>CM054143.1:29504683-29569683 GCA_028751875.1 Rapana venosa | reverse complement strand
TCTGCCCTCTATCTGTCTCTGTCTCTCTGTCTGTCTACTGTCTCACTCTGTCTCTGTCTCTCCCCCTCCCTCCCCCCCCTCCCCCCCTTCCTCTTCTCATCTTCTCCTCTCTCTCTCTCTCTCTCTCTCTCTTCTCCCCTCTCTCTCTCTCTCCTCTCTCTCTCTCTCTCTCTCTCTTTCGTTCTCTCTGGGGGCACATCAAAAAAGATTTGTGTCAAAGCAGTCCGCTTAGCAGGAACAGCATCCTAAGATCTATGAGAGACACGATATCATTCATCCCGCCCATCCCCTTCCTATAGCATTTTTGTGCAGGCATTGGCGATTAGAGAGTATTGTGTGTGGGGATTCTCTTTCTTGAACGTATTAATCTCTTTTTTTAAATCATACAACGAAATAAATTGTCAACGTTTACAAGAAGCTGAAAGTGTAACCAGGTGCTAAAATGCAGAATTTGAAATGGAAATATACTGTAAACTATTAAGTGCCTCGGGTCGGTTCCTAGTGTTCTTCCTATTTATTCTGAGATTCGATCAGTAAAAGCGCTAGTTTGTTTGAAATGGAGTGGTTTGGAAATAAATTGGTTGTGCCGCAGGGTTCTAGCACAACAACTGAATTCCCAATCATGTTAAGCTGCTTGTAGAAAGTATGCCTTATATCTCTCCAGAAGTTTGAGTATTTTCTCCCATTTCTGGAAAAAAGACAGTGGAAAGCCCATGACTTTAAAAAGTTTTAATTCAAAAAACCCTTCTCAAATATATTTATCTGTGCTGTGTGTGATACAGTCGATAACTTCTGAGGAAGATTATGAGAATGCTGGAAAATGGTTGGGAAGTTTCTGAGAAATTGTTTGTTTCAGTGGCCTTGCGCTTATTTCGCCCATACCTCTAGCAAGAGGTCCAAAGGTGGGCTATTCTTTGGTACAGAGCTGAGTTCTCTCTCTCTCTCATTCCACCATAAAGGTTATGCAATTCGTGGCCTGGGAGCTATACTCTTTGGGAAGTGTTCTGAAGGCAGTACATGTTGAGTGCATGATCGATAAACAAATCCATGGCCACAAGATCAGCCCTTAGAAACTGATGCAGTAAACTTCCACCTGGACAGGCATGCAGGTAGCTATAAGAAAATAGTGAATGGCACTGCACTAGGCTGACCCCTCTTCCCTGGAGAGAATAGCTAGTCATATACTTCTTCCTCTTTGTCCTCACCGAACGGTTAGGCAGCAACTCTCTTTGTCAGTCATACAGCGAAACTGTGTTGCGCTGCTGTTAAGCGCCTGACAAGTCAGAACCAGAAGATCAGAATTTGGTGTTGGAGAGAATTTTTATCTTTTAAGTCTTTGTAGTAAAAAGGGCGAGAGAATGGACCAAGTAGGCAAAAAAGGACAAATGGAGGTGACAGGAAGAAAAGGAATAAGGTAGAAGCGAAGAGAGAGATAGAAAAGAGAGAATTCCTGGCATAGAATTTTCAGGAGGTGGGGATGCTACTTAGACTGACAGGCTCTTGGCATCTTCATGGGAGAAAACTCTTGCAAATACATCTGTGGAGACGAGAGGCTATGATATAACTCAATTATATTTGTTTGTGTTTTCTTGTCTTCTGAGCACAATGAAAGCATCCCATTGTATTTTTGCATTGAAAGTGTAAATACTGAAACTTGTTTTAACTCTTATTTTCTCAAAGCGCTTCCACGCTTTTTTCGATAAAACATTTTCCCCTTAACTTGAAAACACCCCAGGAACTGTGTACACTATAATACAACAGTTTATTAGGAGGGTTCTGTTTAACATTAAGGGGATAAGGGGACGTGGGAAAGGGAAGAAACTGTGGGCATACAAAGACGTGTTTTCTTTCTTTATGGTTGTAAGTTCTCCTGTATTGTGATATAAAAAGCCATGATTTGTGTTGTGTCAAAAATATTATTTTATGTCAAGTTTGTTGACTGTAGAGATAGGTATTCTGGGTATATATTACAGTATATATCATGGTACATATCATGGTATATACTAGACCCTGACCCTGTGTTTGCATAAAGAGCTCCTGATCTAAGTTTATCCCTTTAAATCTGATATGAGGAAAGGGGAAAAACTGGCTTAAGCCAAAAGTTTTACTTAAGTGTTGAAAGTAAAAGTTAGCTTACGCCACAACTTCAGGCACTGAAAGGAAGTCAGTCAGCTTAAGCCGAAACTTTGATTTACTAGGGTATGGGAAAAGCACATCTAAAGGATTCAGCACTGTGGTGGTTGGGTGTAGAGGGGGTGGCTGGTTGTGGTCGTTTATCTTGCTATTGATGATGGTAAGCTGTGCAGGTCCATCCTACTTTACCTCGGAATGGGCCGTCCCTATGGTACAGACCAATCTACTTTGTCTTTCTGTTTGTCACTATAAATAATAGCCTCTGGCTGATTAAAGGGATGTGGGAGTGGAACCAGGAGAGGGGAGATTAGCTCTCTGGGATGTGCAGGATGTGTGTGCGTGTGTGTGTGTGTGTGTGTGTGGTTGATTAAAAAAGAGAAGGAGAGAGAGAGAGAGAGAGAGAGAGAGAGAGAGAGAGAGAGAGAGTGAGAGAGAGAGAGAGAGAGAGAAGTTGCTTTAGAGACAATTCCTACAAATTAAAGCCAAGTGTTTGTTTCTTTTTTCCATTGGTGCTTTGAAATGTGCCTTCACCACACACACACATGCATGTATGAATATGTTTTGTAAAGCAGCAACTGCATGGTTGAAGATATGTAAAGGTTAAAGCTACAACATTTTCTAATTTGATAGGAGGTGTTTTTTTCCAAAGAGATGAAGGGAAGAGGACTTTTGTGTTGTGGCTGGTTCTTTTTCTCCATCCTTGCAATTTTGTTGGTTTGGGGGTGCTTTTGTCTTTCTACCCCTGTCATGATATGACTGTCTTTCCTCTGCTTGCCTTTCTGTCTGTCTGTCTGTCTGTCTGTCTGTTTTCTTTCTCTCTCTCTCTCTCTCTCTCTGTCTGTCTGTCTGTCTGTCTGTCTGTCCCCTCTCTCTCTCTCTCTCTCTCTCTCTCTCTCTCTCTCTCCTCTCTCTCTCTCTCTCTCTTCTGCAATGCTCATGTTTTTGGTTTCATTATGTTTTAAACACATGGAAAGACATTAGAGTGTTCAGTTTTCTATGTACACAAAAAAGCCATTATCACTAAAGCTGGCATTCGTCCCCCTTTAGATCAACAAAAGAAGCCCCCTGTCTTCATAGCAAAGCTGTAAAGCTTCACACTTTGAAGTAATTGTGTATATATCCTTTCTTTGGGAATTTTAAAAATAAATTGGTCTGTGAGGGGGAGTGGACCCTGACACACTATGATGATTCAGCTTTGAAGTTTGGAGGACTGTGTGAGGAGTTCCTGGCCAGGGTACCCTCTAGTCCACAGCCATACACTGGTGCTCTTGCATAACTCTCCTCTGATTGTCTGTCTGTCTGTTTGTTTGTCTGTCTGTCTGTCTATAGCTCTGTCTGTGTCTGTCTGTCTGTCTATCTGACTGTCTGTCTGCCTATGTCTGTTTGTCATCATTTCTGTTTCAGTCTGTCTATCTCTTTCTCTGTCTCCCTGTCCCTGTCTGTCTCTGTCTCTCTGTGTCTTTTTCTGTCTGTCTCTCTATCGAGTTCTCTGTCTCTGTCTCTGTGTGTCTCTGTCTATATATCTCTCTCTTGAGTTCTCTCTCTCGCTGATGCCCACCTCTCTCTCTCTCACTCTCTGTTTTCTTTGATCAAGAAAGAAGGCAATAATGTGAAAGGAGGCAATTTGCAAATCAGTTTTATTCGAGCAAACAGACTGGTTAGTTTGCTGAGCAGTAATTTCCAAAATATCACAGATTTTATAAAAAAAGATTTTGTTTATGTATGTGACCTACTTTCAAAAGAAAGTGTGTTTTCCCAGTTACATAAGCAAAGTTGTTATTGTGAGTTGTTATTTTGTGGCGTGGCTAAAACAAATCAGGAATCTGGAAAAACAGAAAATTAATGTTTAAGAAGGACAGAACGTCAACTACATGACTATTAATCTGATACCAGGACATTTTAAAATATAGTAATGTTATCTTTTTTTCAAAAGAAGACCAAACTGGAATTGTGGATAAAACGTATTTGAAAGCATCATTTTGAATGACAATGCTTACCCTTATTTTGTTTGTTGCATTAAGTCATTGATATGATTGATTTTACATGTAAGCACATTTTTGTAATGGCAAAACTTGTTGCTTTTTAGTACAGTTCCGTGGTTGACTGTTAATCAAAACTAAAATTGCAGCTTTAACTGTATTGTTTATCTGTGACCTCTTACACCATTGGTGACAAGACAGCTCAGTGGTCAAAGCACTCATTTTCCCCCAGCTAAGGTTAAGCAGCATTGAGCATGGTTACCGTTCGTGCCCCTTGGCTTCAGTACATCCCCCAAGTTCACCTAGCTGTAAATCTGTTCCTGCCCTCTTGAGGATCAGAGAAGGTAAAGCAGCAATGGAGAGGAGATGGGCGCCGCACTCAATATGCTGGCCTCTTGAGAAGTGAGGTCTCTGACATCTCACTCCCCAATGACCACAGAAGATATGTTTTATAAAACAGAAACCAAAAGGCAACAGAGACCACTACAACAATCATGGACTGGCACACGTTTACTGGTCTGAAATATCTGACAACGTTTTTCAGTTTTTCGGGTTGCAGACATGCTCTCTTCATTCCAGTCTTTGAGACCTGGGATGTTATTTTTGTCTTCAACATGGAACTGCTTAGGCTTTAGCTTTGTAGCGCTAGTCTGACGTGACCAATTCTCTGGCCAAGAGGGTAAACCATTTGACTTTAACCCCATGGGTCCATGAAGTCATAGGTTTGACTCCTTTTAGCATCTGATTAGTTAAGAGTAAGAAGTTTTATGTTATCCAAGGTCAACTTCAAGCATAGACCTACCAGTGTCTTTATTCTCTCATATATATATATATTTTTATAATATTATATATATATATATTTATAAAATATATATATATATATATATATATTATATATATATATATATATTTTATATAATATGCACACTAAAGGTCCTGTCTTTCATGTTAGTGCTCAGTTCGATAAGGAAACACAAACATACCCAGCATTCATCCTCAAAGTTGGATTGCAGCTATACTCATGGTGAGCAAAAACGGTCTCATACACAACATTCTGACCATTGGTGAACCCCAGAGCTCTAGCCCAGGAACAAAAAAAATAAAAAGACAGTCTGATGTGTACCCGGGTCCTCAGCAGTATGACTTTCCGTCCAGTCTTTGAGTGTCCAGAAACAGGAAATAAAGGGCTGTTTACGTCTGCCTGAGACCTGCCCTGCCTTTGATGGAGGAAGCAGACACAGAGGTGGGTGGAAGAGAGCAATCTGCTGGTTAGTCAGACTGAGGATGTCAGGCAGACAGACAGACAGAGCTGATGGGTTGTTTGAGCTGTGATCCATCCCCAAGACAGTGTGTGTGTGTGTATGTGTGTGTGTGTGTGTGTGTGTGAGCAGTGTGTTTGTGTGTGTATGTGTGTAGATTTTATTCTTTCTGTGCAGCATTGAATGTTTATGAACATGGTTTTATTTTAATTGTTCTCATATAATTATATCTTCAAAGCATCTTCTGTAGTCTTGATACAATTAGAGATTTTTAATTTAGTGTCCTTCCTACCCTTGGGTGTTTTTTATTGGGTGCCTTAAAAAGTACAAGGTGGGGGGGGGGGGGGGGGGGGAAGGAATGAAGATTTGAAGTAAATACGCTGGAAATATTGTTTATGGGCATTTTGTTTTTCTATCAAAAGCTTTACTGCCTCCTTGATAGATCCAAACATACATGATTTATTTTGCCATACAAAGAAAATGTTAACCCCCCCCCATCCCCAACACCAAAAAAAGAATAATATACAAGCAAAAGCAAACAAAGACAAAACAAAAAACCCATAGTAAAACTATTCACTAGGTTAATTATTCTCTCTCTCTCTCTCTCTCTCTCTCTCTCTCTCTCTCTCTCTCTCCCCTCTCTCTTCCCCTCTCTCCCCTCTCTCTCTCTCTCTCTCTCTCTCCCCTCACTCTCTCTTCTGGGGTACACAAAAAAAGATTTGTGTCAAAGCAGTCACCTTAGCAAGAACAGCATCCTAAGATATATAAGAGACAAGATATCATTCATCCCACCCATCCCCTTCCTATAGCAACTTTGTGTGTGCATTAGCCATTAAAGAGTATTGTGTATGTGGATTCTCTTTCTTTAACGTAATAATATCTTTTTCATGAAACAAAATCAGATTTAATGTTTACAAAGATACTTAGAGTGTGCCCAAGTGCTAAAATGCAAAATCTGAAATGGAAATAAATTGTTAGCCATTTAGTGCCTCCCGCCCTTTACTAGGTTCATTCCTGTTTATTTTGGAGTTTCATTATTAAAAACATAACTTTGTCTGAAATGGAGGGATTTGGAAATAATTAAGTTGTGCTGCCACAACATCGGATATCTTATCCACGTTAAGCTGCTTATAGAAAGTATGTCCTACATCTCACCAGAAGTTTTAGTATTTTCTCCCAATTCTGGAAAAAACACATTGAATAGTTCATGCCATTTTAAACACATTATTGTTTTTAAGAAGAACTGTCTCCTGAACTTTTTATCAATTCTCTGTGTGATGGTGTTGATAACTTGTGCCGAAGGTTACAGATTGCTGATTTTTTTTCTGAGAAATTGTTTGTTTTGGTGGCCTTGTGCATTTTTCCCCCATACCTCTAGCAAGAGGTTCATAGGTGGGCTATTCTTTGGTACAGAGCTGAGTTCGCTCTCTCTCTCTCATTCCACCACAAAAGATATACAATTCGTGACCTGGGAGCTATACTTTTTGGGAAGTGTTCTGAAGGCAGCCCATGTTGAGTGCATGATCGATAAACAAATCCATGGCCATAAGATCAGCCCTTAGAAACTGATCCAGTAAACTTCCACCTGGACAGGCATGCAGGTAGCTATAAGAAAATAGTGAATGGCACTGCACTAGGCTGACCCCTCAGCCCTGGAAAGAATAGCTAGTCATATACTTCTTCCTCTTTGTACTCACCCACCAGTTAGGCAGCAACTCTCTTTGTCAGTCATACAGCGAAACTGTGTTGCGCTGCTGTTAAGCGCCTGACAAGTCAGAACCAGAAGATCAGAATTTGGTGTTGGAGAGAATTTTTATCTTTTAAGTCTTTGTAGTAAAAATGGCGAGAGAATGGACCAAGTAGGCAAAAAAGGACAAAAAGGAGGTGACAGGAAGAAAAGGAATAAGGCAGAGGCAAAGAGAGAGATAGAAAATAGGGAATTCCTGGCATAGAATTTTCAGGAGGTGGGAATGCTATTTAGACTGACAGACCTTTGGCATCTTCATGTGAAAATCTCATGCAGATACATCTGTGGAGATGAGAGGGAATGATATAACTCAGTTAAATTCATTTGTGTTTTCTAGTCTTCTGAGTAGAATGGAAGCATTCCATCCTTATTTTGCAAAGAAAGTGTAAACACTGAAACTTGTTTTAACTCTTATTTTCTAAAAGCATTTCCGTGCTTTTTCGAAAAGAAAAAAAAATTCTGCTATACTTGAAAACACCCCAGGAACTGTGTACACTATAATACACTAGTTTATTAGGAGGGTTCTCTTTAGCATTAGGGGGACGTGGGAGATGGAAGAATTTGCGAGCATCCCAAGAGATGTTTTCTTTCTTTACCATTTTAAGTTCTCCTATATTGTGATATGAAAAGTCATGATTTGTGTTGTGCTGTTTAGATGAGTACTTGTAAATGAATATTTAAATTAGAAAGATTGAAACAAAGCAAATAATTTGTGCAGTCAAATCAAAGGTTATTCTACCCTTTGAAGGATATGAGCTTAAGTTTCTTATGAGAGACAAACGTACAAAGAATCACTCTATAAGTCGCAGAATATACTATGCAAAGAGAGAGAGAGAGAGAGAAGAGGGGGGAGAAAATGAGAGAGAGAGGGGAGAGAGGGGAGGGGGGGGGGGGGGTGATCAGTGAACATATGAAAGGGAGCTTGCAAACACAAACAAAAGAGTCTCTTGGGTCAGAGGACAGATAGGTTTGGTTTTAGAAAAATGTATGCATCACTAAATTCCAAGGTGCAAAATTCTCCCAAGTCAAAATCCCTTAGCATAATTTGGTGAACAAAGATATAAGTCTACAAGTGCTCAAGAAGATTGTTTTTCTGTCAAGTTTGTTGACTGCAGAGATAGTTAGTCTAGGTATATATTACGGTATATATTACAGTATATGTCATGGTACATATTATGGTATATTTTATGCTATGACCCTGTGTTTGCATAAAGAGCTCCTGATCTAAGTTTATCCCTTTAAATCTGATATGAGGAAGGGAAAAAACTGGCATAAGCCAAAAGTTTTACTTAAGTGTTGAAAGTAAAAGTTAGCTTACGCCACAACTTCAGGCACTGAAAGGAAGTCAGTCAGCTTAGGCCCAAACTTTGATTTACTAGGGTATGGGAAAAGCACATCTAAAGGATTCAGCACTGTGGTGGTTGGGTGTAGAGGGGGTGGCTGGTTGTGGTCGTTTATCTTGCTATTGATGATGGTAAGCTGTGCAGGTCCATCCTACTTTACCTCAGAATGGGCCGTCCCTATGGTACAGACCAATCTACTTTGTCTTTCTGTTTGTCACTATAAATAATAGCCTCTGGCTGATTAAAGGGATGTGGGAGTGGAACCAGGAGAGGGGAGATTAGCTCTCTGGGATGTGCAGGATGTGTGTGTAGTGTGTGTGTGTGTGTGTGTGTGTGTGTGTGTGTGTGTGTTTGTGTGTGAAAGAGAGATTAAGAAAGAGAGGGAGAGAGAGAGAAAGAGAGAGAGAGAGAGAGAGAGAGAGAGAGAGAGATAAGTTGCATGAGAGACAATTCCTACAAATTAAAGCTAGGTGTTTGTTTCTTTTTTCCATTGGTGCTTTGAAATGTGCCTTCACCACACACACACACACACACACACACACACACACACACACACATGCATGTATGAATATGTTTTGTAAAGCAACAACTGCATGGTTGAAGATATGTAAACGTTAAAGCGACAACATTTTCTAATTTGATAGGAGGTGTTTTTTCTGAAGAGATGAAGAGAAGAGGACTTTTGTGTTGTGGCTGGTTCTTTTTCTCCATCCTTGCAATTTTGTTGGTTTGGGGGTGCTTTTGTCTTTCTACCCCTGTCATGATATGACTGTCTTTCCTCTCCTTGCCTTTCTGTCTGTCTGTCTGTCTCTCTGTCTGTCTGTCTGTCCGTGTCTCTCTCTCTCTCTCTCTCTCTCTCTCTCTCTCTCTCTCTCACTCTCTCTCTCTTCTGCAATGCTCATGTCTTTGGTGTCATCATGTTTTTAACACATCAAAAGAGATTCTATGTACACAAAAGACCCATTATCACTAAAGCTGGCATTCGTCCCCCTTTAGATCAACAAAAGAAGCACCTTGTCTTCATAGCAAAGCTGTAAAGCTTCACACTTTGAAGTAATTGTGTATGTATCCTTCCTTTGGGAATTTTAAAAATAAATTGGTCTGTGAGGGGGAGTGGACCCTGACACACTATGATGATTCAGCTTTGAAGTTTGGAGGACTGTGTAAGGAGTTCCTGGCCAGGGTACCCTCTAGTCCACAGGGATACACTAGGTGCTCTTGCCTAGCTTTCCTCTGATTGTCTGTCTGTCTGTTTGTTTGTTTGTCTGTCTGTCTGTCTATAGCTCTGTCTGCCTCCTCTCCTTCCCTGTTTCTTGTCTCTCTCACTCTGTCCTCGGTCTGTCCTACCTGTCTCTCGTCTAATTCTGTCTCTCTCTTTGTACAGCTGTGTCTGCTTTATACATTTACTTTTCTATACCTGTCATCAGGTTGGTTTTTTGTATTGTGTGTGCGTGAACACGTGCTTCTTCGTCACGTGCGTGAGTGTTGTGGTGTATAGCTGTGAGTGTGTTAGTGTCAATTGCGTGTTGTTTCGTGTGTGTGGTCCCACTTTTGCATGTATATTTCTAGCATTTATTTTCCCTCTCTGTGCCTTTTCTGTCTCTCCTCATTTTTTCTTCCTGTTCTGTGTCTTTCTTTCCTCCCTTTTTTTTTCTTGTGCACACAGAAATAACGAGAATCATCAGGATTTCATTTTGAATGTGGCAAATTCCTAAACGTACACGGCTGAAGCAGTACTTTCAGGATTTCTCTTCATGAAAGACTGAAACGGTGACACCGCTGTTTGTCCGGCTCCTACACCATCTGTGACATGTCAAGCTGAGTGATGCGTTCTAAAACTTAATCTTTAGAGCTCAGTTTTGTAATAAGCCTCAGTAAGCTTTTGTTTTACAGAGATAGTTTGTTTCTCTACTATATAATGATACTTATCATCATTTTTCATTTTAGTTTATTTCATGCCTCTTCAACTGATGATGTACCCACTTTTTCTCACCTACAACTACCACCACCACCACTGAAAAAACAGAAAATATCCACCAAATTGTCCGATTAAAAAAAATTTAATTTGACTTTGTTATAAACTACAAATGTTCATGTGATGTTTCGTGATATATTACCGTTTATTTTTCCATTAATCAAATGTGGGTTACTCTAGAGCTTTTTTTCAAACTGGGGGTTGCAAATTTTCTAGACTGGTACTTACACCAAAATGGCCAGAGCAATCACGTAGATTTTTGTTTGATGTCCTATATGAAGTTTCAAAGTATAATTTTAAAATGCAAAGTCAAGGATTTTCTTCTTTAATGATAACACGGGACTGAGAAGCATTTCAGGTGTCTTGTGGCCTCCCATCATGACTTTCTGTCTGTCAGGATTGTGAGAAGATGCTATTTTGGTTCCTCCATTTTTTTATTTGGTTCTGCTATAAGTGACAGAAATACTCGTACATGGCCCTCCACCTTGAAATAATGTAATGGCCTGACCCACTTTTTTCCCATAGCAGCCATTTTTTGCAGCAAGGTCAAGAAAGGTTTTTGAAATTTGATTGATTCTAAAACTGTCAGATTTCTTACTTTTTATTGAAGTATTAAGCATATTTTATTTTATGTTAGTGAAAAAACGCCTTCAAATCATCAAAGCCCTCATCTGACCCCCTTTATCATGCCCCAAAACGTGTCAGTTTCAATTTTTTACTTACTGAGACTGACATTCTTTTGTAACTATTTTTTTCATAAACAGTCCAGTTTAAATCTCTTTGTTGGTATTTTTTGAAAAAAACAAACTTTTTGTTGAACGAAGAAAATGGTGTATTCATTTTTTTTTAAATAACCTCCATGCATTGTGTCTCATTTTGTGTAGAGTCACATTTTATTACCAATCTGCCTGTCTCCCTTTTGCCCAAAAATATGATAAGGAAGAGTACAGCCACTAAGGAAGAAGGACATGTCTAATCTCCCAGCCTTGCCCTTAGAAAAGCAGACAGCCTCTATTCACTCAGATGGGGTCCCAAAGACCAGCTGTCCCAAATCAATTCTTCACATTGAGCATACCCTGTATTGGATACGTTTGTATGCAAACTGAGTGGCCCTGCACTCACACACGTTGTGGTGTATGTGTGTGTGTGTGTGTAAAGACTTTAACATTGCAGGTTTTTTAAAGTGCTTTCAATAAATGTACCACAACTGGATGGTATCCTCACAGCACATAATGCTTTCTGTGTGTGTCTTGTTACAGTAGTTTATATAGAATTTAGAAACTTGTAACTGTTTTTCCCGTTCCCTGTCCATATTTTCCACTATCTTGCATATGAGAGGAGAGAGTAGGGTAGAAGAGAGGGAGAGGGGAGAGACATTTCAGTTAAAGTCACGATATAGATTAACTCCTATTTCAACTGGGCCAAAAAGTTGCTGGATATTTTTTTTCTTCTTTTTGAATATGGTCATAAGCAAACAAAAAAGCCCTACTATACTCTTCAAACTTCCTCTTTTCCGACAAGTAAATATTTCCCTTTATTCAAGTACTGAAGTTCAGAAAACTCTTTTTTTTCCTTTTAAAATTTTTTTCAAGAGAAGGAGATGGTCATTGCATTTTTGTGTGGCCTATGCGTGTCCCATCTCACCTTCAGTTACTCTAGTTTCCATCCAAGACTAGTCCAAAATTAGCCAGCAGCCCTACCTCCTCTTGTCCACAATCTTTTGATAGAGTTACATGGGGTTAATAGGAGAAATCACTCCAGCTGTCAAGTGTCCTACGTTTATTGCCATCTTACATTCTTTGAGGTTATCACCACATGGCTAATCAGGTCACAATTAGCCAGTCCCCTGCTGTCCCACCTTGTCCACCAATTGTCCTGATAAAAAGTAGTGTAGTGGTGGAAAAAGCTCTTTCTTTCTCTGTCTCTATCTCTCTGCCTGTTTTGTCTGTCTTCTCTGTCTCTCTCTCTGTCTGTCTCAGTCCTCTCTTCTGTCTGTCCTGTATTCTCTCTCTCTCTCTCTTCTCTCTCTCTCTAAATGATGACAATGATGTTATATATTGAAGATAACGAATGGAAACGAGATGAAGAGATGATTATGACCAGGATCAAGATTGAAGATGAAATCATGGCAAAATGACTATACAGTGTAAAATGGTGATAAGCGTAGATGAGTGATAAAGATGATGTAGAGAGAAAGTAATGTGTTATTTGAATATACTGCTACTGCTGCAGCTGATGCTATATAATGAAATCTGATTGGTGATGATTATTAAATGCTAAGATGATGATGGGATGTTATGAATAGAAATATGGAGTAATCCGGTTCTCGTAAATTGACAATGTGAAATGGATATAAACGTTTTCCTGCACTATGTCTTCCTCACCCCCTTCCCCAAACATGTTTGTTAAGTACCCAAGGCCGAATCACTAAAACCTTTTCAGTGTTCATGTTCAGTGTTCTGTCTCTCTCTCATCTCACTCTCTCTCTCTCTCTCTCTCTCTCTCAGCTCTCTCCTTTCTTCTAAACCGAGCTCATCTAACCGTCTCGTCTCCTCCTCTCCTCCTCCTCTCACTCTCTCGCTCGTCTCTCACCTCTCTCCGCTCTCTCTCTCTCTCTCTGGTTATTTGCTGTGTCCACCCTCTTTAAGAAGTTCATTCTTTTTGAACCCAAGTAAATCTGTTGTTGTGTTAGTGGTGTCATGTGTAAAGTCGGCATGTTACATGCGCACAAATCACATATGTTATGTGTGTAGTATGTTGTGTGTATTGTGGGTGCATAAAACTTTGTTGTATTGGGTGTGTCTGTTTGTGTTGTTTATGTGTATGTGTGTGCACACCATGCAAATAAGCCATTTTTTCTTCACTGATGCTTGAACTGAATTAAACGGACAGATTGTTGTAACTGTTCTTTCATCTCCATTACACAAGCTTTCAGTGATTCTTTCCGTTTATCTTCTGCACTTGTGAAACTCTCTCTCTCTCTCTCGCCTCTCTTCTCTCTCTCTCTCCTCGCATCTCCTCTCTCTCCTCTCTCGCTCTCTCTCTCTCTCTTCTCTCTTTGTCTCTATCTCGTCTCTGTCTCTCTCTCACCTGTCCTCTCTCGTCTCTCTTACTCACTCTCTTTCTGTCTTTGTGTATCTGTTCTGTCCTGTTTCTTTCTCTCATTTCTCGTTTCTGTATCTCTCTGTCTCCTGTCTGTTAACTGTCTCTTCCTCTCTGTCTCTGTCTGGTCTGTCCCTGTCTGTCCTTCTGTCTGTCCTGTCTCTGTCTCTCTGTCTCTCTGTCTCTCTCTCTGTTTCTTCTCTCTCCCTCTCTCTCTCTCTCTCTCTTTTGGTTTCTCTGTGACTGTTTTTTAATAACATTACTTTTCTAACTTTCACCTTATGTGGTGTAATGTTGTGTGTGTGCAGCAGCCTGCGCAAGTGCGGCACATCATGCGTGTGTGTCTGTTGTGGTCCCACTTTTGCATGATTTATGTTTATTTTATTTTTACCCTCTCTGTGTCCTTGCTGTTTCCTCAATTTTCTTCTCAGGATCTTGTCTTTCTTTCCTCCCTTTTTTTTACCGTGGTGCACGCAACAAACTGAGAATCTGAGTTCATTTTGAATGTGCAAAAATTCCCAGAGAACGATAGCAACAGCTGAAACGCCATTTGCAAGATTTCTCTTCAATGAAAGACTCGAAACTGTGACCCAGGCTGTTGTGTCTGACACCTACACCATTCTGATGACATGTGGCAAAGGCTGATGAAGCATTTTCTGAAAAGTTTGAATCTTTAGAGCTCAGGTTTGAATAATCCAGCAAGAAGATTGTGTGACAAGAGAGAATGTTAGTCTAAGAATGTATACTTATCATCATTTCCAGTTTAGTTTTATTTCATGCCCCCCTCTTGCATCAACATATGAGTTACCCTCGAAAAAACCCCCCTTTTTTCACCTACACTACCACCACCTCACAAAAAAAAAAAACAGAAAATATCCACCAAATTTTTAAGCTCTTTACATAATTTATCAATTATGAACTTTGGTAATATAAACAACAAATTTCATGTTGATAGTTTTTTCATGATATATTACACTTTTAATCTATCATTTTAAGTCAGAATTTGGGGGTTCTCTAGAGCTTGTTTCAAACTGGGTTCCAAATTTCTAGAGCTTGTTTCTTAACAACCAAAAATGGCCTAGCAACACGTAGATTTGTGTTGTTGAATGTCTATTAATTTTAAATATCCTTTAAGAATGCAGAGTCCAGGATTTTCTTCTTTAAAAAGGAGTAAAAGGGACTAGAGCTAGTTTCAGTGTCTTTTGGTCCTCCTCATCAGCTTTCATCTGTCAGTTTTGACAAGGATGCTATTTTATTTTCCTCCAGAGGTTGTTCTCCCTAGAGACAGAAATAGCTCGTAACAGTGACCCTCCACCTCAGAAAATAATCCTAATGGCCTGACCCACTTTTCCAATACCGCAAATATTTGGCAGTTAGGATCAAAATGTGTTTTTTGAACATTCGATGGATTCTGAAAACTGTCAATTTCTCTACATTTAACTGAAGTATTAAGGCATATTTTATTTTATTTTAACTGTAAAACGCGTTCACGAACATCGCAGCCCTCTTATCTACCCCCAGTTACCATCCCAAAATGTGTCATTTTTAATTTGTTACTTACTAGAGACTTGACTTTATTGCCTGTAACAATTTCATAGAACTGTCCAATGTTAAATCTCTTTGTTGGTATTAAACACCTTTTTGTTGAAAATTGAAAATGGTGTAAACAATTTTTTTTAAATTAACCTCCAGTACATTGTTGACTCATTTTGTTATAGTCACATTTCATTAGCCAAATCTGGCCTTCTCCTTTTTGCCATAATCATATATAAAGAAGAGTACATGCCAGCTAGGAAGACAGTTCTTCTATCTCCCACCTTGCCCTAGAAAAGCAGACAGGCCTCAAATCACTGAAGGGTCCCTAAGACCAGCTGGTCCCAAATCAATTCTCACATTGATGCATACCCTGTTATTGGATTAAGTTTTAGAGTGCAATCTGATGTGCCTGCACTCACGCACTGTGTGTGTTGTGTTTGTGTTGTGTGGTGGTGTTGTGTTTGTGTGTGTGTGTTTGTTGTGTGTGTGTGTTGTTGTTGTGTGGGGTGTGTGTGGTGTGGTGTGTGTGTGTGTTGTGTGTTACACTTTAACATATGCAGTTGTTTTAAGTGCTTTTCGATAAATGACCACAACTGATGGTTTGTCCTCACAGCACAAGTAAGCCTTTGTGTGGTATTTTGATTCAGCATTTATATAGACTTTAAAACTTGTAACGTTTCCGAGTTTCTGCCATACTTTTCCACTATCTTGCAGCATTGAGAGAGAGAGGGGTAGTAAGAGAGAGAGAGAGGATCGTGAAGCGAGAGGAGAGGGAGAATTGGGAGAGTAAATGGTCATTTAAGATTCCCAATTCTATAATTAACTCCCTACTTCCAAACTGGTCCACAAAACTTTGCTGGAGTACTTTCTCTTTTTGAAATAGACATACAAACAAAAAATACCCTCCTAGCCTCTGCAAAACTGCTATTCTCCTGCGAATTAAAGTATTCTGTTATTCAAAGTAGCCATTCCAAGAAACTCTTTTTTCTTCCTTTATTTATTCAGAGAAGGAATGGTCAGGCTATTTTTGTATGTCCTGTGCATGTCCCATCGCACCTTCATACCTATTTCCATTCAAGACTAGGTCATATTTAGCCATCACCCGCTGTCCTCTGTTCAAACTGTCTGATAGATAAGGAGTGCAAGAGTTCAAGAGAAATCTTTCTCCTCAGCATAGAGTGTCCATGTTTTGCAACATCTTACCTTATGTTGGTGAGTTTCACGCATGGACTAGCAACAATACTAGCCAGTCAGGAGCTGTCCTCTTACATCCAACTTCTGATAAAACAATGCAGGAGTGAAGAAAGATATCCTCCTGTCTCTGTCTGTCTGTTTGTCTGACTGTTTGTCTGTACTTCTGTCGGACTACTGTCTGTCTGTCGCTGTCTCTCTCATCTCTCTTCTCTCTCTCTCTCTCCTCTCACCCTCTCCTCTCTCTCTCTCTCTCTCTCTCGGTTTTCCCCTCTCTCCTCCACTCTCTCTCTCTCGCTCACTCTCTCGTATCTCTTTTAAGAACTTATTCTTCCAACCCCAAAATTATTCTCTGTGTTAGGGGGTGTGTGTGTGAAGCATGTGTGTCCGCGCGTTTTTTTTGTTGTGTGTGTGTGGGGTTTTTGTGTTGTTCATCACATATAGCATTCTGCTTACGGATTTTGAACTTGAATTAAGCAAGCAAAAGGTGGTTGGAAAGTGTTCCTTGCTCTTTTCTCCATTCCTATATATGCGTCATCATTTTACATCCCTCACTTGTAACTATCGCTTGTCTCATCTCTGTCACTCCTGTAATACGTGGACGGATACCTTTGGCTAAACATTGCCTGCAATCGAATGACCCCCTTCATTCCCGTTCAAGGATTTCCTCCTGGAGTTAACATCATCCGACACCATTATCCCCAAAAATCATTGATAAGACAATAAACTGAGGCCCCGTGTGTGAAACGCACACAGAAAATCTTTCGCACAACATTAAAATCCTGTTCCACTTTTTGTAGAGTAGGCCAATTGTGCGTGGGAACAGATTGACAAAATTTCAAAAACCGCCATACACAAGGGAACTGGTTAAAAAAATCACATAATTGCCTTATTCCATTATCCTTGATATAAAAGAATTTTTTTTTTAAATTGAGATATGACTGAGCTGGTTGTTTGGTTTTTTTTTTTTAATAACAGCTAGCTCTTAAGGACACTCACTTAAGCTCTGTGTGTATGAGTGTGTTGTTGTGTATGTAAGTGTGTTTTCCTGCTTTTAATGTATTTTTGTCATTTTCATTTCTTTTTCATGTTCTATCCTGCTAAATTTTTTTTCTTTATTTCATTTTCTCCTCTATCCGTCTTGTGCACCAGACATAAAACCTGAGATCAGGATTTCATTTTGAATTGCACAATTTCCAACAACGGTAGCACAGCTGAAAGTGCACTTTCCAGATTTCTCTTCATGAAAAAACTCTGAAGCTGGTGACCCGGCTGTTGTGTACTGAACCTACACCAGTCTATGACATGTCAAGACCAATGATGCAGTTCTAAATGTTTTGGAACCTTTAGAACTCATTTTTTGTATTAAGCGCAATGAAGCTTTTTTTTTCACAGAGATAGCTGTTTCTCTACTATTTTTTTTATATAATGATACTATTATTATTTCAGTTGTTGTTTTTCATGACTGCTCAACTGATGAGTGTACCCCCCTCCTCACCAACACACCACCACCACCACCAAAAAAAACAAAAATATCCACCAAATTTTTTCCCTTACAGAAATTTTAAAATTTGAACTTTGTAAATAAAACAGCACAAAATTTCATGTTGATTTGTTAGTGATATATCAGGCTTATTTTCTTGTAAATTGCAATTTGGGGTGGTACTCTAAGCTGTTTCACACTGTTGCAAAGTTTCTAGACGGTTTATAACAACCAAAAATGCCAGAGCAGACACTAAGTTTTCGTTATTCCTATTGAATTTTAAAGTAATATTTTAAGATGCAAGTCAATTTTTTCTTTTAAAGAGTAAAGGACAGAGAGCGATGTTCATCTGCCTTGTGGCCACCTCATCATGTTTCTGTCAGTTTTTGAGCAAGAAATGCTATTTTTATCCCTCCAATTTGATTCTGTTACCAGAGACAGAAATAGCTCAATAAAAGTGACCCTCCACCTCGACAGAATTCAAATGGGTCCTGACCCACTTTCCAATACAGGCCATTTTGCAGTTAGATCAAGATTGTGTTTTTAAATTTTGATTGATTCTAAAACTATCCAATTTCTTCTACATTTTTACTGAAGTATTAAGGAATTATTTCATGTTTATTTACTTTAAAAACGCGTTTAACGAACATTGAAACCCTCATTCGGACCCCTGTTATCATCCCCAAAACGTGTCAGTTTTCTATCTTGTTACTTACTAGACTGACATTTCTGTTTGAACAATTTTTTCATAAGAACTGTCCAAGTCTAAATCTCTTTGTTTGGTATTTACACAAATTTTTTTGTTAAGAATTGAAAAATGTCCTAAACAATTTTTTTTGAAAAACCCTCCCAGCATTGTGTCTCATTTTGTGGTAGAATGGTCACATTTTCTTAGCCAATCTGCCTTCTCCCCTTGCCTATAAACATATGATAGAGAAGATACATTCCAGTAGGGAAGAAGACTGTGTCTATCTCCCAGCCTGCCCTAAAAAGCAACACCTACTAGTCACTGAGATGGGTCCCCTAAAACTAGCTGGTCCCAAACTATTCTTCACATTGCTGCATAACCCTTTATTGGATTAGGTTTGTAGGGTGCAAGTCTGATGTGCCTGCACTCACCCACCTAAGAGAGAGAGAGAAGATTGAGAGAGAGAGTGTGGTGTGTGTGTGTTCCCTGTGTGTGTTTGTGTGTGTGTGTGTGTGTGTTAACACTTTAACATTGCGGTTGTTAAGTGCTTCTATAAATTACCAAACTGGTGTTTCTCACAGGCAAAAGGATCCTTTGTGTTTGTCTTGTTTCGCCGTATTTAAATTTAGAAACTTAACTGTGTCCAGTTTCTGTCCATATTCCACTATCTGCAGCATTGAAGAGAAGTAGGTGGAGAGAGAAGAAGCCAGGTGGAGCAAGAGAGAGGGAGAGGGGAGAGGTTCATTCCAGAAGATTCATGATTCTAGAATTAACTCCTATTTCAAAAACTGGTCCCCACGTTGCTGGAGTACTTGTTTTTCTTTCTTTTTTTAAATAATGGTCAAAACAAACAAAAATTACCCAACTAGACCTTCAACTTCTTTTTTCCTGTTAATTTTAGTATTTTTCTGTTATTCAAATAACCTGAGTTCAAGAAATTTTGTGTTCGTGAATTTTTTTTCAGAAATGAGAGTGGGTCTTTCGATTGAACGATAAACCAAGGTCCCCGTGTGTGTACACGTCATTATTTACGCACGTAAAAAAACCACGCAACAAGAAGTTTTGCCCCGCAAAATTCTTTAGAAAAAGCCACTCTGATATGAAACAATACAGCTGCAAAAAAGAAAAAAAAAATCGTGAAAGGAGGCGCAGCGCTAAGTGCGACGCGTTCTTTCTCAACCGCTCTCACACCCGGGAGACACCCGAATTTCATGAAAAATCTGCCGTGACTTAAGTGGTATACTAAAATCCTGACGATTTGATTTTTGCTTTACAAGAGTCAGCGCTAGATAAATCCATACTTTATTATTATTATTATATATTACTAATTTTTGTAGTGGCCCCCCCCCCTATGCTTGTGCCCATCTCACCGTCAGTTACTCTAGTGTTCCATCCAAGGACTAGGTACACAATTAGCCAGTCAGCTCACTCTCCTCTTGTCCACAATCTCCATCGAGAAGAAGGCAAGGGGTCATAGGAGAAATCTATCTCTCTCTGTAAAGTGTCCTATGTTTTTTGCCCATCCATTACCTTCGTTGGTGAGTTTTTCACCATGACTCTAGTCAGTGACAATTAGCCAGTCACAACTCCTCTTGTCCACCAAGTTCTGATAGAGAATATGCAGGTTTAGAAAGAAAGCATTTCTTTATTTGTCTCTATCTCTCTGCCTGTTTTGTTTGTCTGTCTCTTTGGTCCCTCTCTGGTCTCTCTCTGCTCTCTCTGTCTCTCTCTGTCCTGTCTGTATCTCTCGCCTCATCTCTCTCGCTCTCTCCTCCTCTCCTCTCTCTCCTCTGCTCTCGCTCTCTCTCTCTCTCGGTTAGTTGCTGTTCTCTTTAAGAATCCTATTCGACTGAACCCCAATGTTAATCTGTGGGTGGTATGTGTGGTGCAATGTGTACGTGCGCACATCATGTGTTGTAGGAGTATGTTTGGTTGTGTATGGTTGGGTCGTGCAAACTATTGTGTGTATCTGTGTGGGTCTGGGTTGTGTTTGTATATTAATTGTGTGTGTGCACACGCATGCTACAATGACATTTTCGTTCACTATGCTTGAACTGGAATAACCGGCAGATTGTGGTGGGGACTGGTTCCTTCTCACAGAGGATTCACTACATGCTGTGGGGTAAGGGCTAGAGTATGTGGGGGGGTGGCGCTGGAATGGGGGGGGGTCGCCTTGTTTATCAGGGGGGGTGGGGTGTTGGGGGGGGGCTTAAAATATGGTTGATATACTATCATCACCGTCTCTCTCTCTGTCTCTGTCTGTCTACCTGTCTCTCTCTGTCTCTCCTCTGTTCTCTTACCCTCTCTCTCTTTCTGTCCTCTGTCTCTCTACTCTTGTCTGTACTGTTTTCTTCTCTCGCTTTCCCTTCTGTTCTGTCTCTCTCTTTATCTTCCCTGTCTACCTTCCTCTGCCTCTGTTTTCGCTGTCCTGGCCTCCTGTCTGTTCTTCACTTCTCTCTGTCCTCTCGTCTCGCCTCTCTCTCTCTCTCTCTCTCTCTCTCACCTCTCTTTCCTCTCTCTGTCTCTCTCTCTTATGGTTCTGGTCTGTACTGTTAATAACAATTAACTTTTCTAAAACCTTCACCTTAGTGGTGTATGTATGTGCCTGCATGCATGCATCGCAAGTGCGTGCACGTGACGTGCGTGTTTGTGCGTGTGTGTGGCCCAACTTTTTCATGGATGATAGTTGTCATTTTATTTTCCCTCTCTGTGTCCTGTGCTGTTTCCTCATTTTCCCTCATGGTCTTTGTCCTTTTTTTCCTCCCTTTTTTCCCATGTACATGGAGAAAATAAGCTGAGAATCAGGATTTTCACTTTGATGTTCAAATTACCAGACAATGGTAGCACAGCTGAAGTGGAAACTCCCAGGATTTGTCTTCCATGAAAGACACGGAAACTGCGACTCGCTACTGTTGTGTCTGGATCCTACCCATTCTGATAGACATGTGTTAGGCCAAGGTGATGCAGTTCAAAATGTTTTAACCTTTAAACTCATTGTTAATAAGCCGCGATGATCCTTTGTGACAGAGAGAGCTGTTGAGTCTATAATAGATACTTTATCATCATTATGCAGTTTATTTATTTCATGCCTGCATCAACGGATGAGTGGAACCACCCCTTCCTCACCCGCACTAACCACCACCACCACCGAAAAAAAACCAGAAAATATCCCACCAAATGTTGTCTCTTACATATTTTAAATATGATGAACTTGTAATAAAACAACAAATTTCATGTCCGATGTTTTTCGTGATATATCACTTTATTTTTCATGTAAAGTCGCCATTTTGGGTGTACTCTAGAGCTTTTCAAACTGGTTGCAAAGTTTTCTTAGAGCTGGTTTATTAACAAACCAAAAATGGCCATAGCAGAAAACCGTAATTTTTTAGTTTATGTCTATTGAAGTTTCAAAGTATATTTTAAGATGCAGAGTCAGATTTTCTTCTGTAAATGAGTGAAGGACTGAGATGCTAGTTTCAGGTGTCTTGTGGTCCTCCTCATCATGCTTTCTGTCTTCAGGTTTTGAGCATGGATGCTATTTTATTTCCTCCAATTTGTTTTTGCTATATGTGACAGAAATACCTCGTAACAACAGTGCCTTCCACCTTGAAATATTTGGAATGGCCTGACCCACTTTTCCAATAGCAGCTATTTTTTGCAGGTAAGGGTCAAAGATAAGTGGTTTTGAAATTTCGATTGATTCTAAAACTAGCAGATTTCTTCTACTTTTTTACGAAGTTATTCAGCATTCTTTTCTTTTCTTCTACTTTAAAAAACGCGTTCCCGACCATCGTAAAAGCCCTCAATTCTGACCCCTTGTTATCATGCCCAAAAGTTGTGTCTGTTACTAATTTTGTTACTTACTGAGACTGACCTTTTTGTTTTACAATTTGTCATAGAATTGTCTCATTTTAAATCCTCTTAGTTGGTATTAACACATTTATTGTTGAAGAATTGAAAATTGTAAACATTTTTTTTTGAACAACCATGCATGTGTGTTATATTGTGTGTAGAGGGTCACTTTTATTACCATTCTGGCCTGTCTCCCTTTGCCCATAAACAGTAGATAGAGTAAGATACATGCCACCCAGGGAAGAAACAGTGTCTATCTCCACCTTGCCCTAAAAACAGACAGGCCTCTATTCACTGAGATGTGGTGTCCCTAAACTCTTTCCCAATCATTCTTCACATTGATGCATAACCCCGTTATTGGGATACATTTGGAGGGTGTCAAGTCTGAGTGCCTGCACTCACCCACCAGAGTGTGGTGATGTGTGGGTGTGGTTAACTGAACATTAACATTGCATTTGTTTAAAGTGCTTACTATAAATGTAACCACAAGTGGATGGTATACCTAACAGCACAAGTAAATGCCTTGTGTTGTGTCTTGTTACAGTAGTATATAAGAATTTAGAAACTTGTAACTGTTTCCAGTTTCGGTCCATATTTTCCAATATCTTGCAGGCATTGAGAGAGAGAGAAGGGGAGAGAGAAAGAAGAGGTAGGTAAAAGAGAGGGGGAAGAGAAGGGAAATACACTTGCCCTGAAATTTGATCTTGATTAATTTCTATTTCAAACTGTCCACAAAGTTTGCTAATACTTTTTTTCTTCGGTTGTGTTTTTAAATCTGGGTCATAAGCAAACAATAATGACCCCTACTAGACTCTTCAAAACTTCTTTTTTCCGGTTAATTAAAGTATTTCAGTTTATTCAACAGTAACTGATTCAAGAAAACTCTTTTTCCCTTAAATTTGTTTTCTAGAATGAGAGTGGGTCATTACTATTTTGTAGTGGCCTATGGTATGTGCCCATCTCACCTTCAGTTATCTCTAGTTTCCATCCAAGAACTAGGTCTCAGATTAGCATCAGCCTCACCTCCTCTTGTCCAAGATCTGTCTGATAGAGAAAAGTGCAAGGTAATAGGAGAAATCTAATCTCGAAGCTGTAAAGTGACCGTGTTTTTGGCCTATCTTACCTTCTGTTGTGATGTTATCACCCATGGACTATCAGGTCCACTATTAGCCAGTCAGCGGCCTGTCCTCTTTGTCCACCAGTGTCTGATAGAGAAGTATGCAGGTGTAAAAGAAAGCTATGTCTTTCTTGTCTCTATCTCTCTCCTGTTTGCTTGTCTGTCTCTATCTCTCTGTCTCTGTCCCTGTCTCTCCTCTGTCTCTGTCTGTCTGTCTGTCTGTACTCTCTCTCTCTCCCTCTCTCTCTCTCATCTCCCTCTCTCTCTCTCTTTCTCTCACTCCTCTCTCTGTTTATTTGCTGTGTCTCTCTTAAGAATGCTTATTCTTTTGAACCACCAATGTTAATCTGTGTGTGGTGTAGTTTGCATGTGTACATTGCACATCATTGTGTTGTATGTGTGTTTATGGGTGTGTGTGTATTGTGTGGTGCTGCAAACTGTGTGTGTATGTGTGTGTTGTGTGTGTCTGGGTGTGTGTATTATAAAGGGTTATGTGTTGTCACAGGACATGCACATATGAGCCATTTTCTGTTCACTGATGCTTGAACTGGAATGAAACGGGCAGATTGTGGTGGAACTGGTTCCTTCTCATCTTGCCATTCACACCTCTGTCAGTGATCTTTCCTGTTTATCCTCGCACTTGGGGAACTCTCTCTCTCTTCTGTCTCTCTCTCACTCTCTGTCTCACTCTGTTTTCCTCTCGTGTCGCTTACTCACGTTCTGTCTCTGTTTTTCTCTGTGTCGTCGTCTGTTTTTCTCTCTCTCTTTCTCTGTTTCTGTCTCTTCTGTCTCTGTCTGTCTACCTTCTCTCTGTCTCTGTCTGTCAGGTCTGGTCTTCCGTCTGTCTGTCTCTTCCTCTCTCTCTCTCTGCTCTGTCTCTGTCTCTCCTTTCTCTCTCTCTCTCTTTCTCTCACTCTCCTCTCTCTCTTTGTTTCTTGCTGTGACTGTTTTAATAACAATTACTTTTCTAAACCCTTTCACTTATGTGGTGTATGTATGTGCCTGCTTTCATGGCATGCGCAAAGTGCGTGCACGTGCGTGTGTGTGTGCATGTGGTGGCCCAACTTTTTCATGTAGGTTTTTTGTCATTTTAATTTTCCCTCATCTGAATCCTGTGCTGTTTCTCATTTCTCATGTTCTTTGTCTTTGTTTCCTCCCTTTTTTTCCATTAGCAGGGAGAAATAAGCTGAAATCAGGTATATTCACTTGAATGTTCAAATTTCCAGACAACCGTAGCACAGCTAAAAGTGGCACTCTCGATTTTCTCTTCATGAAAGACACTGAAACTGGTGAACCCTACTGTTTGTCTAAATCTACAACATTCGGATTAGACCTGTGTAAGGCCAAGGTATGCAGTTTCTAAATGTTTGAACCTTTAGAACTCAGTTTGTAGTTTATTATTTATAAGCCGCGATAACCTTAGGACAGAGAGAGCTGTTGAGTCTAGAAGATACTTATCATCATTTTGCAGGTTATTTTATTTCATGCCGCTCAACTGATGATCTACCCCCATTCCTCCCCGCACTACACACCACACCACGAAAAAAACATGAAAATACACCAAATTTGTCTCTTACAGAATTTTAAAATTGAATTTTTGTAATAAAACAACAAATTTCATGTCGATGTTTTTTCGTGATATATCACCTTTTATTTTTTCATTTAAAGTCGCCATTTGGTGTACTCTAAGCTGTTTCAAACTGTGTTGCAAAGTGTCTAGACGGGTTTATTAACAACAAAATTGGCCATAGCAGACACGTAATTTTTTTGTTTAGTCTATGAAGTTTCAAAGTATATTTTAAGATCGAGTCCAGATTTTCTTCTTTAAAGGATGAAAAGACTGAGAGCCTATTTCAGGGTGTCCCCTTTGTCTCCTCTCATGCTCCTGTCTGTCATTTTTGAGCCAAGGATGCTAATTTTATTTCCTCCAGATTTTGTTCTCCTATGAGTGACAGAAATACCTCTCGTAACAGTGCCCTCCACCTTGAAATAATTGTAATGGCCCTGACCCACTTTTCCAATAGTAGCTATTTTTGCAGGTAAGGGTCAAGAATAGTGTTTTTGAAATTTCGATTGATTCTAAAACTATCAGATTTATCTTTCTACTTTTTGACTGAAGTATAAGGCATTCATTCTTTTCTTCTACATTAAAAACGTTTCACGAACAGCGAAGCCCTCATTCTGACCCCCTTTATCAGCCCCAAAATTGTGTCAGTTTCTAAATTTTGTTACTTACTGGTGACGGACATTTTGTTTTAACAATTTTCATAGAATTGTCCCTCATTTTAAATCTCTTTGTGTAATTAAAACAGCGTTTTGTTGAAAACTGAAAATGTGTAAACATTGTTGGGAAAACCATTGCAAATTGGTGTTATTCTTGTGGTAGAGGTCAACAGTTTAATACCAATCTGCCTTCTCCCCTTTAGCCATAAAACATATGATAGAGAAAAGTACATGCCACACCAGGGAAGAAGACATTCTATCTCCAGCCTTGCCCAAGAAACGGACAGGCCACTATTCACTGAGTTGGTGTCCCTAAACCAGCGGTCCCAAATCAATTCTTCACATTGTTCACCCTGTTATTGGATTACGTTGTAGGGGGCAAGTCTGAGTGGCCTGCCTTACCCACCAATGTTCGCTCGCCCTCTCTCTCCCGACCTCTCACTCTCTGTCGATCACTCACTCTATCTCTCTCTTCTCTTCTGTTATCTTTGCTCTGTGTCTTCTGTCTGCCTCCTCTCCTTCCCTGTTTCTTGTCTCTCTCACTCTGTCCTCGGTCTGTCCTACCTGTCTCTCGTCTAATTCTGTCTCTCTCTTTGTACAGCTGTGTCTGCTTTATACATTTACTTTTCTATACCTGTCATCAGGTTGGTTTTTTGTATTGTGTGTGCGTGAACACGTGCTTCTTCGTCACGTGCGTGAGTGTTGTGGTGTATAGCTGTGAGTGTGTTAGTGTCAATTGCGTGTTGTTTCGTGTGTGTGGTCCCACTTTTGCATGTATATTTCTAGCATTTATTTTCCCTCTCTGTGCCTTTTCTGTCTCTCCTCATTTTTTCTTCCTGTTCTGTGTCTTTCTTTCCTCCCTTTTTTTTTCTTGTGCACACAGAAATAACGAGAATCATCAGGATTTCATTTTGAATGTGGCAAATTCCTAAACGTACACGGCTGAAGCAGTACTTTCAGGATTTCTCTTCATGAAAGACTGAAACGGTGACACCGCTGTTTGTCCGGCTCCTACACCATCTGTGACATGTCAAGCTGAGTGATGCGTTCTAAAACTTAATCTTTAGAGCTCAGTTTTGTAATAAGCCTCAGTAAGCTTTTGTTTTACAGAGATAGTTTGTTTCTCTACTATATAATGATACTTATCATCATTTTTCATTTTAGTTTATTTCATGCCTCTTCAACTGATGATGTACCCACTTTTTCTCACCTACAACTACCACCACCACCACTGAAAAAACAGAAAATATCCACCAAATTGTCCGATTAAAAAAAATTTAATTTGACTTTGTTATAAACTACAAATGTTCATGTGATGTTTCGTGATATATTACCGTTTATTTTTCCATTAATCAAATGTGGGTTACTCTAGAGCTTTTTTTCAAACTGGGGGTTGCAAATTTTCTAGACTGGTACTTACACCAAAATGGCCAGAGCAATCACGTAGATTTTTGTTTGATGTCCTATATGAAGTTTCAAAGTATAATTTTAAAATGCAAAGTCAAGGATTTTCTTCTTTAATGATAACACGGGACTGAGAAGCATTTCAGGTGTCTTGTGGCCTCCCATCATGACTTTCTGTCTGTCAGGATTGTGAGAAGATGCTATTTTGGTTCCTCCATTTTTTTATTTGGTTCTGCTATAAGTGACAGAAATACTCGTACATGGCCCTCCACCTTGAAATAATGTAATGGCCTGACCCACTTTTTTCCCATAGCAGCCATTTTTTGCAGCAAGGTCAAGAAAGGTTTTTGAAATTTGATTGATTCTAAAACTGTCAGATTTCTTACTTTTTATTGAAGTATTAAGCATATTTTATTTTATGTTAGTGAAAAAACGCCTTCAAATCATCAAAGCCCTCATCTGACCCCCTTTATCATGCCCCAAAACGTGTCAGTTTCAATTTTTTACTTACTGAGACTGACATTCTTTTGTAACTATTTTTTTCATAAACAGTCCAGTTTAAATCTCTTTGTTGGTATTTTTTGAAAAAAACAAACTTTTTGTTGAACGAAGAAAATGGTGTATTCATTTTTTTTTAAATAACCTCCATGCATTGTGTCTCATTTTGTGTAGAGTCACATTTTATTACCAATCTGCCTGTCTCCCTTTTGCCCAAAAATATGATAAGGAAGAGTACAGCCACTAAGGAAGAAGGACATGTCTAATCTCCCAGCCTTGCCCTTAGAAAAGCAGACAGCCTCTATTCACTCAGATGGGGTCCCAAAGACCAGCTGTCCCAAATCAATTCTTCACATTGAGCATACCCTGTATTGGATACGTTTGTATGCAAACTGAGTGGCCCTGCACTCACACACGTTGTGGTGTATGTGTGTGTGTGTGTGTAAAGACTTTAACATTGCAGGTTTTTTAAAGTGCTTTCAATAAATGTACCACAACTGGATGGTATCCTCACAGCACATAATGCTTTCTGTGTGTGTCTTGTTACAGTAGTTTATATAGAATTTAGAAACTTGTAACTGTTTTTCCCGTTCCCTGTCCATATTTTCCACTATCTTGCATATGAGAGGAGAGAGTAGGGTAGAAGAGAGGGAGAGGGGAGAGACATTTCAGTTAAAGTCACGATATAGATTAACTCCTATTTCAACTGGGCCAAAAAGTTGCTGGATATTTTTTTTCTTCTTTTTGAATATGGTCATAAGCAAACAAAAAAGCCCTACTATACTCTTCAAACTTCCTCTTTTCCGACAAGTAAATATTTCCCTTTATTCAAGTACTGAAGTTCAGAAAACTCTTTTTTTTCCTTTTAAAATTTTTTTCAAGAGAAGGAGATGGTCATTGCATTTTTGTGTGGCCTATGCGTGTCCCATCTCACCTTCAGTTACTCTAGTTTCCATCCAAGACTAGTCCAAAATTAGCCAGCAGCCCTACCTCCTCTTGTCCACAATCTTTTGATAGAGTTACATGGGGTTAATAGGAGAAATCACTCCAGCTGTCAAGTGTCCTACGTTTATTGCCATCTTACATTCTTTGAGGTTATCACCACATGGCTAATCAGGTCACAATTAGCCAGTCCCCTGCTGTCCCACCTTGTCCACCAATTGTCCTGATAAAAAGTAGTGTAGTGGTGGAAAAAGCTCTTTCTTTCTCTGTCTCTATCTCTCTGCCTGTTTTGTCTGTCTTCTCTGTCTCTCTCTCTGTCTGTCTCAGTCCTCTCTTCTGTCTGTCCTGTATTCTCTCTCTCTCTCTCTTCTCTCTCTCTCTAAATGATGACAATGATGTTATATATTGAAGATAACGAATGGAAACGAGATGAAGAGATGATTATGACCAGGATCAAGATTGAAGATGAAATCATGGCAAAATGACTATACAGTGTAAAATGGTGATAAGCGTAGATGAGTGATAAAGATGATGTAGAGAGAAAGTAATGTGTTATTTGAATATACTGCTACTGCTGCAGCTGATGCTATATAATGAAATCTGATTGGTGATGATTATTAAATGCTAAGATGATGATGGGATGTTATGAATAGAAATATGGAGTAATCCGGTTCTCGTAAATTGACAATGTGAAATGGATATAAACGTTTTCCTGCACTATGTCTTCCTCACCCCCTTCCCCAAACATGTTTGTTAAGTACCCAAGGCCGAATCACTAAAACCTTTTCAGTGTTCATGTTCAGTGTTCTGTCTCTCTCTCATCTCACTCTCTCTCTCTCTCTCTCTCTCTCTCAGCTCTCTCCTTTCTTCTAAACCGAGCTCATCTAACCGTCTCGTCTCCTCCTCTCCTCCTCCTCTCACTCTCTCGCTCGTCTCTCACCTCTCTCCGCTCTCTCTCTCTCTCTCTGGTTATTTGCTGTGTCCACCCTCTTTAAGAAGTTCATTCTTTTTGAACCCAAGTAAATCTGTTGTTGTGTTAGTGGTGTCATGTGTAAAGTCGGCATGTTACATGCGCACAAATCACATATGTTATGTGTGTAGTATGTTGTGTGTATTGTGGGTGCATAAAACTTTGTTGTATTGGGTGTGTCTGTTTGTGTTGTTTATGTGTATGTGTGTGCACACCATGCAAATAAGCCATTTTTTCTTCACTGATGCTTGAACTGAATTAAACGGACAGATTGTTGTAACTGTTCTTTCATCTCCATTACACAAGCTTTCAGTGATTCTTTCCGTTTATCTTCTGCACTTGTGAAACTCTCTCTCTCTCTCTCGCCTCTCTTCTCTCTCTCTCTCCTCGCATCTCCTCTCTCTCCTCTCTCGCTCTCTCTCTCTCTCTTCTCTCTTTGTCTCTATCTCGTCTCTGTCTCTCTCTCACCTGTCCTCTCTCGTCTCTCTTACTCACTCTCTTTCTGTCTTTGTGTATCTGTTCTGTCCTGTTTCTTTCTCTCATTTCTCGTTTCTGTATCTCTCTGTCTCCTGTCTGTTAACTGTCTCTTCCTCTCTGTCTCTGTCTGGTCTGTCCCTGTCTGTCCTTCTGTCTGTCCTGTCTCTGTCTCTCTGTCTCTCTGTCTCTCTCTCTGTTTCTTCTCTCTCCCTCTCTCTCTCTCTCTCTCTTTTGGTTTCTCTGTGACTGTTTTTTAATAACATTACTTTTCTAACTTTCACCTTATGTGGTGTAATGTTGTGTGTGTGCAGCAGCCTGCGCAAGTGCGGCACATCATGCGTGTGTGTCTGTTGTGGTCCCACTTTTGCATGATTTATGTTTATTTTATTTTTACCCTCTCTGTGTCCTTGCTGTTTCCTCAATTTTCTTCTCAGGATCTTGTCTTTCTTTCCTCCCTTTTTTTTACCGTGGTGCACGCAACAAACTGAGAATCTGAGTTCATTTTGAATGTGCAAAAATTCCCAGAGAACGATAGCAACAGCTGAAACGCCATTTGCAAGATTTCTCTTCAATGAAAGACTCGAAACTGTGACCCAGGCTGTTGTGTCTGACACCTACACCATTCTGATGACATGTGGCAAAGGCTGATGAAGCATTTTCTGAAAAGTTTGAATCTTTAGAGCTCAGGTTTGAATAATCCAGCAAGAAGATTGTGTGACAAGAGAGAATGTTAGTCTAAGAATGTATACTTATCATCATTTCCAGTTTAGTTTTATTTCATGCCCCCCTCTTGCATCAACATATGAGTTACCCTCGAAAAAACCCCCCTTTTTTCACCTACACTACCACCACCTCACAAAAAAAAAAAACAGAAAATATCCACCAAATTTTTAAGCTCTTTACATAATTTATCAATTATGAACTTTGGTAATATAAACAACAAATTTCATGTTGATAGTTTTTTCATGATATATTACACTTTTAATCTATCATTTTAAGTCAGAATTTGGGGGTTCTCTAGAGCTTGTTTCAAACTGGGTTCCAAATTTCTAGAGCTTGTTTCTTAACAACCAAAAATGGCCTAGCAACACGTAGATTTGTGTTGTTGAATGTCTATTAATTTTAAATATCCTTTAAGAATGCAGAGTCCAGGATTTTCTTCTTTAAAAAGGAGTAAAAGGGACTAGAGCTAGTTTCAGTGTCTTTTGGTCCTCCTCATCAGCTTTCATCTGTCAGTTTTGACAAGGATGCTATTTTATTTTCCTCCAGAGGTTGTTCTCCCTAGAGACAGAAATAGCTCGTAACAGTGACCCTCCACCTCAGAAAATAATCCTAATGGCCTGACCCACTTTTCCAATACCGCAAATATTTGGCAGTTAGGATCAAAATGTGTTTTTTGAACATTCGATGGATTCTGAAAACTGTCAATTTCTCTACATTTAACTGAAGTATTAAGGCATATTTTATTTTATTTTAACTGTAAAACGCGTTCACGAACATCGCAGCCCTCTTATCTACCCCCAGTTACCATCCCAAAATGTGTCATTTTTAATTTGTTACTTACTAGAGACTTGACTTTATTGCCTGTAACAATTTCATAGAACTGTCCAATGTTAAATCTCTTTGTTGGTATTAAACACCTTTTTGTTGAAAATTGAAAATGGTGTAAACAATTTTTTTTAAATTAACCTCCAGTACATTGTTGACTCATTTTGTTATAGTCACATTTCATTAGCCAAATCTGGCCTTCTCCTTTTTGCCATAATCATATATAAAGAAGAGTACATGCCAGCTAGGAAGACAGTTCTTCTATCTCCCACCTTGCCCTAGAAAAGCAGACAGGCCTCAAATCACTGAAGGGTCCCTAAGACCAGCTGGTCCCAAATCAATTCTCACATTGATGCATACCCTGTTATTGGATTAAGTTTTAGAGTGCAATCTGATGTGCCTGCACTCACGCACTGTGTGTGTTGTGTTTGTGTTGTGTGGTGGTGTTGTGTTTGTGTGTGTGTGTTTGTTGTGTGTGTGTGTTGTTGTTGTGTGGGGTGTGTGTGGTGTGGTGTGTGTGTGTGTTGTGTGTTACACTTTAACATATGCAGTTGTTTTAAGTGCTTTTCGATAAATGACCACAACTGATGGTTTGTCCTCACAGCACAAGTAAGCCTTTGTGTGGTATTTTGATTCAGCATTTATATAGACTTTAAAACTTGTAACGTTTCCGAGTTTCTGCCATACTTTTCCACTATCTTGCAGCATTGAGAGAGAGAGGGGTAGTAAGAGAGAGAGAGAGGATCGTGAAGCGAGAGGAGAGGGAGAATTGGGAGAGTAAATGGTCATTTAAGATTCCCAATTCTATAATTAACTCCCTACTTCCAAACTGGTCCACAAAACTTTGCTGGAGTACTTTCTCTTTTTGAAATAGACATACAAACAAAAAATACCCTCCTAGCCTCTGCAAAACTGCTATTCTCCTGCGAATTAAAGTATTCTGTTATTCAAAGTAGCCATTCCAAGAAACTCTTTTTTCTTCCTTTATTTATTCAGAGAAGGAATGGTCAGGCTATTTTTGTATGTCCTGTGCATGTCCCATCGCACCTTCATACCTATTTCCATTCAAGACTAGGTCATATTTAGCCATCACCCGCTGTCCTCTGTTCAAACTGTCTGATAGATAAGGAGTGCAAGAGTTCAAGAGAAATCTTTCTCCTCAGCATAGAGTGTCCATGTTTTGCAACATCTTACCTTATGTTGGTGAGTTTCACGCATGGACTAGCAACAATACTAGCCAGTCAGGAGCTGTCCTCTTACATCCAACTTCTGATAAAACAATGCAGGAGTGAAGAAAGATATCCTCCTGTCTCTGTCTGTCTGTTTGTCTGACTGTTTGTCTGTACTTCTGTCGGACTACTGTCTGTCTGTCGCTGTCTCTCTCATCTCTCTTCTCTCTCTCTCTCTCCTCTCACCCTCTCCTCTCTCTCTCTCTCTCTCTCTCGGTTTTCCCCTCTCTCCTCCACTCTCTCTCTCTCGCTCACTCTCTCGTATCTCTTTTAAGAACTTATTCTTCCAACCCCAAAATTATTCTCTGTGTTAGGGGGTGTGTGTGTGAAGCATGTGTGTCCGCGCGTTTTTTTTGTTGTGTGTGTGTGGGGTTTTTGTGTTGTTCATCACATATAGCATTCTGCTTACGGATTTTGAACTTGAATTAAGCAAGCAAAAGGTGGTTGGAAAGTGTTCCTTGCTCTTTTCTCCATTCCTATATATGCGTCATCATTTTACATCCCTCACTTGTAACTATCGCTTGTCTCATCTCTGTCACTCCTGTAATACGTGGACGGATACCTTTGGCTAAACATTGCCTGCAATCGAATGACCCCCTTCATTCCCGTTCAAGGATTTCCTCCTGGAGTTAACATCATCCGACACCATTATCCCCAAAAATCATTGATAAGACAATAAACTGAGGCCCCGTGTGTGAAACGCACACAGAAAATCTTTCGCACAACATTAAAATCCTGTTCCACTTTTTGTAGAGTAGGCCAATTGTGCGTGGGAACAGATTGACAAAATTTCAAAAACCGCCATACACAAGGGAACTGGTTAAAAAAATCACATAATTGCCTTATTCCATTATCCTTGATATAAAAGAATTTTTTTTTTAAATTGAGATATGACTGAGCTGGTTGTTTGGTTTTTTTTTTTTAATAACAGCTAGCTCTTAAGGACACTCACTTAAGCTCTGTGTGTATGAGTGTGTTGTTGTGTATGTAAGTGTGTTTTCCTGCTTTTAATGTATTTTTGTCATTTTCATTTCTTTTTCATGTTCTATCCTGCTAAATTTTTTTTCTTTATTTCATTTTCTCCTCTATCCGTCTTGTGCACCAGACATAAAACCTGAGATCAGGATTTCATTTTGAATTGCACAATTTCCAACAACGGTAGCACAGCTGAAAGTGCACTTTCCAGATTTCTCTTCATGAAAAAACTCTGAAGCTGGTGACCCGGCTGTTGTGTACTGAACCTACACCAGTCTATGACATGTCAAGACCAATGATGCAGTTCTAAATGTTTTGGAACCTTTAGAACTCATTTTTTGTATTAAGCGCAATGAAGCTTTTTTTTTCACAGAGATAGCTGTTTCTCTACTATTTTTTTTATATAATGATACTATTATTATTTCAGTTGTTGTTTTTCATGACTGCTCAACTGATGAGTGTACCCCCCTCCTCACCAACACACCACCACCACCACCAAAAAAAACAAAAATATCCACCAAATTTTTTCCCTTACAGAAATTTTAAAATTTGAACTTTGTAAATAAAACAGCACAAAATTTCATGTTGATTTGTTAGTGATATATCAGGCTTATTTTCTTGTAAATTGCAATTTGGGGTGGTACTCTAAGCTGTTTCACACTGTTGCAAAGTTTCTAGACGGTTTATAACAACCAAAAATGCCAGAGCAGACACTAAGTTTTCGTTATTCCTATTGAATTTTAAAGTAATATTTTAAGATGCAAGTCAATTTTTTCTTTTAAAGAGTAAAGGACAGAGAGCGATGTTCATCTGCCTTGTGGCCACCTCATCATGTTTCTGTCAGTTTTTGAGCAAGAAATGCTATTTTTATCCCTCCAATTTGATTCTGTTACCAGAGACAGAAATAGCTCAATAAAAGTGACCCTCCACCTCGACAGAATTCAAATGGGTCCTGACCCACTTTCCAATACAGGCCATTTTGCAGTTAGATCAAGATTGTGTTTTTAAATTTTGATTGATTCTAAAACTATCCAATTTCTTCTACATTTTTACTGAAGTATTAAGGAATTATTTCATGTTTATTTACTTTAAAAACGCGTTTAACGAACATTGAAACCCTCATTCGGACCCCTGTTATCATCCCCAAAACGTGTCAGTTTTCTATCTTGTTACTTACTAGACTGACATTTCTGTTTGAACAATTTTTTCATAAGAACTGTCCAAGTCTAAATCTCTTTGTTTGGTATTTACACAAATTTTTTTGTTAAGAATTGAAAAATGTCCTAAACAATTTTTTTTGAAAAACCCTCCCAGCATTGTGTCTCATTTTGTGGTAGAATGGTCACATTTTCTTAGCCAATCTGCCTTCTCCCCTTGCCTATAAACATATGATAGAGAAGATACATTCCAGTAGGGAAGAAGACTGTGTCTATCTCCCAGCCTGCCCTAAAAAGCAACACCTACTAGTCACTGAGATGGGTCCCCTAAAACTAGCTGGTCCCAAACTATTCTTCACATTGCTGCATAACCCTTTATTGGATTAGGTTTGTAGGGTGCAAGTCTGATGTGCCTGCACTCACCCACCTAAGAGAGAGAGAGAAGATTGAGAGAGAGAGTGTGGTGTGTGTGTGTTCCCTGTGTGTGTTTGTGTGTGTGTGTGTGTGTGTTAACACTTTAACATTGCGGTTGTTAAGTGCTTCTATAAATTACCAAACTGGTGTTTCTCACAGGCAAAAGGATCCTTTGTGTTTGTCTTGTTTCGCCGTATTTAAATTTAGAAACTTAACTGTGTCCAGTTTCTGTCCATATTCCACTATCTGCAGCATTGAAGAGAAGTAGGTGGAGAGAGAAGAAGCCAGGTGGAGCAAGAGAGAGGGAGAGGGGAGAGGTTCATTCCAGAAGATTCATGATTCTAGAATTAACTCCTATTTCAAAAACTGGTCCCCACGTTGCTGGAGTACTTGTTTTTCTTTCTTTTTTTAAATAATGGTCAAAACAAACAAAAATTACCCAACTAGACCTTCAACTTCTTTTTTCCTGTTAATTTTAGTATTTTTCTGTTATTCAAATAACCTGAGTTCAAGAAATTTTGTGTTCGTGAATTTTTTTTCAGAAATGAGAGTGGGTCTTTCGATTGAACGATAAACCAAGGTCCCCGTGTGTGTACACGTCATTATTTACGCACGTAAAAAAACCACGCAACAAGAAGTTTTGCCCCGCAAAATTCTTTAGAAAAAGCCACTCTGATATGAAACAATACAGCTGCAAAAAAGAAAAAAAAAATCGTGAAAGGAGGCGCAGCGCTAAGTGCGACGCGTTCTTTCTCAACCGCTCTCACACCCGGGAGACACCCGAATTTCATGAAAAATCTGCCGTGACTTAAGTGGTATACTAAAATCCTGACGATTTGATTTTTGCTTTACAAGAGTCAGCGCTAGATAAATCCATACTTTATTATTATTATTATATATTACTAATTTTTGTAGTGGCCCCCCCCCCTATGCTTGTGCCCATCTCACCGTCAGTTACTCTAGTGTTCCATCCAAGGACTAGGTACACAATTAGCCAGTCAGCTCACTCTCCTCTTGTCCACAATCTCCATCGAGAAGAAGGCAAGGGGTCATAGGAGAAATCTATCTCTCTCTGTAAAGTGTCCTATGTTTTTTGCCCATCCATTACCTTCGTTGGTGAGTTTTTCACCATGACTCTAGTCAGTGACAATTAGCCAGTCACAACTCCTCTTGTCCACCAAGTTCTGATAGAGAATATGCAGGTTTAGAAAGAAAGCATTTCTTTATTTGTCTCTATCTCTCTGCCTGTTTTGTTTGTCTGTCTCTTTGGTCCCTCTCTGGTCTCTCTCTGCTCTCTCTGTCTCTCTCTGTCCTGTCTGTATCTCTCGCCTCATCTCTCTCGCTCTCTCCTCCTCTCCTCTCTCTCCTCTGCTCTCGCTCTCTCTCTCTCTCGGTTAGTTGCTGTTCTCTTTAAGAATCCTATTCGACTGAACCCCAATGTTAATCTGTGGGTGGTATGTGTGGTGCAATGTGTACGTGCGCACATCATGTGTTGTAGGAGTATGTTTGGTTGTGTATGGTTGGGTCGTGCAAACTATTGTGTGTATCTGTGTGGGTCTGGGTTGTGTTTGTATATTAATTGTGTGTGTGCACACGCATGCTACAATGACATTTTCGTTCACTATGCTTGAACTGGAATAACCGGCAGATTGTGGTGGGGACTGGTTCCTTCTCACAGAGGATTCACTACATGCTGTGGGGTAAGGGCTAGAGTATGTGGGGGGGTGGCGCTGGAATGGGGGGGGGTCGCCTTGTTTATCAGGGGGGGTGGGGTGTTGGGGGGGGGCTTAAAATATGGTTGATATACTATCATCACCGTCTCTCTCTCTGTCTCTGTCTGTCTACCTGTCTCTCTCTGTCTCTCCTCTGTTCTCTTACCCTCTCTCTCTTTCTGTCCTCTGTCTCTCTACTCTTGTCTGTACTGTTTTCTTCTCTCGCTTTCCCTTCTGTTCTGTCTCTCTCTTTATCTTCCCTGTCTACCTTCCTCTGCCTCTGTTTTCGCTGTCCTGGCCTCCTGTCTGTTCTTCACTTCTCTCTGTCCTCTCGTCTCGCCTCTCTCTCTCTCTCTCTCTCTCTCTCACCTCTCTTTCCTCTCTCTGTCTCTCTCTCTTATGGTTCTGGTCTGTACTGTTAATAACAATTAACTTTTCTAAAACCTTCACCTTAGTGGTGTATGTATGTGCCTGCATGCATGCATCGCAAGTGCGTGCACGTGACGTGCGTGTTTGTGCGTGTGTGTGGCCCAACTTTTTCATGGATGATAGTTGTCATTTTATTTTCCCTCTCTGTGTCCTGTGCTGTTTCCTCATTTTCCCTCATGGTCTTTGTCCTTTTTTTCCTCCCTTTTTTCCCATGTACATGGAGAAAATAAGCTGAGAATCAGGATTTTCACTTTGATGTTCAAATTACCAGACAATGGTAGCACAGCTGAAGTGGAAACTCCCAGGATTTGTCTTCCATGAAAGACACGGAAACTGCGACTCGCTACTGTTGTGTCTGGATCCTACCCATTCTGATAGACATGTGTTAGGCCAAGGTGATGCAGTTCAAAATGTTTTAACCTTTAAACTCATTGTTAATAAGCCGCGATGATCCTTTGTGACAGAGAGAGCTGTTGAGTCTATAATAGATACTTTATCATCATTATGCAGTTTATTTATTTCATGCCTGCATCAACGGATGAGTGGAACCACCCCTTCCTCACCCGCACTAACCACCACCACCACCGAAAAAAAACCAGAAAATATCCCACCAAATGTTGTCTCTTACATATTTTAAATATGATGAACTTGTAATAAAACAACAAATTTCATGTCCGATGTTTTTCGTGATATATCACTTTATTTTTCATGTAAAGTCGCCATTTTGGGTGTACTCTAGAGCTTTTCAAACTGGTTGCAAAGTTTTCTTAGAGCTGGTTTATTAACAAACCAAAAATGGCCATAGCAGAAAACCGTAATTTTTTAGTTTATGTCTATTGAAGTTTCAAAGTATATTTTAAGATGCAGAGTCAGATTTTCTTCTGTAAATGAGTGAAGGACTGAGATGCTAGTTTCAGGTGTCTTGTGGTCCTCCTCATCATGCTTTCTGTCTTCAGGTTTTGAGCATGGATGCTATTTTATTTCCTCCAATTTGTTTTTGCTATATGTGACAGAAATACCTCGTAACAACAGTGCCTTCCACCTTGAAATATTTGGAATGGCCTGACCCACTTTTCCAATAGCAGCTATTTTTTGCAGGTAAGGGTCAAAGATAAGTGGTTTTGAAATTTCGATTGATTCTAAAACTAGCAGATTTCTTCTACTTTTTTACGAAGTTATTCAGCATTCTTTTCTTTTCTTCTACTTTAAAAAACGCGTTCCCGACCATCGTAAAAGCCCTCAATTCTGACCCCTTGTTATCATGCCCAAAAGTTGTGTCTGTTACTAATTTTGTTACTTACTGAGACTGACCTTTTTGTTTTACAATTTGTCATAGAATTGTCTCATTTTAAATCCTCTTAGTTGGTATTAACACATTTATTGTTGAAGAATTGAAAATTGTAAACATTTTTTTTTGAACAACCATGCATGTGTGTTATATTGTGTGTAGAGGGTCACTTTTATTACCATTCTGGCCTGTCTCCCTTTGCCCATAAACAGTAGATAGAGTAAGATACATGCCACCCAGGGAAGAAACAGTGTCTATCTCCACCTTGCCCTAAAAACAGACAGGCCTCTATTCACTGAGATGTGGTGTCCCTAAACTCTTTCCCAATCATTCTTCACATTGATGCATAACCCCGTTATTGGGATACATTTGGAGGGTGTCAAGTCTGAGTGCCTGCACTCACCCACCAGAGTGTGGTGATGTGTGGGTGTGGTTAACTGAACATTAACATTGCATTTGTTTAAAGTGCTTACTATAAATGTAACCACAAGTGGATGGTATACCTAACAGCACAAGTAAATGCCTTGTGTTGTGTCTTGTTACAGTAGTATATAAGAATTTAGAAACTTGTAACTGTTTCCAGTTTCGGTCCATATTTTCCAATATCTTGCAGGCATTGAGAGAGAGAGAAGGGGAGAGAGAAAGAAGAGGTAGGTAAAAGAGAGGGGGAAGAGAAGGGAAATACACTTGCCCTGAAATTTGATCTTGATTAATTTCTATTTCAAACTGTCCACAAAGTTTGCTAATACTTTTTTTCTTCGGTTGTGTTTTTAAATCTGGGTCATAAGCAAACAATAATGACCCCTACTAGACTCTTCAAAACTTCTTTTTTCCGGTTAATTAAAGTATTTCAGTTTATTCAACAGTAACTGATTCAAGAAAACTCTTTTTCCCTTAAATTTGTTTTCTAGAATGAGAGTGGGTCATTACTATTTTGTAGTGGCCTATGGTATGTGCCCATCTCACCTTCAGTTATCTCTAGTTTCCATCCAAGAACTAGGTCTCAGATTAGCATCAGCCTCACCTCCTCTTGTCCAAGATCTGTCTGATAGAGAAAAGTGCAAGGTAATAGGAGAAATCTAATCTCGAAGCTGTAAAGTGACCGTGTTTTTGGCCTATCTTACCTTCTGTTGTGATGTTATCACCCATGGACTATCAGGTCCACTATTAGCCAGTCAGCGGCCTGTCCTCTTTGTCCACCAGTGTCTGATAGAGAAGTATGCAGGTGTAAAAGAAAGCTATGTCTTTCTTGTCTCTATCTCTCTCCTGTTTGCTTGTCTGTCTCTATCTCTCTGTCTCTGTCCCTGTCTCTCCTCTGTCTCTGTCTGTCTGTCTGTCTGTACTCTCTCTCTCTCCCTCTCTCTCTCTCATCTCCCTCTCTCTCTCTCTTTCTCTCACTCCTCTCTCTGTTTATTTGCTGTGTCTCTCTTAAGAATGCTTATTCTTTTGAACCACCAATGTTAATCTGTGTGTGGTGTAGTTTGCATGTGTACATTGCACATCATTGTGTTGTATGTGTGTTTATGGGTGTGTGTGTATTGTGTGGTGCTGCAAACTGTGTGTGTATGTGTGTGTTGTGTGTGTCTGGGTGTGTGTATTATAAAGGGTTATGTGTTGTCACAGGACATGCACATATGAGCCATTTTCTGTTCACTGATGCTTGAACTGGAATGAAACGGGCAGATTGTGGTGGAACTGGTTCCTTCTCATCTTGCCATTCACACCTCTGTCAGTGATCTTTCCTGTTTATCCTCGCACTTGGGGAACTCTCTCTCTCTTCTGTCTCTCTCTCACTCTCTGTCTCACTCTGTTTTCCTCTCGTGTCGCTTACTCACGTTCTGTCTCTGTTTTTCTCTGTGTCGTCGTCTGTTTTTCTCTCTCTCTTTCTCTGTTTCTGTCTCTTCTGTCTCTGTCTGTCTACCTTCTCTCTGTCTCTGTCTGTCAGGTCTGGTCTTCCGTCTGTCTGTCTCTTCCTCTCTCTCTCTCTGCTCTGTCTCTGTCTCTCCTTTCTCTCTCTCTCTCTTTCTCTCACTCTCCTCTCTCTCTTTGTTTCTTGCTGTGACTGTTTTAATAACAATTACTTTTCTAAACCCTTTCACTTATGTGGTGTATGTATGTGCCTGCTTTCATGGCATGCGCAAAGTGCGTGCACGTGCGTGTGTGTGTGCATGTGGTGGCCCAACTTTTTCATGTAGGTTTTTTGTCATTTTAATTTTCCCTCATCTGAATCCTGTGCTGTTTCTCATTTCTCATGTTCTTTGTCTTTGTTTCCTCCCTTTTTTTCCATTAGCAGGGAGAAATAAGCTGAAATCAGGTATATTCACTTGAATGTTCAAATTTCCAGACAACCGTAGCACAGCTAAAAGTGGCACTCTCGATTTTCTCTTCATGAAAGACACTGAAACTGGTGAACCCTACTGTTTGTCTAAATCTACAACATTCGGATTAGACCTGTGTAAGGCCAAGGTATGCAGTTTCTAAATGTTTGAACCTTTAGAACTCAGTTTGTAGTTTATTATTTATAAGCCGCGATAACCTTAGGACAGAGAGAGCTGTTGAGTCTAGAAGATACTTATCATCATTTTGCAGGTTATTTTATTTCATGCCGCTCAACTGATGATCTACCCCCATTCCTCCCCGCACTACACACCACACCACGAAAAAAACATGAAAATATCCACCAAATGTTGTCTCTTACAGAATTTTAAAATGTTGAATTTTGTAATAAAACAACAAATTTCATGTCGATGTTTTTTCGTGATATATCACGCTTTTATTTTTCATTTAAAGTCGCCATTTGGGGTGTACTCTAGAGCTGTTTCAAACTGGGTTGCAAAGTTTCTAGAGCTGGTTTATTAACAACTAAAAATGGCCAGAGCAGACACGTAGATTTTTTTGTTTATGTCTATTGAAGTTTCAAAGTATATTTTAAGATGCAGAGTCAGGATTTTCTTCTTTAAAGGAGTGAAAGGGACTGAGAGCTATTTTCAGGGTGTCTTGTGGTCCTCCTCATCATGCTTTCTGTCTGTCAGGTTTTGAGCAAGGATGCTATTTTATTTCCTCCAGATTTTGTTCTCCTATGAGTGACAGAAATACCTCGTAACAGTGGCCCTCCACCTTGAAATAATTTGTAATGGGCCTGACCCACTTTTCCAATAGTAGCTATTTTTTGCAGGTAAGGGTCAAGATAGTGGTTTTGAAATTTCGATTGATTCTAAAACTATCAGATTTCTTCTACTTTTTACTGAAGTATTAAGGCATTCTTTTCTTTTCTTCTACTTTAAAAACGTGTTCACGAACATCGAAGCCCTCATTCTGACCCCCTGTTATCATGCCCAAAATTGTGTCAGTTTCTAATTTTGTTACTTACTGGAGACTGACATTTTTGTTTGTAACAATTTTTCATAGAATTGTCTCATTTTAAATCTCTTTGTTGGTATTAAACAGCGTTTTTGTTGAAGAACTGAAAATGTGTAAACATTTTTGGGGGAAAACCAGTGCATTGTGTGTTATTTTGTGGTAGAGGGTCACATTTTATTAGCCAATCTGGCCTGTCTCCCTTTGCCCATAAACAGTATGATAGAGAAAGAGTACATGCCACACCAGGGAAGAAGGACAGTGTCTATCTCCCAGCCTTGCCCTAGAAAAGCGGACAGGCCTCTATTCACTGAGATGGGGTCCCTAAGACCAGGCTGGTCCCAAATCAATTCTTCACATTGATGCATACCCTGTTATTGGATTACGTTTGTAGGGTGCAAGTCTGAGTGTGCCTGCACTTACCCACCAGAGTGTGTGTGTGTGTGTGTGTGTGTGCGTGTGTGTGTGTGTAAACTTTAACATTGCAGGGTTTTTTAAGTGCTTTCTATAAATGTACCACAACTGGATGGTTTTCCTCACAGGCACAAGTAATGCCTCTGTGTGTGTCTTATTACAGTAGTTATATAGAATTTAGAAACGTGTAACTGTTTCCAGTTTCTATCCATATTTTTCCACTATCTTGCAGGCATTGTGAGAGAGAGAGGTAGGGTAGAGAGAGGGAGAGAGAGGGAGAGGGGGGATAGTACATTTTCAGTTAAGATTCGCGATTCTAGATTAGCTCCTAGTTTCAAACTGGTCCACAAAGTTTGCTGGAGTAGTTTTTTTTCTTCTTTTTTTGAAATAATATGGGTCAGTAGCAAACAAAATGCCCCACTAGCCCTTTTAAAAACTTCCTTCTCCTGAAAATTTAAATTTTATTTTTATTCAAGTAGCTGAGTTCAAGAATGCTCTTTTTTCCCTTTTTTCAGAAAATGGTTGGGGTCAAGGGCTATTTTTGTAGTGTCCTGTGCCTTTGCACACTTACTTTCATTTCCCTCTCGTTAACCCCCCAAGGATAGGCACAATTAGCCGTCAGTCCCCGCCCTCTTGTCCATAAAACTGTTGATAAAAAAGGGATGCAGGGGTGCAGGAGGAAAATCTATCTTCACTGTAAAGTTCCTAGGGTTTTTGCCCTTTTAAACCTTCTTTTTAAGGGGTTTCTCCCAAAGGGATTAGGTCACAATTATCACAGTGGCTGTCCTCTTGTCCCAATGTCTGGGGGAGGGAGTGATACCAGGGTAACAGAAAAATTTCTCTCTCTCTCTCTCTCTCTCTCTTTTCTCTCTCTCTCTCAGCCAAAACCCAAAAAAGCAACAGGCTTTTTCCCCCACAGACGGGGGTCTCAAGTGTCCCCTTCGATGGTCGATTTCTTTCATTGCGAAAAAGGGGGATTTAAAGTAGGTCGGAAGTATTGTAGGCCACTTTGGGTGAAAATTTTTATGTGTGTGAGGGGGGGGGGAAGGGGGGGTGCAAGGGTTGTAGGGTGTAGCATGTGTGTATCTTGCACAAAAAAAAAATTGTATGATAAATCATTTATGCATGTTAAGGCGTGTACTTTTTTCTTTTCCATAATTTTTTTTAAAAAGTGTTGGGGGAAGGGAAATTTTTGGTGTGGTTTTTCTCCCCCCCTTTTTTTGTTTTGTGGGAGTCTTCTTTTTTGGTGCGTTTTTTTATTTTTGTGTATTGGTGCTCTCTGTCTTCTCTTCTCCTGTCTCCTCTCCTTTGTTGTCTGTCTTTTTTCCTTCTCCTCTTTCCTCCTTCTACTCTCTCCTCCTCTCTCTTTCTCTCTGTGAGGTTTATTTATGTCTATCATATCTATAGTCTTCGTGAAGAAACTTAAATTTCGCATAATTTTCCCCTGTTTTAAAAAAAACAAAAGCAAAAACTAGAAACCAAGGATTTTTTTCCCTAAAATAAATCGAATATAAAAATCCCCTTGTTTGGTTAACTAAGCTTCCAAACTTTTTTAAAATTTTGAAGTGAAGTTCTAATTCTTCCTTTTTGGACTTCTTCTTTTTCATGTCTTATTATTTTTATTTATTTTTGGTCTGTGGGGGGGGGTGGTGGGCTGGATAGTTATGAGATTAAGCTTTGAATTTTGGAGGATGTGAAAGGGAAATTTTGGGGCCAGGCCCCCCGTATTTCCACAGCCTGTACTGTCTTTTGTTGCTTAACCACCACCACACACCACACCATCAATGCACGGGCAGGGGCGCTCGAACGCACGCACGCACAACACCACACAACACACACATGCACGCTCGCAACACGCACGTACACACCCACACCCACACACCCTCTCTCCCTCTCTCTCTCTCTCTCTCTCTCTCTCTCTCTCTCTCTCTCTCTCTCTCTCTCTTTGTCTCTGTCCCTCTTTTTCTCGTCGATTTTGGCTTCTCTCTGTCTATGTCCCCTTGTATTCTCTCTTTTTGCTCTCTCTGTCTCTGTCTCTCTCTCTTTTGTTTCTCACCCTTTGTCTATTCTCTATCGATCGTCTGTCTCTTCTCCTCTCTCTCTTCATGTCTGCTTGCCTGTCTCTGTCTGTCTTTGTCGTTTTTCCCCTTTTGTCTGTCTTTTTTCTCTGTATGTTCTGGGTCTATCTGTCTGTCGCTCTGCTCCGTCTCTGCTCCGTTCTGTTTTTTTCTCTCTCTCTTTCTGTTCACTATGTCTGTCTTTCGTCTGCTGTCCTGTTCTGTCTGTTGTCGGTTGTCTGCTGTCTCTCTCTCTCTCTTCTCTCTCTCCTCCTCTCCTCTCCTCTCTCTCTCTCTCCTGTCTTTGAAAAAGAAAAAACAGCGAAGATTAAAAGGGAGGAAATTTTTAAATCAATTTTTTTCCCAAAAAAAAGCAGACAGGTTTTTTTTCCCGACTGAAATTTTCCCGAGATTTTTGTCATTTTTTCAAAGCTTTTTATGAAATTTTTTCACTTTTGAATTGAAATTTTTCCCCTTTTTCATAGTGATGTTATAAAGTTTTTTTTGGGGCCTGTAAAATCAAAGCTGGCGAAATTTGTTTGGGGAAAAACCCCGGGAAAATCTACAGATTTAGGAAGCTTTTAAAATGGAACACGATGCTAATTTTATACTGTAAACGAAATCAAATTTTGTAGGCTATTTTTTTTAAACAAATCCCAAAACGTATCTTTTGAAGAAAAAAAAATTTCCAAAAGCAAAAATTAAAGAACTTTATCATTGCTAAATTATCCCCCAAATCATGGTCATTTAGGGTGGATTTTCAATTTTTAACTTTAAAAATATTTGCTTTTTTATAGCTGTATGTAGTTGCTAGATATTTTTAGGTTTAAGGTTTTAAGTTGAATTTCCATTAAAAAAAAGTGAAAAGTCACTCATGGCTGGTTGGGCAATAATGGGGTGGGGGGGGGGGTTGGGGTGTGGGGGGGGGGGTTTACCAAACTTCAGTCATGGGGTTTTCCTCCTCATACAAAGGGGTTTCTTGAGACGGATAAAGATCGTGTTTAGACTGTAAAATGTGTTTTGAATGCACACAATCAGCAGCTGATGTGTTTTCAAGTACTGACGTGAACGAAAAATATCCTGACCTTCATGAATAAAACCAAGTGAGGGACTTTTCTGCTTTATGTTTTGTGGACCACTTCAAATTGTATTTTACCGCTTTTCCTAAGAAGATGATGTGGGAGAGTATTCAAATATATGTTGACTCAGACGCTTATCTGATGTGATAATATCAACAATTACTGCCTAATAACCCAATGGGGAATTAAAAGTACATGGCCCAGTGATTTCATTTATAGTTTTTTCAAACCCCTTTTGTTTTTGTGTTGCCCTCAAAATTGAAAATGTATTTCAAAGAGCTTATTGATAATACTTTTTCTAGTAAAGTAACTGTAAACATACTTAACACCCTGGTAAGATACCCAGACTGTTATCTTGTTATCAAAATTTTTGTAAAAACTATTAAAAAAGGGCTGCATGTGAATGATGGGATGAACAAAAGCGCTTTGTTTTGTTTTTCAAGATATGGCGCGTATCATTTCCAGGGTGTGATGATGATGATGAGATGATGATGATATGTTTGATGATCGATTATCATTATTATTATTATTTTTTTTTTTATTGTTGCTGTAAACTTTGTCAGGTATAACTTCCCTCTTCCCCCGAAAGGTGCCGGTGAACTTGCAGTATAAATAGCCTACCCCTGAGAAAATTTTACGTAAAAATTCCTTTTTTTGCCCCCGGCTTTTAGTTTCGCTTTGTTTTGTTTTTTCTCCTTTTCACCACATTCTATCTTTTTCTCCCTTCTTGATCTTTTTCTGTTTTTTTTTCCCCCAACGACTTTAAAGATAACGATTCTCTCCCATGCCGAATTTTTGGATGAAAGGGCCTGACTTTCAAGGCATTTAACCCCAGTCCCAACAACTTTTGCTCACACGACAAATAACAGTTTTTGCTTTTTGGTATTCGCAACGATGATGACAACAAATAAAAGAAAAGAAGAAGAAGTAAAAGAGGAGGAGGAGGGGAGGAGGAGAAAAAGAAGAAAAAGAAAAAAGAAGAAGAGAAGAGGAAGAGGAGGAGGAGGTGGAGAGAAGAAAAAAAAAGGAGGAGGAGGGGGGGAACAAAAAGAAGGAGGAGGGTTTTTATAAACTTTAAAAACAGACAAAAGAGTTTTTTTTTGCCTTGAAAAGCGGGGGGGGGGACCCACAAATTTGATAGATTTGTTTAAAATTTTTAAAAAATGCTATGTTCACCGGGACATTTACCAATGATTTTGTATATAAAAGTTTTCAGAAAAAAAAATATCAAAAAAGAAATTGAAGATCACGTCAAAAAACGTGAACTGAAAGGGGCCCCACCTATAAAAAAAAAAAAAACCCAAAACCGCTTTAAATTTTTTTTCATTTTCAAGAAAGGATGGAACCGAACGGGTTTAAAAAAAAAAAAAGTTTAATCATTCAAACTTTGCAGCAAGTTTTCGACTTCTAGATAAAACGTTATTACCTCTTAAATCTTACTCTACCCCAATGTCCGGGTATTAGGTAGGTAATCCCCCAGTCCTCGTTATCCCTCGGCGTTTTGTCCTGCCTGTCCTTTAAGAAAGCCGAGGATACAAGGAGGGAAAGGCCATTCGTTAGTCTGCCTCAGACCTGCCCTGTCTTTGATGAGGAAGGGGAAAGGACAGCGAGGGGAAAGAAAACAGTTGGCGGTTTATTGCCCGTTACTTTGAAAGCAGGCGGGGTGTGTGGGTTTTTTTGGGGTGTGTGTGGGGGGGGGGGGGGGGGGGGGGGAGGGTTGGGGGGGAGGGGGGGAGGGGTAAATGTGATTGTGTGTGGGGGGAGGTTGGGGGGGAAAGGGGGGTAAATGTGCGTGGTTTTTGTGTGGTGTGTTTGTGGTTTTGTGGAGTGTGCGTGCGTGTGTTTTGTGGGGAATATTAAAACAATCAATCAATCAAATGCATTCGTGTTTGCAGGGTAAACCCCTATGCACACAGAAAATGAAAAGCAACCCTCGAGCAGTCGATTGTATACTACGTAACACTGTATAGTGTGATTTTCTTTTTTATTTATTTATTTATTCATTATTGTTTTTATTTATTTTTCTTTATTTGTTATTTATTTTTTGCTTGTGTGTTTTGTGGGTTGTTTGTTCTTCATTTGACAGCCAGGAATGAGCCCTTGTTTTTAGCCACCATTGTACCTTTGTTCAAGGGGGGGGGGGTGGGGGGGAAAGGGGGGATGAGGATACCCCCCGGTTTCCATCAAAACCGACTCCCACCCCCACCCCAAAAGTCCTTCCCAAAGAGACTAAAACCAATATCCCCTAAGCAAAAGCGGCGGAAAATTTTAAAAACCCCATGTTTAAACCCCCTTCGCCTTTGGAAGAGTATGCCATTCACTGTGGGGGAAAAACTTATGACCAAAAAAAAAAAATTTTAAAAAAAAAAATGATGGACACTGGGGTTGTGTTTAGGAGTCATTTCCATTCGGGTGCGGCTAAATTTTGGAGGACAAAAACAGCCCCATAATTTTATGGGGAAAAAAAAATCCCCATAGTTGAACCTGAAAAACATTTTGTTTATTTGCTAAGGACGAAAAAAAGTTCAGAGCATTTTGTTTAAAGCCAAAATAAATAATCTTCCTTTGCGTAGCTTTTTTTTCCCCCTGGGGTTTCACGAGTCTAAAAAAGGTAGGGGAAGGTGATGAAGGGGGGACTTTAAAAAAAAATGGAGACTACTGCAAATAGCCGTTCTTACGACTTTTTCAGAGCTTTTCTTTCTGCATCCCCAAAAAATATTTTCCGATAAAAAACTTATTTAAATTTACGGACCAAACATTTTAGGGTCCCCCAAAATATTGTAATGTTAGAAATTTTCTTTTCTGTCTCTCTCTGTCTCTCTCTGCCTCCTGTTCTTTCCTTCTCTCTCCCCCTCTCTCTCTCTCTCTCTTCTCTCTTCTCTCTTCTTCTCCTCTCCTTTCTTCTCCTCTTCTCTTCCTCTCCCTCTCTTTCCCCACGTTCTTTCTTTTTTTTTTTTTCTCTCTTCCACTCTCTTCTCTCAAAGTGTGCTTTTGACCACACAAGCACACACGTACGTGCGACTTTTTTTTATAAAATTAGGACCTTTGCAAGATAGGGGCGGTGTGTGTAGTGTGTGTTGTGTGTGTGGTTTTTTGTGTGTGTCGCGCGCTGCGCACGCATGCATGTGTGTTTGTGTTTTTGAGGTTTTGTGTTGTGAGCTGGTGCGTCGTGCGCGGCGTTGCATATGAGGTTGTTTTGTGTTTTGTGATGTTATATGTTGTGTTTGTTGTGGTTTTTTTTTTGTTGTTTGGGGTGTGTGTGTATCTTTCGGGTCGCGACGCGAAAAAGTGCGCATGTATATGTGTAAGTGCGTTGGGGTTTTTGTGTGTCAGTGCATGCATGCAGTACTTTTTTTATATCTTATGCCCCAAAGGAGTGGCAGGAGGTCTCCCTTTTCGCTTCTTTCTCTCTCTCTCTCTCTCTCTCTCTCTCTCTTCTCTTCTCTCTTTCTCTCTTCTCTTTCTCTCTCTCTCTCTCTTCTCTCTTCCCCTCTCTTCCTCTCTTCTCTCTTTCTCTCTCTTGATCTCTTTTAAGAAAGTTTTTTCTTCCAAAACCCCAAAAATTAATCCCCGTGTTGAGTGTGTGGTGTTGTGTGTGTATGCACTGTGTGCGCGCCCCGTGTTGTGTGTGTGTGTTGGTTTTGGTGTGTGGTGTGTGTGCAGCACATATAGGCATTTCTCTTACTGAGCTTTAACTTGAATTTAAACAAGCAAAAGGGTGGGGGAAGTGTTCCTTTTCATTTTTCCCCTTCCTTATATGCTTTAGTCATTTTTCCTCGACTTTGGGAAACTCTTCTGGTCTCGTCTTGTCTATCTCTCTGTAATTACGTGGGGGGGGCGGGATAGCTTGGCAAACATTGGGCCGGCAATTAGACCCCGGGTTTATTCCCCTAAAGGGGGTATTTCCCCCTGGGGTTAAAATCTGCCGATCCATTATCCCCAAAAAAATTTGGATAAGGGCAATAAACTGAGGCCGTGGTAACGCACGCAGAAAATCTTTCGCACACATTTTAAAACCGTTCCACTTTTGTAAGATTAGGCCAAAGGTGCGGGGGGAAAAGATGACAAAATTTACAAAAACCCCATACCACGGGGATGGGGTTTAAAAAAATCACATAAATTTTTTTATTCCTTATCCTTGATATAAAAATTTTTTTTAAAATTTAAAATGACTGGGTGTGTTGTGGGTTTTTTTTTTAAATAACGCTAACTCTTAGGGCACTCACTTAATCCTGGTGTATGTGTGTGTGTTTTGTTATGTAAGTGTGGTTCCTCTTTTATAGTATTTTTTCATTTTTTTTCTTTTTTTGGTGTTTTTTCTTCTAATTTTTTTTCTTTATTTCATTTTTCCTTTTCTTTTGGTGCACGCAGAATAAAATGAGAAACAGGGGTTTCATTTTGAATGTGCAAATTTCCCAAACCCAAAAAGCAAGCTGAAAGTGGGGTTTTTGGATTTCTCTTCATAAAAAAACTGAAAACTGGTGACCGGGGGGTCTGGAACCTACATTTTTGTGGAATGTGCAAGACCAAGGGGGATGGGTTCTAATTTTGAACCTTTTGACTCATTTGTAAAACGCATGAAGCTTTTTTTTTACAGAGATAGCTGTTGTTCTAGCTAGTTGAATGATATTTTTATTTTTTTCGTTGTTGTTTTTTTCATGACCTTCAATGAGGGTGTAACCCCCCCCTTTCCCCACCAACATACCACCACCACTGAAAAGAACAGAAAATATCCCCCAAATTTTCCTTTTACAGAATTTTAAAATGTTGAACTTTTAATAAAAAAACAAATTTTTATGTTGATGTTTTTCGGGGTTTTCAGGCTTTTATTTTCTTTTTAAAGTCGCAATTTGGGGTGTACTCTAGAGCTGTTTCAAAAAGGGTTGCAAAGTTTCAGAGGGTTTATTAACAACCAAAAAAGGCCAGGCAAAACGTAGATTTTTGTTATTCTATTGAAGTTATAAAATATATTTTTAAAATACAGAGTCAGGATTTCTTCTTTAAGGAGTAAAGGGGGGCAGAGACTTTTTTGTGTTTGTGGTTCCCATCATGTTTTTGTAGGTTTTGAGAAAAGGTGTATTTTTTTCCTCCCGATTTTTTCGTTACAAGAGACAGAAAAAGCTCGTAACAGTGACCCTCCCCCTCAAAATAATGGTAAAGGGCCCGACCCACTTTTCCAATCAGCCATTTTTTGGGAGGTTGGATCAAGTGGTGGTTTTTAAATTTGCGGGTTATGAAACATCAATTTCTTCTTTTTTTATAAAAGATTAGGGATTTTTTTTTTTTCTTTTATTTTAAAAAAGCATTTATACATCGATTGCCCTCATTTGCCCCTGTTGCCATGCCCAAATGTGTCAGTTTTAATTTTCTTACAAAAGAGACTGACATTTGTTTTGTAACAGTTGTTCATAAAATTGTAAGTTTTAAATCTCTTTGTTGGATTAAAAACCTTTTTTGTTGAAGAATTGAAAATGGTTTTAAAAAATTTTTTTTTTAAATTAACCTCTAGTCATTGTGATCATTTTGTGGTAGAGGGTCACATTTTTTTTACAATGGCCTGTTCCTTTTGCCATAAACATATGATCAGGAAAGACTTGCCCCCCAGGGAAAAGCACAGGGCTATCTCCCGCCCTTGCCCTAGAAAAACGGGCGGCCTCTATTTTGATGGTCCTAAGAACGCTGGGCCCAAATCAATTCTCCTGTTGATGATACCCTGTTATTGGATTACTTTGTAGGGGCAAGTTGAGTGTGCCTTTCCCACCCGGGGTGTTTTTTTGTGGTGTGTGTTGTGTGTGGTGTGTTGTGTGTGTGTGTGGGTTGTGGTGTGTGTGTGTTTTTTTGTTGTGTTGTGTGTTGAAACTTTTATTTTGAGGTTGTTTTTAAAATGCTTTCTATAAATGTACCACAACTGGATGGGTTTCCCCCAGGCACAAGTTTTTCCTTTTGGTGTCTTGTTACAACTTTATTTTGAATTTAGAAACTTGTAACGTTTCCCCTTTCGTCCATTTTTTTCCACTATCTTGCAGCATGAGAGATAGGGTGGAGAGAGAGAGAGAGGGCAGGGGGAAGGGAGGGAGGGGGAGGGGGGGGGAGAGTACATTTTCCATTAAGATTCAGGATTCAGATTAACTCCTATTTCTCTCTCTCTTCTCTCTCTCCTCTCTTTTCTCTCTCTTCCTCTCTCTTTCTCTCTCTCTCCCTCTCCCCTCTTCTCTCTCTCTCTCTCTCCCCTCTTCTCTCTCTTCTGTGAGGTTTATTATATAGTTCATCTACCTATGTCTTTTACGTCTCTAATGAGCAAAAAAAAAGGGGGTCGGGTAGAGGGGCGCACTAGAAACCACTGAACGGGGGTTCTCCCCCACAATAGGAAATCGGCCGGGCCAATGTAAATAGTAGTAAAATAAAGGAGAGAAAAAATGACAGCAGACGTAAAGCAAGTAAGTTTTCTGTAAATACTGTTCTAGCAAATAGTGTTTCATATGCTGATGTCAAGTTCCTTAACTTTAATGTAAATGGTTTGGGTTTTCCTAAGCTAGAAATTACAGTTTTTGTCACATACATAAAATCCCATGACTTTATATGTTTAACTGAAACTTTTGTTGGCACTATTTGAATCTAACCTTTTCAGTGATTATTTTTATATTCAACCTGTTCAAAGAAAATTTCTTATCAGGGTAGATATTCGGGGGGATGTCATTGTCTTGATAAAGAAGGCATTTAAACAGTTTGTAACTAGGGTTGATTTTGATGTAGACAATATGATCATTCTGAATATTGATAAGCAACTTTTCAGAACCGATATGAATTATCTTTTGGTTTTGTACATACATACCACCACATGACTCTTTGCTTGGAAAAACAACGATAATGGATATGGTTTGGAAACATTAGAACAAACACTGTTGCATTTTTTATGAATTAATGACTTTCATTGCTATTATGTGGAATCTTAATGCAAGAACTGCATCCAAAATAATGCTTGTTGTAACTTAAACGAGGGTTTATTTTGATGAATTAGATTATCAATCCCCCTTTAAAGCAGAGAATCACATGATGTAAACAAAAACATGTTTGGAGATCAGTTATTGGAACTTTGTAATTCTTTTGATGTTATTTTTCTAAATGGCTTTTGCGAATGTGAATTTGATGGTAGCTACACCTACATATGTAACACGGGATCCCAGCAGGGTTTGACTATTTTATCATGTCACATGATTTATAAATTGATGTCTGGTGGTCTGTCCTTATATGTGGAAGATCATCTGAATCAGATCATCTACCAGTTGTACTGACCTGGTCTACAGCACTCAACACTGAAAAAAATCAAAATACAAGGGATAACTTCTACATTAACAAACTTATATGGGATAAAGAGAAAGAACAGGTTTATGTAGACAATCTAAATAGTGCTAATTTCCAGAGTAAGATTCAGTTAGCAGTTAGTATTTTAGATGATAATGTTAGACAGTCACTCGATATGTTTATAAAGTTTATTATCAGCCATAGTTTGAATGGAAAGAAAGGTATACCCTAATTTGCAAAAACATATTTCTGAAGGGTTTTTGAAAATGAATGTCAGCAAGCCAAACAGAAATGTAAAAATTTTTGAGGAGTTTTAGAAAGTCTAGAAGTGACGAAGATAGATTAGAATATATTACTGAAAGGAAAGAATACAAGGGTTTACTTAAGATTAAAAAAGAAGCTTTAGACGGAAAAGGTTAAAAATGCTTAGTGCAAATTTAAAGATTCAACAAAGTTCTGGAAGCAGTTAACTAAATTTGGGGAAATGCGGGAAAGAAAGAATAAAGCATAAAAAAAATTTTATCTCAATGAATGGTACAATCATTTAAAAAAATGTGTTTTCTACAGATATGATGATTTCAATGAGGAAGATCAAAGATCACTTTGATCTTTCTGAGGAAGACCAACAATGCATTTGAATGAGAAATAACTTTGCAGGAAGTAACACTTGCAGTAAATAAACTAAAGGGTGGCAAAGCGTGCGGAATGGATGGAGTGCTTGCAGAAATGTTTAAAGGGCAGGTAGCCAAACTATTATCCCCTTTTTACTAAATTATTTAATGAAGTATTTAAGAAAGGCATATACCCAAAAGGAATGGGAAAAGGCCATTGTCATTCAATTCAAAAAAAAGGTAACAAAGAGAATGTAGATAATTATAGGGGTGTATCTTTACTAAGTATTATTTCAAAATGTTACAGCACAATTTAAAAAAATCGGCTCTACTTTGGTTGGGAAAGGGAAAACAGCTTGATATCTGAAAATCAAGCAGGATTTCGTAAGCATTATTCTACTACTGACCATATCTTTTGTTTATACTCTGTTGTGCAGAAGTGCTTGCCCCAAGAGAGGTAAGAAGTTGTATGTTGCTTTTGTCGATTTTAAAAAAGCATTTGACTCAGTAAGGCATGATAAATTATTACAGTGCATTAGAAACCAGGTGTAAATGGAAGATTCTTCTGTTCGCTGCAAGCAATTGTACAAGGCTTTAGTTTCATGGTCAGACCCGGGCTTTGAATATACACAGCTTTTTGACTGTCCAATAGGGGTGCCCCAAAGGGTTTTGTGTACTGAGTCCTACTCTGTTTCAATGTTATTAACCAGCTAGCAAATGATATGTCTGCGAAAGGTAAACATGGCATTCAGCTAATGCCAGGGCTCTGGAATTGTTTGTGCTTCTTTTTTTCAGATTATGTTGTCTTGTTATCATCTACTCCAGGGGGTCTTCAAAACCAGTTGAATGTGCTCAAAGCATCGGTTCTAAAATGAAATTAAAAGTAAACAAAGATAAAACTAAAATTAAAGGTTTTTTGGAAAGTGGGTTTTTGGGCAGAGATGAAAATGGTTTTTCGAAAATGTTAAATTAGAAGTAGTAAATAAGTATTGTTATTTGGGATTCAATTTTTCAACGAAGCTAAGCATCAAAGTTGGAACTGAAAAACAAATTATGAAAGGAAAGAAAGCCTTAATTAGTTTTTAAAAGGCGTTTTTGAAAACAAAGATATTACCTGTCAGATATACTTTTAAAATATTTGATATCAAAATACAGCCTATATTATTGTATTCTTCGGAAGTTTGGGGATTAAGTCGATTAGACTGTTTGAAAAGATTCATTTAATGGCATGCAAGCGTTTCTGGGGCTTTCCCATCAAAACTCCTAACAAAATGGTGTAAGGAGAACTGGGAAGATACCCTCTATATGTCAAAAAACAGCATTTCTGCTTTTCGATCTGGTTTAAAATACTTCAGATGGACCATCACAGATTACCTCGTCAGGCATACGAAATGCAACTAAGCCTTGATAATAATGCAAAAAGATGCTGGGTTTCTAACATAAGAGTGTTATTATGTGAATGTGGTTTTAATATAGTATGGTTACAGCAGGGTGTTGGGGATGTATATAAATTTATGCAGGTTTCAGGCAAAGACTGATAGATTTGTTTATTCAGGAATGGCAAAGTTTATAAACGATCATGACAGATACTCCATTTACAGATCATTTAAAACTGTGTTTGAAAGGGAATCTTATATTTGTAGTATTGATGTGTATTGCTTTTTTAAAAGTTTCTTTGTCACAAGCCAGATTAAGTGTCTTACCACTAAATAGTAATCGCCACAGATACAGTCCTAATTTGCAAGACAAAATGTGTCCTTTTTGTAAGAATGTAAGTGAGGATGAATACATTTGATATATATGTGTTCAATGTATGCAGATCTTAGAGTAAAATTTATTCATAACATTCTTCATCTTCCGTTGTCTTTATGTTCTTTGTGCTAATAATACACGTTTTTTCTTTGCAGATATCAAAAATACATTTTTTATGCCATGCGAAGAAGACAATGCTCAACACAGTTTTAGCTAGAATTTAAGGCTTAGTTTAAATGTTTTGTGCAATTTTTGCTCTCGGGTTTCATCTTGGATTCAAGTAACAGAATAAGATTGGCTTAAAAGCTCTCTCTCTCTCTCTCTCTTCTCTCTCTCTCTCTCTCTCTCCCCTCTCATCTCTCTCTCTCTCTCTCCCCTCTCTCTCTCCCTCTCTCTTCCCCTCTCTCTCTCTCTCTCTCTCCTTTTAAGAATGAAATCATTGGCGAGACTAATAACTGTGATTATCTTCTATGTACACTTTCCCTATTCATTCTAAAATTTAATGACCAAGTTGTTCTGGTTTTGTTCATTGAAACCCAAATACAAAAAGAATGCTTAGTAATTGTAAAGTGACTTTCAACGTTACAGTCTGTAAACGTATGTGATCAAGCTAAAGGAAGATACGTAAATTTAAAATTACCTTTTATGTACAAAAATTGATAATCTGTTTTCACTTTGATATGTTCTACACAGGATTGTTATTGAAAATGTCATCATTGTTGTTTTCTTACACGTTTTTTTACATTGTCACAACTGGCTTGGGGGGAATGAACGAGTTAAGTTTAGCTTGCTGCGATTCTGAGACTACTTTTGGGTACAAAAACTAAACAGTATGGTGTGAAAGTATACTGCTCTTTTTCCTGTTGTATTGTGGCCCCCAATGGCCGATGTACATTAAAAAAAGTTCCGATTCCGAGTTTTCCCAGTTCTCTTTTCTCTCTCTTCCCCTGTCTCTCTGGTTATTTCTGTGTCTCCTTTTAAGAATGTTTATTCTTCTGAACCCCAATGTTAATCTGTGGTGTAGTGTGTGCATGTGTACGTGCGCCCCATGCATGTGTGTGTATGTGTGTATGCATGTGTGTGTTTGTGTGGTGCGTGCAAACGTTTGTGTGTATGTGTGTGTGTCTGGGTGTGTGTTTGTATGTGTATGTGTGTGTGCACACACATGCACATATGAGCTATTTTCTGTTCACTGATGCTTGAACTGGAATTAAACGGGCAGGATTGTGGGGGGAACTGGTTCCTTCTCATCTCGCCATTCACACATGCTTCAGTGATTCTTTCCTGTTTATCCTCTGCACTTGGTGATGTCTCTCTCTCTCTGTCTCTCTCTCTCTGTGTCTCTTACTCATTCTATCTCTCTGTCTCTGTCTGTTTCTCTGTGTCTTTCTGTCTGTTTTCTTCTCTCTCTTTCTCTGTTTCTGTCTCTCCCTGTCTCTGTCTGTCTACCTGTCTCTCTGTTTCTCTGTCTCTATCTGTCTGTCTGTCCGTCTGTTTGTCTGTCTGTCTCTCTCTCTCTGTCTCTCTGTCTGTCTGTCTGTCTGTCTCGTCTCTCTCTCTCTCTCTCACTCTCTCTCTCTCTCTCTCTCTCTCTCTCTCTCTCTCTCTCTCTCTTTGGTTTCTGGGCTGTGTCTGTTTTAATAACATTTACTTTTCTAAACCTTTCATCTTATGTGGTGTATTTGTGTGACTGCATGCATGCATGCACAACTACGTGCGCGTGCGTGCGTGTGTGTGTGTGTGTGTGTGTGGTCCCACTTTTTGCATGTATGTTTGTTGTCATTTTATTTTCCCTCTCTGTGCTCTGTGTTCTGTGCTGTTTCCTCATTTTCTTTATGTTCTTTGTCTTTCTTTGCTCCCTTTTTTTTCTTGGTGCACGCAGAACTAAACTGAGAATCGGGGATTTCATTTTGAATATGCAGATTTCCAGAGAACGGTAGCACAGCAGAAAGCGGCACTTTCAGGATTTTCTATTCATGAAAGACGCTGAAACTGGTGACCCGGCTGTTGTGTCTGGCACCTACACCATTCTGATGGACATGTGCAAGGCCAAGGTGATGCAGTTCTGAAAACTTTGAATCTTTAGAACTCAGTTTGTAATAAGTCGCGATAAGGCTTTTTTTTATTTTACAGAGATAGCTGTTGTCTCTAGCTAGTATGAGTGATACTTATTATCATTTTCAGTTTAGTTTTGTTTCATGCCTTATTCAACTGATGAGTGTACCCCCCTTCCTCACCCACACTACCACCACCACCGAAAAGAACAGAAAATATCCACCAAATGTTTCCTATTAAATTTTTTTTTTTAATTTTGAACTTTGTAATAAAACAACAAATTTCATGTTGGTGTTTTTCGTGATATATTAGCTTTTACTTTTCATTAAATGTCAGAATTTGGGGTGTACTCTAGAGCTGTTTCAAGCTGGGTTGCAAAGTTTCTAGAGCTCGTTTATTACCAACCAAAAATGGCCAATGCAGACACTAGATTTTTTGTTTATGTCTATTGAAGTTTCAAAGTACATTTTAAGATGCAGAGTCAGGATTTTCTTCTTTATAGGAGTAAAAAGGGACTGAGAGCTATTTTCAGGGTGTCCTGTGGTTCTCCTCATTATGCTTTCTGTCTGTCAGGTTTTGAGCAAGGATGCTATTTTATTTCCCCCAGATTTTGTTCTGCTATAAGAGACAGAAATAGCTCGTAACAGTGACCCTCCACCTCAAAATACATGGTAATGGGCCTGACCCACTTTTCCAATAGCAGCCATTTTTGGCAGGTTAGGATCAAGATGGTGGTTTTGAAATTTCAATGGATTCTGAAACTGTCAGATTTCTTCTAATTTTTTCTTAAGTATTAAGGCATTATTTTCTTTTCTTTTATTGTAAACATCGCAGCCCTCATTCTGACCCCCTGTTATCATGCCCCAAAACGTGTCAGTTTCTAATTTTGTTACTTACTGGAGACTGACATTTTTGTTTGAAACAATTTTTCATAGAACTGTCCAATGTTAAATCTCTTTGTTGGTATTAAACAAATTTTTTGTTGAAGATTTGAAAATGTGTAAATGATTTTTTGGAAAAACCTCCACTGCATTGTGTCTCATTTTGTGGTAGATGGTCACATTTTCTTAGCCAATCTGGCCTGTCTCCCTTTGCCTATAAACAGTATGATAGAGGAAGAGTACATGCCAGGGTAGGGAAGAAGGACAGTGTCTATCTCCCAGCCTTGCCCTAGAAAAGCAGACAGGCCTCTATTCACTGAGATGGGGTCCCTAAAACCAGGCTGGTCCCAAATCAATTCTTCACATTGATGCATACCCTGTTATTGGATTACGTTTGTAGGGTGCAAGTCTGAGTGTGCCTGCACTCACCCACCAGAGTATGTGTGTGTGTGTGTGTGTGTGTGTGTGTGTGTTTGTTGTGTATGTGTTTGTGTGTGTATGTGTGTGTGTGTGTGTGTGTGTGTTTGTGTGTGTGTGTGTGTTTAAACTTTAACATTGCAGGTTTTTTTAAGTGCTTTCTATAAATAGAATACCGGGAGGCCAACAATCTCGTGAAGAAGTCAATGTTAAAGGCCAGAGAGAAGTGGATTAGTGATCAATGTGATGAGATCGAAAAAAACATGAAAGTGGGCAACAGTAAAAAGGCATACGACACCCTGAAGAAACTCACAAAACCACTTCAAACCAAATCATCAGTCATTGAAGACAGCTCCGGAAACCTCCTCACAGAAAGCTCAGCTGCATTGAACAGGTGGTCTGAATATTGTCAAGAACTGTACAACTACCCAATACAACCTGACAAGAGCATAATAGAAGAGAAAGCAGCAACATCAAGAGCACCCTCGCCATTACCTATACTGAGGGAAGAAGTGGAAGAAGCCATCCGCAGCTTACCAGTAGGCAAAGTCCCCAGGAGCAGACAATATACCAGCAGAGCTGCTCAAGCATGGTGGCGAAACAGTCATCACATATGTTACAGCTATCTGTCAGAAGATTTGGGAGACAAAACAGTGGCCAACAGAATGGACACAATCACTCATCATACCCCTGCCCAAGAAGGGGAATTTACGCCAATGCCAAAACTATAGAACAATCAGCCTCATCAGCCACGCCAGCAAGATCATGCTCAAAGTTATTTTGAATCGACTCAAGAAGGAGGCAGAAGAACACCTTGCAGAGGAACAAGCTGGGTTCAGGGCAGGCAGGAGCACAATCGAACAGATTTTTAACTGCCACATCATGATGGAAAAACACTCTCCAACATCAGAGAGACCTGTTTCCACAACTTCATCGACTTCAAGAAGGCTTTTGACAGAGTATGGCACGAAGGCCTGTGGCAGGTCCTCAGAATGTTTGGCATTGAAGAAGGACTAGTGCAATCCATCCAAGCACTATACAACACTGCAAGCAGTGCAGTCCTTCTGAACAATCAGGTCGGAGACTACTTCAAAACCACAGTTGGGGTTCGACAAGATGCCTGTTACTCCAGTCCTGTTCAATCTGTTCTTGGAAAACATCATGAGAAGACCCTCCATGACTTCCACTCTACCATCTCCATTGGCGGCAGACCCCTCAACAACTTACGGTTTGCCGATGACATTGACCTCATGGCGGAAGTAACACAGAGCTGCAAGATCTTACGACCAGACTTGAGAACAGAGCTGAGCATATGGGATGGAGGTGAGCTCGGAGAAAAGTAACGTACTTGTGAACAGCACGAGCAATGCCACCGCTAAAATTTACATGAACGGCCAACAACTGGAGGAGGTAGATGCTTTTAAATACCTCGGCGCTACACTCACAAAGGACGGGCGATCGACGACAGAAATCAAAGTCAGAATAGCCATGGCAAACATCTTCCATGACAAAACTCACCACCATATGGAAAAGTAAAGAAGATCATTTCCCAATCAAACTAAAGCTCTACAAAGCCCTAATTCAGTCAATCCTGCTGTACGGAAGTGAAACCTGGACATTGACTGCTGAAACAGCAAAGCGAATCCAGTCATTCGAAACAAAATGCCATAGAAAACTACTGGCATATCTTGGAGAGAACGAAAGACCAATGAATTTGTCAAGAGTCAAATACACAGCTGGCAGGTCCACAGGAACCCCTTCTCACCATCGTCAAGAAGAAAAAGCTGACATGGTTCGGCCACGTCACCCGCCACAACACTCTGCCCAAAACAGTACTGCAGGGAAACTCGAAGGTGCAGAAGGAGGGGAAGACAGAACAAGTCATGGATTGGACAACATCAAGAATGGACCAGGATGAATGACTCGGCACTACTGCGCAGAGCCGAGGACCGAGATGGATGGAGGAGGCTTACCACGGCATCGTCTTTCATGTCTCCCCCACGACCGCCAAGGTCACGGGTCTGATGATGATGATGATGATAAATGTACCATGACTGGATGCTTTTCCTCACAGGCACAAGTAGTGTCTTTGTGTGTGTCTTGTTACAGCAATTATATAGAATTTAGAAACTTGTAACTGTTTCCAGTTTCTGTCCATATTTTCCCACTATCTTGTAGGCATTGAGAGAGAGAGGTAGGGTGGAGAGAGATAGAGAGGAGCAGGGTGAAGGGAGAGAGAGGGAGAGGGGGGAGAGTATATTTTCCTATAAGATTTACGATTCCAGATTAACTCCTAGTTTCAAACTGGTCCACAAAGTTTGCTAGAGTACTTTTTTTCTTCTTCTTTTTTTAAATTTGGGTCAGTAGCAAACAAAAATGACCCTACTAGACGCTGTAACACTTCTATTTTCCTGTTAATTAATGTATTCCTGTTATTCAAAGTAGCTGAGTTCAAGAAAACTCTTTTTTTCCTTTATTTTTTTTATTTTTTCAGAGAATAAGGGTGGGTCATTGCTATTTTTGTAGTGGCCTATGCTTGTGCCCATCTTACCTTCAGTTACTCTAGTTTCCATCCAAGAACTAGGTCACAATTAGCCAGTCAGCCCACTCTCCTCTTGTCCATGATCTGTCTGATAGAGAAGAAGTGCAAGGGGTAATAGGAGAAAATCTATCTCTAAGCTGTAAAGTGTCCCGTGGTTTTTGCCCACCTTACCTTCTGTTAGTGAGGTTATCACCTATGGACTAGGTCAGGTCACAATTAGCCAGTCAGTTGCCTGTCCTCTTGTCCACCAACTGTCTGATAGAGAAGTAGTGCAGGTGTAGAAGAAAGCTATTTCTTTCTTTGTCTCTATCTCTCTGCCTGTTTGTTTGTCTGTCTCTGTCTCTCTGTCTCTGTCTGTCTCTCTCTGTCTCTCTCTGTCTTTCTGTATCTCTCTCTCTCTCTCTCTCACTCTCTTCTCTCTCTCTCCTCTCTCTCTCTCTCTCTCTTTTCTCTCTCTCTCTTTGGTTATTTGCTGTGTCTCTTTTAAGAATGCCTATTTCTTCTGAACCCCAATGTTAATCTGTGTGTGTGTATGTGTGTGCATGTGTACGTGCGCACATGCATGTGTGTGTATGTGTGTATGTATGTGTGTGTGTGTATGTGTGTGGTGCGTGCAAACTTTTGTGTGTATGTGTGTGTGTCTGGGTGTGTGTTTGTATATGTGTATGTGTGTGTGCACACGCATGCACATATGAGCCATTTTCTGTTCACTGATGCTTGAACTGGAATTAAACGGGCAGGATTGTGGTGGGAACTGGTTCTTTCTCATCTTGCCATTCACACATGCTTCAGTGATTCTTTCCTGTTTATCTTTTGCACTTGGTGATCTCTCTCTCTTTGTGTCTCTCTCTCTCTGCCTCTCTCTGTCTCTCTGTGTGTCTCTTACTCACTCTCTTTCTGCTCTGTCTGTTTCTCTGTGTCTTTCTGTCTGTTTTCTTCTCTCTCTTTCTCTGTTTCTGTCTCTCTCTGTCTCTGTCTGTTTTACCTGTCTCTCTGTCTCTGTCTGTCTGTCTGTCTCTCTGTCTGTCCGTCTGTCTCTGTCTCTCTGTCTCTCTGTCTCTCTCTCTGTCTCTCTCTCTCTCTCTCTCTCTCTCTCTCTCTCTCTCTCTTTGGTTTCTTGCTGTGACTGTTTTAATAACAATTACTTTTCTAAACCTTTCACCTTATGTGGTGTATGTATGTGCCTGCATGCATGCATGCGCAAGTGCGTGCACGTGCGTGCGTGTGTGTGTGCTTGTGTGTGGCCCAACTTTTTCATGTATGATTGTTGTCATTTTATTTTCCCTCTCTGTGTCCTGTGCTGTTTCCTCATTTTCTTCATGTTCTTTGTCTTTTTTTCCTCCTTTTTTTTCCCTTGTAGCAGGGAGAAATAAGCTGAGAATCAGGGATTTCACTTTGAATGTGCAAATTTCCAGACAACCGTAGCACAGCTGAAAGTAGCACTCTCAGGATTTTCTCTTCATAAAAGACGCTGAAACTGGTGACCCGGCTGTTGTGTCTGACACCTACATCATTCTGATAGACATGTGCAAGGCCGAGGTGATGCAGTTCTAAATGTTTGAACCTTTAGAACTCAGTTTGTAATAAGCCGCGATGAACCTTTGTGACAGAGAGAGCTGTTGAGTCTATGAATGATACTTATCATCATTTGCAGTTTAGTTTTATTTCATGCCTGCTTCAACTGATGAGTGTACCCCCCTTCCTCACCCGCACTACCACCACCACCACCGAAAAAAAACAGAAAATATCCACCAAATGTTGTCTCTTACAGAATTTTCAAATGTTGAACTTTGTAATAAAACAACAAATTTCATGTTGATGTTTTTCTTGATATATCATGCTTTTATTTTTCATTTAAAGTCGCCATTTGGGGTGTACTCTAGAGCTGTTTCAAACTGGGTTGCAAAGTTTCTAGAGCTGGTTTATTAACAACCAAAAATGGCCAGAGCAGACACGTAGATTTTTTGTTTAATGTCTATTGAAGTTTCAAAGTATATTTTAAGATGCAGAGTCAGGATTTTCTTCTTTAAAGGAGTGAAAGGGACTGAGAGTTATTTTCAGGGTGTCTTGTGGTCCTCCTCATCATGCTTTCTGTCTGTCAGGTTTTGAGCAAGGATGCTATTTTATTTCCCCCAGATTTTGTTCTGCTATAAGTGACAGAAATAGCTCGTAACAGTGGCCCTCCACCTTGAAATAATTTGTAATGGGCCTGACCCACTTTTCCAGAAGCAGCCATTTTTGGCAGGTTAGGATCAAGATGGTGGTTTTGAAATTTCGATTGATTCTAAAACTATCAGATTTCTTCTACTTTTTACTGAAATATTAAGGCACTCTTTTCTTTTCTTTTACTTTAAAAACGCATTCACAAACATCGCAGCCCTCATTCTGACTCGCTGTTACCATGCCCAAAAAAGTGTCAGTTTCTAACTTTGTTACTTACTGGAAACTGACATTTCTGTTTGTAACAGCTTTTCATAAAATTGTCCAATGTTAAATCTCTTTGTTTGTATTAAACAGCTTTTTTGTTGAAGAATTGAAAATGTGTCAACAATTTTTTTTTGAAAAACCTCCAGTGCATTGTGTCTTTTTGTGGTAGAGGGTCATATTTTTTTAGCCAGTCTGGCCTGTCTCCTTTTGCCCATAAACAGTATGACAGAGGAAGAGTACATGCCAGGCTAGGGAAGAAGAACAGTGTCTGTCTCCCAGTCTTGCCCTAGAAAAGCGGACAGGCCTATATTCACTGAGATGGGGTCCCTAAGACCATGCTGGTCCCAAATCAATTCTTCACATTGATGCATACCCTGTTATTGGATTACGTTTGTAGGGTGCAAGTCTGAGTGTTCCTGCACCTAAACATGTGTGTGTGTGTGTGTGTGTGTGTGTGTGTGTGTGTCTGTGTGTGCGTGTGTGTGTGTGTGTGTGTGTAAACTTTAACATTGCAGGGTTTTTTTAAGTGCTTTCTATAAATGTACCACAACTGGATGGTTTTCCTCACAGGCACAAGTAATGCCTCTGTGTGTGTCTTATTACAGTAGTTATATAGAATTTAGAAACGTGTAACTGTTTCCAGTTTCTATCCATATTTTTCCACTATCTTGCAGGCATTGGAGAGAGAGAGGTAGGGTAGAGAGAGGGAGAGAGAGGGAGAGGGGGGAGAGTACATTTTCAGTTAAGATTCGAGATTCTAGGTTAGCTCCTAGTTTCAAACTGGTCCACAAAGTTTGCTGGAGTAGTTTTTTTTCTTCTTTTTTTGAAATATGGGTCAGTAGCAAACAAAAATGACCCTACTAGACTCTTCAAAACTTCTATTCTCCTGTCAATTAAAGTATTACTGTTATTCAAAGTAGCTGAGTTCAAGAATGCTCTTTTTTCTCTTTTTTCAGAGAATGAGTGTGGGTCAAGGCTATTTTTGTAGTGTCCTGTGCCTTTGCACATCTTACTTTCAGTTCCTCTAGTTAACCTCCAAGGAGTAGGTCACAATTAGCCAGTCAGTCCCCTGCCCTCTTGTCCACGAACTGTCTGATAAAGAAGGAGTGCAAGGGGTGACAGGAGGAAATCTATCTCTCAGCTGTAAAGTGTCCTATGGTTTTTGCCCGTCTTACCTTCTGTTAGAGAAGTTTCTACCCAAGGATTAGGTCACAATTAGCCAGTCAGCTGGCTGTCCTCTTGTCCACCAACTGTCTGAGGGAGGGAGATGAGTACCGGGGTAACAGGAAGAATTCTCTCTCTCTCTCTCTCTCTCTCTCTCTCTCTCTCTCTCAGCCATAACCAGAAAAAGCATACAGGCTTCTTTCCCACAGACAGGGTCTCAAAGTGTGCCTTCTGTAGTGGTCGATTTCTTTCATTGCAGCAAAGCTGGGAT
>CM054143.1:29495141-29497641 GCA_028751875.1 Rapana venosa | reverse complement strand
TATAGCCACAAGAAAAAAAATATAAAAAAGGAAAACAATATAGCTACAAGAAAACGATACAAACAAGAAAACAATATAGCCACAGGAAAAACAATATAGCAACAAGAAAACAATATAGCCACAAGAAAAACAATATCAACAAGAAAACAATATCAACAAGAAAACAATACAGCTACAAGAAAACGATACAAACAAGAAAACAATATAGCCACAAGAAAACAACATAGCCACAAGAAAACAATATCGCCACAAGAAAACAATATAAACAAGAAAACAATATAGCAACAAGAAAACAATATAGCCACAAGAAAACAATATAAACACAGAAAACAATATAGCCACAAGAAAACAATATAAACAAGGAAACAATATAGCCACAAGAAAACAATATAAACAAGAAAACAATATAGCCACAAGAAAACAATATAAACAAGAAAACAATAAGCCACAAGAAAACCATATGAACAAGAAAACAATATAGCCACAAGAAAACAATATAGCCAGAAGAAAACAATATAGCCACAAGAAACAATATGGCCACAAGAAAACAATATAGCCACAAGAAAACAATATAGCCACAAGAAAACCATTATGAACAAGAAAACAATATAGCCACAAGAAAACAATATAAACAAAAAAAACAATATAGCCACAAGAAAACAATATAGCCACAAGAAAACAATATAGCCACAGGAAAACAATATAGCCACAAGGGAAAAAAATATAGCCACAAGAAAACAATATCAACAAAAAAACAATATAGCCATAAGAAAACAATATAAACAAGAAAAGAATATAGCCACAAGAAATATATATAGCCACAAGAAAAAAAATAAAAAAGAAAACAATATAAACAAGAAAACAATATAGCCACAAGAAAACAATATAAACAAGAAAGCAATATAGCCACAAGGAAAACAATATAGCTACAAGAAAACAATATCAACAAGAAAACAATATAAACAAGAAAACAATATAGCCACAAGAAAAAAATATAAACAAGAAAACAATATAGCCACAAGAAAACAATATAGCCACAAGCTAACAATATAGCCACAAGAAAAACAATATAGCCACAAGAAAACAATATAGCCACAAGAAAACAATATAGCCACAAGAAAACAATATAGCCACAAAAAAACAATATGGCCACAAGAAAACAATATAGCCACAAGAAAACAATATAGCCACAAGAAAACCATATGAACAAGAAAACAATATAGCCACAAGAAAACAATATAGCCACAAGAAAACAATTTTAGCCACAAGAAAACAATATGGCCACAAGAAAAACAATATAGCCACAAGAAAACAATATAGCCACAAGAAAACATATGAACAAGAAAACAATATAGCCACAAGAAAACAATATAAACAAAAAAACAATATAGCCACAAGAAAACAATATCACCACAAGAAAACAATATAGCCAAAAGAAAACAATATAGCCACAGGAAAACAATATAGCCACAAGAAAACAATATAGCCACAAGAAAACAATATAGCCACAAGAAAACAATATGGCCACAAGAAAACAATATAGCCACAAGAAAACAATATAGTCACAAGAAAACCATATGAACAAGAAAACAATATAGCCACAAGAAAACAATATAAACAAGAAAACAATATAGCCACAAGGAAAACAATGTCACCACAAGAAAACAATATAGCCACAAGAAAACAATATAGCCACAGGAAAACAATATAGCCACAAGAAAACAATATAGCCACAAGAAAACAATATAGCCACAAGAAAACAATATCAACAAGAAAACAATATAGCATAAGAAAACAATATAAACAAGAAAAGAATATAGCCACAAGAAAATAATATAGCCACAAGAAAAAAATATAAACAAGAAAACAATATAAACAAGCAAACAATATAGCCACAAGAAAACAATATAAACAAGAAAACAATATAGCCACAAGAAAACAATATCACCAAGAAAACAATATAGCCACAAGAAAACAATTTAACAAGGAAAACAATATAGCCACAAGAAAACAATATAGCCACAAGAAACAATATAGCCACAAGAAAACAATATAGCCACAAGAAAACAATATAGCCACAAGAAAACAATATGACCACAAGAAAACAATATAGCCACAAGAAAACCATATGAGCAAGAAAACAATATAGCCACAAGAAAACAATATAGCCACAAGAAAACAATATAGCCACAAGAAAACAATATGGCCACAAGGAAAACAATATAGCCACAAGAAAACAATATAGCCACAAGAAAACCATATGAACAAGAAAACAATATAAACAAAAAAAAACAATATAGCCACAAGAAAACAATATAGCCACAAGAAAACAATATAGCCACAAGAAAACAATATAGCCACAAGAAAACAATATCAACAAGAAAACAATATAGCCATAAGAAAACAATATAAACAAGAAAAGAATATAGCCACAAGAAAATAATATAGCACAAGAAAAAAAAATAAACAAGAAAACAATATAAACAAGAAAACAATATAG
>CM054143.1:29467641-29490141 GCA_028751875.1 Rapana venosa | reverse complement strand
GTGAGTGTGTGTGTGTGGGGTGTGTGTGTGTGTGTGTGTGTGTGTGTGTGTGTGTGTTCATAAGACACTTACGCACTGCAAGTTATTTGATTCCCTGAGAGGCTTTTTCTACAGAGAATTTTGCCATGGACACAACTCTCTTGTTGTTACTGGATGTAAAAAAGCACATAGCGCTTATTCCATTACCCTCGATATAAAAGATTTTTTAAAAAATGAATGGTTTCTTTTACATGCGCTAAATACGTGTTGCACAGGGGACGTCAGTTTATTGCCTCAACTGAAAGACAAGCACCAGACCACCACTCATGTCTAGTGGATCAGGGAAAAGTTTCAGGTGCAAACAGGGTTCAAACCCTGACCCGGATCAAACTTCGACATTTTTGCTTTCTAGGCAAGTGTGTTGCCACTAGACTACTGATACACTTTGCCTAGGCAAATCACCACAGTATAGATGGATCCTTATAATGACGCAAGTGGTATTAAAATGTCAACGCAATGAAACAGATTTGGATTAGCTTAAAGAAAAAATATGCAGATCACTCATCTTCTGACAAAATCACAAAATTGCAAAAATGTTTCATAATTTTAAAAATACACGGTATTTTCTCAGTAAGTAAGACAGATCAAGCATGTTGCCACCCGTAATAGCATAAGAATACAAAAACACAACATTGTCTTTTTTTTCCCTTTTCTTGGAATAACGACATATTGCGATCATAGTTGGCAAACATGGCTCAATCCTTACTTTGGTTTTTTTAGGATGCACACGGAACAATGTGTGCTTGTGTGTGTGTGTGTGTGTGTGTGTGTGTGTGTGTGTGTATGTACTTTTGCCTCCTCTGGTGCTAGTCTCTTCACAACAGAGGAATTTTCTTGTCAATCTCCTCAGCTAGCGGTCAGTGACCTCATCTTTGGATTTTTTTTTTCTTTTTTCGTTCGTTGCTAATCCAGTCCCTTTCGGAAATTACACGTTTTGGGCTAAGAAAGAGAGAGGGAGATTTGTATTTATTTATTTATTTATTTATTCTTTTATTCGAGGATAATGGAATAAGCACTCAGGTGCTTTTTTTACATTCAGTCCCCGTGTGCATGCAGTTTTGTCAATTTTGTCATCTGTTTTCACTGGCACACAATGGCCTACTCTTCCGAAAAGCGGAACAGGATTTAACGTGTGCGAGAGAGAGAGAGAGAAAGAGAGAGAGAGAGAGAGTTTTTTTTTAGGGAAAAGAATAAAAACACTTTTTTTAACATCCAGCCCTCAGTCGGAAGAAAATTGGTAATAGTTATAAATGTCAAACAAGCAAGTAAGTAAATTAAAAATAACCACAAATGAATAGGGAGAAAGAGAGAATGTGTGCGTATGTGTTAGAGAGAGAATGCGTGTGTGAGAGAGAGAGAGAGCATGTGAGTGTGTGTTTGTGTGCGTATGTGTGTGTGAGAGAGAGAGAGGGGGGGGGTGATGTGTGTGTTTGTGTGTGTGAGAGAGAGGATAGGGAATGTGTATGTCAAGTCAAGTCAAGTCAAATTTTTATTTCCAGATGGTACATGGAATAAGCAATGCATATGTATGTATTTGTGCGTGTGTGTGTGTGTGTATGCGCGCGCGTGCTCTGTGTGTGTGTGTGTGTGTATGTACACCCTCACGCCGTTTCATCTTTGAAGGAGAGGAAATTAGGACAGGGGTGGTGGGGGGGGGGGGGGAGATAATATACTTTGGGACCTCAGCCTCTGTGGGAATAAGGGCAAGAGGTGAGTTATTTTTCTGATGTAGCTTTCAGGCCTGATTCTGACCTGTGTCTACGTCTGTCCGTAAACTTATTGCTTCCTTTGCCTGTGCTGTTTGTCGCCATGGTATTAGGATGGACTGGAACAATGTGTGTGTATGTGTGTGTGTGTGTGTGTGTGTGTGTGGCGGTGGGGAGAGGTGTGTATAGTAAGGATGGGATGTGTGTGTTTGTGTGTGTAGGGGTGGGGGTGGGGAGTGATTGTGTTCTTTTGTGTGTTTGAGGGGGGGATGCTTTGTGTGTGTGTGTGTGTGTGTGTGTGGGTGTGTGTGTGTGTGTGTGTGTGTGTGTGTGTGTGTGTGTGTGTGTGTGTTAGTATTGATATTATGTTGGGGTGTATTGCTGTTAGGTTTATTCTCCTGTTAAATTCGTTTGTAATCCTCCATACCCCCAAACTCAGTGGTCGGAGCACTCGCTTTCCCCCAGCCAAGTTAAGCAGCGTCGAGCGTGGTTACCAGTTGGATGGGTGACCGTTTGCGCGCCTTGGCTTCAGTACAGTTCCCCCAGTTCACCCAGCTGTAAATGGGTACCTGCCCTCTTTAGGGTCAGGGAAGGTAAAGCAGCGAGGGAGAGGAGATGGGCGCCGCCCTCAATATGCTGGCCCTAGAGAAGTGAGGTCTCTGACGCCTCGCTCCCCTACGACCTTATAGGTTATGGGACTGCTTCCTGTATACCCCCAAAAGGAGTGAAAGGAATTAAATTTTGAATCTTTTTTTTGGGGGGGGAGGAGGGTGGTGGTTAGGGGGGCTTTGTGTATGTGTGTGTATGTGTGTTGTGTGTGTGTGTGTGTGTGTGTGTGGTGTGTGTGATACAGGGGAAGGAGATAACTCTTTTATCAGCACCGATGTAACAAGAGCAGACATGGGGAAAGATGGGGCTTCTGAAGCTTTAAGCTTTCTTTACCTTTGCCCTGTGTGTTTGCTTTCAACACTGTTTTGCTCGTTGTTTTCACTGTATTGATTTATTTCATTGCTAATTTGTTGTTGTTGTTTTTAAATTTGTTTCTTGCCTGCTGGAATATTTCATTGTCTGCTGCTGAATACATCACAGGAGTCTAATGATATAACTAGTCAACACGTCCTCCAGCTCACTCCTTTTCCTTGTTGTAAATGCTTTTTTGGGGGGAGAGGTTATTTCGTCCCTCGACTAGAGCTATGAGCTAGTGCTGTGAGGCTCACCAATGGTGAGAATTTGCGTATGCAGCGTGTTGTTGTTTTTTTGCCCACCATGAACGTAGCCGCATTCCAACTTCAGGGATATATACGGGATATGTTCCCGTTTCCTTAACCCACCGAATGCTGACATCAATTAAAGGATCTTTAACGTGCATATCTAATCTTCTACATGTGTTGGTAAACGAAGGACATTAAGGCCCTTGCAGTACTGCACTTGAAGGTTGATTTGGGAGACAGTAAAAACCCTACCCTTATTTCACTAAACAACGCTGAGATTCGAACCATAAGTTTCTGACCCATAGGATTGAAGTCGAAGTATTCAGTTTTCATGTGTCATTTGTGGTCAGTGAGGCTTCAAGGGGAATAAACTGAACAAATTCAAACCAGACACTTCAAAAGATACATATGCAAATAGAAATGCGACATGTAAAGGTGTTCCCATAACCTATGTGGTCGTTAAGGAGCAAGGTGTCAGAGACCTCACTTCTCTAGGGCCAGCATATTGAGGGCGGCGCCATCTCCTCACATTCGCTGCTTCACCTTCCCTGACCCTAAAGAGGGCAGGTACCCATTTACAGCTGGGTGAACTGGGGGAACTGTACTGTATCCAAGGCACACAAACGGTCACACATCCACTTGGTAACCACGCTCAATGCTTTTAAACATTGGTTTGGGAAAGTGAGTACTCTAATCACTGAGCTATCCCGTCCCCAAATACGACAGAGACAGGTTGATCACATTGCGCCATGAAAATTAGGTCGGTGCCCATGGGTCTGATTCAGGGACATTCAAGTCTACATAACTAGATTGTATGCAAATAGCCAGCAAACAGACAATCCCTCCCTCCTTTCTTCCGTCCTCTATACCCCCAAACCCCTGTGTGTTGCACTGATGCCCGTGGGGATGCCGAGGGCCTGCCAGTATAAAATTAGCATCCCCACCTTCTGAAAAATCTGTGCTAGAAACTTCCACTTTTCTGTCTCTCTGTTTCTGTCTTTCTCCTTACCATATCTGTCACCTCTCTTGCTTTTCTTCTGCCTTCCAAGTCCACTTGCCCGCCTTTTTTCAAGCAAATCTTTTTTAAAAGATGTTGTCATTTTATGACATTTTGCTTGCATTCTTTCGTTCTGGCAGCCAGGTAGTGATACTTACACATGGGATGGGCACAGGATGTCCATTCTGCAGTGTTATTTGCCCATGCTCGTTAAAAAAAATTATATTCTTGTCTTTAAAAGTGTTGTAAGTCTTTTTAACGGGTTTTTGGGTAGCCTAAGGATGATAAACTAAGCAGAATGGCTGGCATCCTTAGCACAGCCTGGGTTTATTAGCCTTAAATAGTCAAATGAGTTCGGTATTGCGTCATTTAATCTTTTCCTCAAACGGATGGTGTTAGACGCTTAAAGGCATTAGGAGGTGTTGATTTTGAGCTTGAAGTAAAAAAACAAAGAAAGTTACTGGAGCCACTGAAACTGAATGAGGTGACAGCCCTGATATGGCTTTCGTGGTCGGTGGCGCTATAAACAACCGTGTGAATGGTGTTGCACTGCACTATCCTGTCTGCCTGCTGTGCGCTCATACATCTCCTCCCTCATTGATTTGGCTTTGTCGGTTTTCAGAAAAATGTCCCTCCCCTCCCTCACCCGTGGTGATGGACATAGAAGGTGGTGAGGCGGAAGAAGACAATTTAGCTATTGGCCACCGGCAGAACAAAAAAAGTTACCTCTTTTAGAAGCGGAGCGCATTCTGTTTCATTGAAGGCGATTTAGATCTTTTTCCACTTTTTCTTTTGGTGCTGGAGTGAAACAAAATGGTGTTCAAGAAGAAGTTTGTGTCCACATGTTTTCGTTTCTGTGTTTGAGCGTGTGTTTTAAAACGCAGGGTGAACCTGATTTTGCGCTGATGAGAGCTTTGATTTGTTGCTTTACAAGATTCAGCGCTATATAAATTCCATAGATTATTATTATTTATTATTATTTTGGATAGCTACTGTAAGGAAGCAGGGGTTTTATTTCAGTGTAAATGGCTTCATCTGGTATGTGGGCGTTGTGCGCTATACAAAACAAAAATTCCCTTTTTAGGAAAAACGTGTTTCTACTATAGATCTTACGAAGTGGGTGGTGTGTGTGTGTGTGTGTGTGAAGAAGAGAGAGAAGGAAGGAAGAGAGAGAGAGGAGAGAGAGTGAGATGAGAGAGAGAAGGCCTTTTTCCTCTGTAAGACTGACAGTAATCCGTGTGATGAAGAATAAGCGGACAAATATTAGAATGTATCCCATTGAGGCTTATATCAGGTATCGGGGAGCTGAAGGTTTGCTTTTCGCCACGACGAAAGAAGGAAGTTTCGCTTCCTTCCTTCCTTTCTTCCCTCCCTTTGTCGATCTCCTCAGTGCAATACTGTTATGTATGATACATGATGGAGTGTTACATAGCATCATCAATATTGCATGGTGGCATTCGATGTTGGTGTGGTATTGGCATTGTATAGCGTATGTTGTAGTGGCGTGGTAGTATTAGTGGCGGTAGTAGTAGTGTAGTGTGTAGTAGTATGTAGTAGTCGCAGTAGTAGTGTAGTATGTAGTGATAGTTATAAGTAGATAGTAGTAGAGTAGTATGTATAGTGCAAGTAGTAGTAGTAGAGAGATTGTAGTGTGCACATTCAAGTAAGGGAATTTATTTATTTTTATTTTACCACTTTAAGCACTATGTTAGGTGACTATGATCAACCAGTACACAGACATTGTCATGGACCCATTCAAGAGTGGTTTTCTTGCTTAGCACTTTAATTTTTGACATTTATTGTTTTGTACAGTACGTTTTTGGTTTGCTTTTTTGTACGCAGTTTGCATGTTTGATGCTTATAAAGACAGTCAAGTATCTTTTCTAAGACCATTTTTGAAGAGCCATTTCTGCCTGGTTTCCAGCTATTTTCAAATGTAATAAAAATTCATGGATAGTATTTATGTCGTATCTTTGAACTCCCAAGGGTTAGGTGATGCTAAGAAGAGACGTGATGTATTCCAATGCCTGAAGCAAAAGTCCCATACAGTTTTTTGTTTGCAAGATACCCATTTTGATAAGAAATTATAACTTTTTGTGACAGTTGAGTGGGGCTACAAGTGTTTTTTTCTTCCAATAGATCAAACTCTAGAGGTGTAGCTAGACTGTTTAATAATACGTTTGAATTTCAGATAAAAGAGGTGAACAGAGACCAGGATGGAAACTTGGTAATAGTTTTATTTAGATTTATGGAAAAGGATCTGCTTCTTGCTAATGTTTATGGACCTAACAGAGACACGCCTGAATTCTATTCACACTTAAAAATGCAATTAAACGATTTAAGACACGCAATATTATCTGTGTTGGTGACTGGAACCTTGTCATAGATCCCTCCCTTGATTACGACAATTATATTAACAACCCCAAAGCTGAGAAAGTGTGCTGAATATAATTAAAGAATTACAATTGTCAGACCTATGGGTGGATTACAATCCCAACTGTAAAAGATTCACATGGAGAAAGACAAGTCCTTTAAAACAAAGCAGATTAGATTTGTTCCTTATCTCTGAGTACCTTATCTTTGTTGTGGAAGAGCCTGGTATTCATTATGGATATAAATCGGATCATTCCATTATTAGCCTGAGGTTTAAATTTGGTAAATAAAAGAAGTGCACGACATACTGGAAATTCAACAACTCCCTCCTTTGGGATAACATGAATACACAAGAAATTAATGAAACTATTAACAGTTTTATTGAAGAATATGCTGCTGATCACTATGAGAAAGAGAATATCGAAGAAATATCTAAAACTAATATAAAGTTAACAGTTCCTGAAAATGTGTTTTTAGATTTTTTCTGCTAATGAAGATTAGGACACGGACAATAGCATATGCAACGAAGAAAAAGAATGAGAGAGAACAAGAGGAGCAAAAGCTAGAAAATAAAATCAAGGAATTTGAACGAAAAGTAAACAAAACAGAGTTTGACATTCAGCAATTAAATGATTCCAGTAGTGAACTTACAGCCATTAGAGATGTTAAAATGAAAAATGTCCTACTTAGATCAAAAGAAAGATGGGTAGAAGAGGGAGAAAAGATCACAAAATATTTTTGTAGTTTAGAAAAAAAAGAAATTATATAAGAAAATGTATGCCGAAGTTAGTTTCAAAGGACAAGGAGTCATATAAATCTGAGGATATTCTTTTGGAAGTTAACGAATGTTATGAAAACCTATATAAAGAACGAAACGTAAAAGAATATGAGATTAAAGATCTAGTCTCAGAAGTTCCAAAGCTATCAAGCGAAGAAAAAACATTGCTTTTATTTATTTTATTTTATTTTATTTATTCTTTTATATCGAGGATAATGGAATAAGCACTCATGTGCTTTTTTACATCCAGTCCCCGTGTGTATGCGGTTTTGTAAATTTTGTCATCTGTTTCCACCGGCACACAATGGCCTACTCTTCCGAAAAGCGGAACAGGATTTAACGTGTGCGCAAGATGTTCTGCATGTGTTCGCACACGGGACCTCGGTTTATAGTCTCATCCGAAGGACTTTGACTTTCAGTTCGATTTTTTTGTCAAACTGGGAAGAAAGGGCGAGGCTTGGAATCGAACTCACAACCTCACTTGTTGACAGGCGAACGTCTTAACCATCTTGCCACCTTCCTTCCTTGAAGGTGAAATAACACTAGAGGAGGCTGGATGCGCTCTTAGAAATATTAAACATGGGAAAAGCCCAGGTTCTGATGGATTTACTTCAGAATTCTTCTACTTATTTTGGAAACAACTTGGTTCTTTTGTTGTAAGAGCTTTAAATAGATCCTTTAGAGATGGGAGAAGGAATAATTACATGTATCCCTAAGCATGACCAATCAAAAGAATTCATAAAAAAACTGGAGGTCAATATCCTTTTTTTTTTAAATAGGCTCGTCCTGTATAGCTAATTAAACAAAAACAGTTCCTCCCAAATTCATTAGTGAAAATCAGACACGATTTATGTCTAACAGATATATAGGAGATAAAATATTATTACTGTATGATCTGATTAATTACCAAAAATGAAAAATCTCCCAGGTATGTTTACTTCCATTGATTTTGCAATTGCTTTCGATTCATTAAGTTGGCAGTTTATTTCAAGGGTATTTAAATCATTTGGATTTGGAAAAGACATAATTTGTTGGATTTCCACCTTCTACAAAAAAATATTAAGTCTACAGTTATAGTCAATGGTCAGTGCTCCATCTGGTTTAATATCCACAGAAGATGTAGACAGAGTGACCCAATATCTCCAAACTTATTTATTCTCTTGGCAGAAATTCTAGCAATTATGATAAGAGAAAACCGAAACATCAAAGGTATTTATGCTAATGATACAAAATACAAGGTATCACAATTAATACAGCTGATAAATAAAGGTGACACCATATCATCTGAACAGTCCATGAAAAAATTAGATTTATTAGGAAAAGTAACTGGACTTTTTTTAATATAGAGAAAACTAGAGTGATATGGCTTGGGAGCAAAACATTTTCTGATGTAAGGTATATGACTGGAACCCGAAACAGTTCAAGATACTTAGAATATGGTTTAAACCAGAATTGTAACAATTTGAAAAACTAAATTATGATAACAAAATTACAGAAATAAGATTTCTATTTAGCATCTGGATAAAAAGGGATCTTACACCTATTGGTAGAGTGGCAGTGCTAACATCTAATTCTTTCCAAATTTATATATCTCTGGATCTTGTTACCTAATCCACCAAATGATTATATAAATATACTTCAGAAGTTATGTTTTAAGTTTGTGAGGAAAAATAAACGAGGCAGAATCTCCAGGAAAACCACGGTCAAACATATAAAACATGGAGGATTGGGAATACCATCTCTAAAACAGTATATAATGGGGTTGAAACCTATGTGGATAAGAAAGCATAAATTAAGGAATGATAAGTGGAGTTCTATCATTGAAGAGATTTGCCCTGTTGTCAAAGATCTGGACAAATATAGTTACTGAATACCCATTAGGGAAAGAAGTTTAAACGCATTCTGGATTGATACATTCCATGCATACAACATGTTTAGCAGGAAAGTTCAACTTGTTGATTCTGAAAATCTTCTGGCTAAAAACATATTTTATAATGAGAATGTTAAAGTTGGTGGAACTTCTTTCAAGTAAAAGAATGGATAAAGAAAGATACATATTGCATTGCAGATTTAGTTGACGAAAGTGGAAATTTTTTACATGTGAACTTTTTAAGAAGAAATATAATATCAAGACAAATTTTATTACATTTTTAGGTTCTGTTCAAGCAATTAAAAAGTATATTCGCACAACGAGCATTAATATAAATAGTAATAGATCAAATAACCTTCAAAAAGCTTTGGGTTTTATTTTGACTGTTAAAAAGGGAACACAACCTTATTATGACAATCTGGTTAAAGATAACAAACAGCCAAAGTGTTGCAATAAATGGAACAATGCAATATCAGATAATCTCAACTGGAGAAATGTTTTTGACAAAGTACTTGAAATAACAGAAATCAAAATGAAGGGTTCCAGATAAGACTGATCCCCAAAATGATAGTCACAAATAGTATTCTAAAGAAAAGACAATTGTTGAAAGCAACAAATCCACATGCTGTAATTTTGAGAAAGAAACTGTTGATAATCTATTTTTTGCTTGCAGCAAAAGTTATCATTTTTGGAATGATTTACAAAGCAGTCTTCAGAAAAATTGTGCCAATTCACATGATCTAGTGCTGTCAAAGGAACATATTTTGTTTGGATTTGATTCTCGATCAAAAAGTGATGATATATTTGATGAAAGATTAATCACTGCAGAATATTTGATTTACAGATCTAGAGTACAAAAACGGAACCTATGTTTTGGGTTTTAGAAAATATCTGACAAAACAATATCAAACTAAAGAATTTATTGCAAAAACAAACATGACATAGTGCTTTTGCAGCTAAATGGCAACATTACAAGCAATTGATTGATGATGGCTAGATACTTTTTGAAGAACCTTTTTTTGATAGCATTTATTTGTTGATGTAAGAAGTAGCATGGCTACACTGTTTCTTTCACAAAACAATTGAATATCCACTTTGAATATTCTCAAATGTTATCTGTGTACTCTCTCATTTCAATGTTCTTTTTTTCAGGGCAATTTGTTTGGTTGTATTTAACTTTATTGAAATATCATATCCATAATCTGAATATATTGCAAACTATTATTAACAACACGTTTTTTTTTAAAAGAAAAGGGTAAAAATAGATCTAGGACAGGAACTTTCTTTTTTTCCCCACAGAAGGAGCAAAATTACAAAGGGTAGTTCTTTTGCAATACAACACCAACACGTATGTCCATGGCAACACCCCCCAAAATTCCCTTTTCTATCATCATGACTTTTTTCTGACACAATGTATGTTTTCAGTATTTTCTTTCTGGGTCCATAAAAACTGGAAATAAGCTGAGAATGCCGATGATATATATTGCTGTTGGCCAGTAGTGCGTTTTGTTAGTACATTTTAACATATTCCACGTTGTCATATCATCTTACAATGATACAGTAAACAAGACAGCCAATGTCATCTACATCTTGTTTAGCCAAGAACTGAAATAGAATAATGTGCCATTTCTTTCCTTTCTTTATCCAACTTTTTCTTGTTGCAGGGACAGGATGTCTCAGTGCTCAGAGCACTCACGCTCTCCAAGCTAAGGTTCAGCAGTACTTAGCGTGGTTACCAAGTGGATGGATGACCATTTGCGTGCCTTGGCTTCAGTACAGTCCTTCAGTTCACCTATCTGTAAGTGAGCACATGCCCTCTTTAGGGTCAGGGAAGGTAAAGCAGCGAGGGAAATGAGATGGGCGCCACCCTCAATATGCTGGACCCTGGGTAAGTTCAGGTCTCTGACACCTCGCTCCACAACGACCATATAGGTTATGGGAACACATCTACCTTTACCATTACCTTTTCTTGTTATTGATACTGTTGGTATAGTTGTACACGGTAGGTTACTGACTGTAGCCATCGATTCTTTTCTGACTTCCAAGGAAGTGAGGTAGTTTTTTCTTAGTCCTTTTTGTGAATGGCTGGATTTGGTATTTCAACTTTGACATGTCATTTGTGGTGTGAGTATTTTCACATGCCCACTTCTGCAAGATGTGGTTTTGTTAAATTTCATGTACCCCTAGGAAGGGAGGGGGGGTCTTGAAATATTGAATTTTTGGAGGCTCGTTATTTTGTCAGCCATTCGTAATTTTGACTCATGGGTGGTTGGTTGTTGTTGCTTGTGGGTAGTTTGCCATTTTCATTTTGGGATGGTGTACAGTTGAAATTTGACGGTGGTTTGCATTTTTGTTGGAGGGGTGTCTGCTGGGTTGAAGTAGTTTATTCTTGGTCCCTTTGTGAATGGTTGGTTTGAGAAATTAAACTTTGATTTTTTTATGAGAGGGATGGATCATCATTTTAATTTGTCAGTAATTCGTAATTTAGACTCTTAGATGGTTTGTAATGGTTGTTTGCTTTTTCTGTTGTCGATATTCTTTTTGATTTTGCTTTTGGGTTTGTTTGGGTATTTTGTGGAGGAGGGGGGGTCTTTTCCTTCTGATTTTCATACCAAAACAAACACAACCATTGCATTCCTGGGTTTTTAATGTCCATTTGTGGGTGGTTTGCAGTTCAAATTTAAGGGTGATCCATATTTCGATTGGTGAGTCCTCTTTATGAGGCGTGTTTTTCCTGATAGCTGGATGGCACACTGCTAGCTGTGCCTTCAATAACAGCCAAGTGACGAAATGACAGATCTGTGTTTCTTGTTGTTCTTCAGTCTTTCACATTCGCACACAAAAGAAGTGTTATATCATAGCACATGGCTCGGGTTTGAAAAGACGTGTCCATGCTTACCACTCCATACTTACCCTGCACTGTTAGCTTCCACACTTCCACACGGGTCTCTTATGAATCCTGTCTTCTTCTTATGACTGATTATCTTCTATTCTTGCTTCAAACTGCCCACGTGACATCCTAGTGTTTTTAAGCTTCTCAGAATTCATTCATATCAAGAGATTTTTGGAGTGCAAAATCTGTCCAGTTTTCAACAAAAATCAAAACCGGGGTTCAGAGCAGCTAGAGTGTATTAAGTTTTTGCGTGTGTTTCTGCTGAAGTTTCTGGTTTTCAGAGTTAATATTTTGTGGAATGTTTTTCCAAAGTTTTTGTGAAGATCCCTAATCTTACACACCAGCTGGTTTCCTCTCTCCTCTTATGTATGTCTGTATGTCTGTCTGTTTGTCTTTCTGTCTGTCTGTCTGTCTGTCTCTGCTCTCTCCCCTCTCTCCTTGTTTTTCTGTCCCTCCCCAAATTTAATGCTTTTTTTTGATATCGATGTGTGCGTGCGTGGGGTGCGTGACGTGTTGGTGCGCGCGTGGTGTGTGTGTGGTGGTGTTGTGTGTGTGTGGTGTTGTGTGTGTGTGTGTGTGTTGTGTGTGTGTGTGCGGTGTGTGTGTGGGGTGTGCGGGTTTGTGCTTGTGTTTTTACTCTTTTTTTTATTTCGAGGATAATGGAAAAAGCCTCATGTGCTTTCTTTCATCCAGTCCCCCCTGTGTATGCAGTTTTTTTAAATTTTGTCACAGTTCCCACCGGCACACAATGGCCTACTCTCCAAAAGCGAACAGGTTTTAACGTGTGCGCAAGATGTTCTGCAAGATGTTTTGTGTGTGTTGGTGTTGTGTGTGTGTGTGTGTGTGTGTGTGTGTGTGTGTGTGTGTGTGTGTGGTGGGTGGTGCGTGTGTGTGTGTGTCTATGTGTGGATTTTTATTTATTTATATCGAGGATAATGGAAAAGCACTCATGTGCTTTTTTCATCCATCCTCGTGTGTATGCAGTTTTGTAAATTTGTTATCCGTTCCCAACGGCACACATTGGCCTACTCTTCCAAAAAGCGGAACAGGGTTTTTAAAGTGGCGCAAGATGCTCTGCAAGATGTGTGTGTGTGTGTGTGTGTGTTGTGTGTGTTTTGTTGTGTGTGTGTGGTGTGTGTGTGTGTGTGTCTTTGTGTGGATTTTTATTTATTTATTCTTGTATATCGAGGATAATTGAATAAACACCCATGTACTTTTTTACATTTAGTCCCCGTGTGTATGCGGTTTTGTCAATTTTGTCATCTGTTTCCACCGGCATACAATGGTCTACTCTTCCGAAAAGCGGAACAGGATTTAACGTGTGTGCAAGATGTTCTGCATGCGTTCGCACACGGGGCCTCGGTTTATAGTCTCATCCAAAGGATGTGGATGCGTGTGAGTGTGTGTGTGTGTGTGTGTCTGTCTGGGCTGTGTCTGTCTATCTGCCTTTCTGTCTTCTGTCTGTGTTTTTTTCGCGCGCGGCGCCCCGTGTGGTGTGTGTTGGGGTGTGTGTTTGTGAGACCCGAATTTGCCTGTGTGTACAGGGCAGTGAGATCTGCCCCAAGAGAACCTTTCAGTCACCAACTGCATTGACCGTTAGCAAAAATCACCACATGTCCACAAAACTGAAACTGTTTCCTTCTCCACTAAGTCCCGGTGGTCAAGAAAACCAGACTGACCAGCACACACATTCTTCAGAGGTGCACACTATTCAGCGACCTGAGGAAGATTGTGTGGCCGACGGAGGTAACCCTGCAAACCAAGCTGTACGGCCAACGAGAGGAGCTGGAAAGGACATGCCATTATTTTTCCCAAACATAAATTACTGACGATGTAAAAGGGGAAAACAGACCACTGATAGATAGGATTAATAGTAAAAAGATAGATAGATAGATAGAAAAGATAGATAAAAGAAACAAATAGTTAATAGATAGAAATAGATAGATAGGATAGATAGATAAAGATAGATAATAGACAAAACAGACAGACAGACAGACAGACAGTCAATAGACAGATTTGATCGATCGATCGAAAGATGATAGATAATAAGATAGAAAGATAGAAAGATTAGATAATAGATAGATTAACAGACAGATAGATAATATACAGACAGACAGATAGACAAAATATACAGACAGATAGATAGATATACAAAACAGACAGATAGACAGATATAAAAGACATATAGATAGATATACAGACAGACAGACAGACAGACAGACGACCCGATTTGATAATTAGATAGAAGATAAGAAGATAGATAAAAGATAGATAGATAAATAGATAATAGATAGATAGATAGACAACAGAAATTGACAGACGGCAGACAGAAAAGATAGACAGACCCACAGACAGACAGACGAACTCTGACGTGAAATGTTTTTAACGGGAAATTCCCCCTTAGGTTCACGACACAACCAAAATAGGGGAACCGGGTATAGTTTTAACACAGGAACATGTTGATCAATTCAATGATACCATAGATACAAGAAATCAAAAACTAGGAACAAAACAAAGACCACGGACATGAAAAACCCAAAAGGACTTTAAAGATCAACAAGACACGTTGAAAAGAAACTAAGCATCGTGAAACATAGACAAATAATATTCATCCGCTTAAAAATTTTCTTCCAAATCTGAATTCAAGTTGTCATCCATAACGTTAAATGAATTAAATACATGTATTATAACGGGTTCTTTATTCACTGCTGTACGGGTAATGGGTGGCCCTGTACCTCCATGGGTTTTCATATATGTTCCTTTGTCCAAAATAGTCTTTTAATGAGCATTTTCACACAAAGGGCCCGGCAGACGATTACACAAGCTTAGGTTTTTAAAAAAAATAAGCATGAATTGTTGATCAATAGCATAAACAACACAACAAACAACATTTAAAAAAAATAATAATATAATAATAATAAAAATAATAATAAAATATTAAAGATGAAATAATAATAATAATATAAAGTAAATGATAATAATAAAATGGATGATGATGGAAATAAGGGTAATATATATGAAAAATGATGTTTATATGATGATGATGATGAAGAAGATGATGATGATGATGATGATGAGACTAATAGTAGGAAACTACCACACAAAACAACCCTCTAGAGAAAGAAATTACTACAGAAACTTGCATACACTTCTAAAAATTAAATATTTAACAGAACTGCAGACACTAAACCCGACTATGTGACTTTTCTACACAAGATAATATGCATGTTTTAACATAACACTCTAACATTAGACCCACCAGAGTACAAAAAGAACTTTTATTCTTAGAGAAAACTAATACTAAAGAAACTTGCATACACTTTTAAAAGTAATATTAACAGAAAATGCAGACAATACAACTCCATGCAACCTTTCTACACAAGATAATATGCATGTGGTAACATGATACTCTAACTCAGAGCCTATATGTTGCGGTTGGTGGTGTGTGGTGTGTGGAGGGGAGGAAAAGAAGGGGAGAGAAGGAGAGAGAGAGAGGGAGAGACAAAAAAAAAAGACAAAAGAAAAAAGGGAGAGAAAGGAGAGTGCAAGAGCATACACACACGTCTAAAAAATACATACAAACACATGATGGGGAATAAATACATAAAGAAATGAAAAAATATAGACAAACAGACAGATAGACAGACAGACAACAAAAAAAAAGGCAGACGGACGGACGGACAACGGACGATCCTTGGACAGCCAGCCAGACAGACATTTTAGGGAGGAATATATAGATGATAGATAACAACAACAGACAGACAATAGACATAAGCAAGGACAGACAGAAAGAGAGATAGCCTAGAAAGATAGATGTTTGGTTGGATGGATGGATATCTATCTATATGTCTATCTACATGTCTATCTTTCTATCTATCTATCTATCTATCTATCTATCTATCTATCTGTCTGTCTATCTATCTGTCTATCTATCTGTCTGTTTGTCGGTCGGTCTGTCTGTCTGTCCATCTAGCTATCTAGCTATTTGTACATGTAAATACTGTTATTATCCTATTCAGCCATGTTCCCGTTATCTTCCTTCAGTCATTGTATAGATCATCAATCGCCATGCGAATGCTGATTTTGTACTTAACTTGAGCACAACATGAGCTTCTTGTTGGTTGTTGCTATGCTGACTACGATTACGTTCACCATGTCACGTTTGTCCCATGTTTATTAAGGAATAAAACCATATGTACAGCACACGTAAACGGATGGATATACACAGATCGAAGAGAAAAGTCAATGACCAATAATCACGATTGTCCACCTTCCAGACACTGTTGTCTGTTAACGAACACAGCCTTTCGATCAGGGGCCAGACATGTTCCCCCATCCTGAAGCCTGTTGCTCCACAAGAGAATCAGAGGGCTGTCGACAACAACAAAAAAACAGACCAGAGCAGGACAGTGTGTGACAGGAAGTGACGCAGATAATGAGGGATGTCGTCTTCCGGTACAGACGGAATTGCCCTTTCAGGCCTCTTTTCCCCCATCCTTTCCGGCTGATATAAAGGTTCTCTGTTTTGCTTGTTCATGGGAAAGAAAGCGTTACGTTCTTGGTGGATTTTATTCTGTCTGTCTGACTGTCTGTCTGTCTGTCTGTCTGTCTGTCTGTCTCTCTCTCTCTCTCTCTCTCTCTCTCTCTCTCTCTCCCCCTCTCCTCTCTCTCTCCTCCCTCGCCCCTTTTCCTCTCTCTCCCAACTCTCTTCTTCTGCCACCTTCGGGTGAGACTATAAACCGAGGCCCCGTGTGCGAACGCACGCAGAACGTCTTGAGCACACGTTTAAGTCCTGCTCCGCTTTTCGTAAGAGTAGGCCATTGTGTGCCGGTGGGAACAGATGACAGAATTTACAATACCGCATACACACGAGGACTGGATGTGAAAACAAAAGCACATAAGTGCTTATTGCATTATTCTTAATATAAAAGAATAAAATAAAATAAAATAAAATAAGATGTTTTGTGGCCCAAGACCAAAGTACATTAAATTTCTGAGTTCTGAGTTCTCCTGTTTTGGTGTGTGTGTTGTGTTTGTGTGTGTGTGGGGTGTGTGTGTGGGGTTTTTGGGTTGGTGTGTGTGTGTGTGTGTCTCTCTCCCCTCTCTCCCCCTCTCTCTCTCTCCTCTCTCTTTCTCTCTCTCCCCTCTCTCTCTCTCTCTCTCTCATTCCTTTTGGGAATATGCTTTTTGATTTCTTTCCTTTTGGAACCATAGATTGGATTCATTCTGTAGTCCCCTACCTAATCAGGGCCCAAAAGTACCGGTTTAAAAAAAAAAAGAAAGTATGTAAAATGCTTGTCTGTCTGCCCCCTTGAAAAAATGAAATCCATTCATTTGGTCATTCTGTTCTTTTGCTATTTGTTCTGTCTGTCTGTCTGTCTGTCTGTCTCTGTTTGTCCTCTGTCTTTCGTCTTTTTGTCCACCTTTGTCTGTCTCTATGTCTTCGGGTCTGTCTGTCTGTCTTTTCTCTCTCTCCCCTCCCCTCTCTCCGTCTCTCTCTCTCTCTCTTCTCTCCTCTTTTCCTCCTTTTTTTCTCTCTCTCTCTTTCTCTTTTTCTCTCTTCGGATGAATAAAAGCTTTCTGTCTGTCTCTCTCTCCCCTCTCTCTCTCCTCCCCTCTCTGTTCTCTGGCTCTCTCTCTCCACCTCCCCTCTCTGTCTCTGTGTCTCTCTCTGTGTCTCTCTGTCTCTCTGTCTCTGTCTCTCTCTCTCTCTCCCATCCTCCTCTTCTCTCTCTCCTTCCCCCTCTCCTCCTCTCCTCTCTCTCCTCTTCTCTCTCCTCTCTCTCTCTCCCCTCCTCTCTGGATGAAAATAAAAGCATGTTAACACTTGTCTGTCACCCTTGAAAAATAAAGGTTTCAGTCAAAGACACACTCTCTATCTCCCCCCCCCCCCCCCTCTCTCTCTCTCTCTCTCCCTCTTCTCTTTTCTCTTCTCTCTCTCTCACTCCTTCTGTCTCTCTCCTGTGGCTGTTTTTTTTTCTTCCCCGCGGATCTCATTGTGTGCTTTAAAATTGGTTCCTGAAATAGTCTGGCAGGGAACAAAACAGAATAATTGATAAAGCTGGAAAGGAAGGAAGGAAGGACGGAAGGAAGGACGGAAGGAAGGACGGAAGGAAGGAAGGACAGAAGGAAGGAAGGGATGAGTCGGCACCATTTGCATGTCTGATATTTGGAATTATTTTGGAGACTGACAAAACAGACAGGCTGACAAGTGGACAACAGCAGCTGATTTTAAAACACAAGTTGTATTGGTTTTGGTTCCAAACAGCGCCTTGACAAGCTTGCTGCTTTATCTGGTAGAAGGGGAAAAAATTCCCGTCTGATGGTTACAGCAATCATCAAACGGGAATTTTGTTTGCCCTTGCCTGTGTGTTTCGTAATGATTTGTTGTTGTTATTGTTGTTGTTGTGTTATGTAATGATGTTTTTGTTTTGGTGTGTGTCTGTGTTTGTTATGATTTTGTTGTTGTCGTTGGGCTTGTGTTTGTTATGATTTGTTTGTTGTTGTTGGGGTTTGTGTTGTTATGATTTTGTTGTTGTTGTTGGGCTTGGGTTTGTTATGATTTTTTTGTGTTGATGTGTGTTGTTTGTCATGATTTGTCGGTTTTGTTGTGTGCCTGTTTTGGATGTTTGTTTTTGTTGTTGTTGCAGCTGTGTGTGTGCGTTGTGATTTTTGTTGTTGTGCCTGTGTTCGTAATTACTTTTTGTTGTGCCTGTGTTTGTCATGATTTGTTGTTGTTGTTGTCACAGCACGCAAATCCAGCATAAGTCAGTCAAGGGTCCAGGGGCCCAGTGCTAAAATTAGCCCCCTTCCTTTTACCTAGTCCAAGAGTGGTCAGTTCCTGCTATGATTAGCACCAGCTGGGATGGAATGGATAGCAGCTGAGAGGAGCTGAAAGTGGGGGGAACTGACAGCTGTGTTGTGCCTATATTATGCGTCAGGATTTTTTGTTGTTGTGTCTGTGTTTGTCTTGATTTTTAAAAAAAAGAAATAACAGCTGAGCAAAGTTTAGACTTTTAGGTGGTTGATTGTCTTTTTTTCTCTCCATTTTTTGCGTTTTAGGAAAATTTAATGACATCTTCCTTCAGATTATGACGGTAGTACTCTGTAATAAGATTGAAAGCAGATGTTTCATGAGAAGTGGGGTGAGGGGAAGGAGGGGTTCGGGGAGGGGGGTGGGGGAGGTGGCCGTAAACTTTTAATAATAAATATGTTTTTGTGTGCTTGCGTGTGTATGTCCCGTGTGTGTGTGTTTGTGTTTTGTTTTGGTGTGTGTGTGTGTGTGTAAATGTGTGTGTGTTTCTCTGTGTGTGTGTGTGTGTGTGTCTATATGTCTATCTGTCTGTCTTTGTGCGTTCTCCCTGCGTACGTGCGTGCGTGTGTGCGTGCGTGTGTGGGTACGTGTGTATGTGTTTTTGTGTGCGTGCATGTGCGCGCACGCACACACACACGCGCGCGCGCGCGCACACGTGCCCTTTAATGGAAACTATAGCTTTGGCGAAAATCATGACATAAGTGGCCTTCAAGCAAAACAAAACCAAAAAATGCATGCAGTTGTGTACTGCTGTTGTTGTTTTCTTGCCTTTTTTTTTCTCTCTCTCTCCCTAATCGGCTCCACTGCTGCTTTCAGTAGAATCTCCTGCTTGTTGTGCCTGCCGCTTGCCCCGTGCTGCGTGCGTGTTGTGTGTTGTGTGCTGTGTGATGGTGGGTACATACACGTAATATTATATATTATATATTTTATTATAGAAAAGAGAGAGAGAGAAAAGAGAGAGAGAGATAAAGATAGGTAGATAGATAGATAGATAGATAGATAGGGTAGATAGATAGAGAGATAGATAGATAGTTAGATAGATAGATAGATAGATAGATAGATAGATATACTGTCACATTATGCAGACGGTGTGATACGTGTGGTGAGTGGTGTAAGGTGGTGGGTATACATACGTTTAATATATATATACTGTCACATTATGCAGGACGAGTGACGCGTGTGGTGTGTGCTGTGTGCTGTAAGGTAGTGGGTATACATACATGTAATAATTATATTAATATATATATATATATATAAATATATATAATATATATAATATATAATATATATATTATATATATATAATATTTTATAAAAATATATATATAAAATATGTGTGTGTGTGTGTGTGTGTGGGGGTGTGTGTGTGGTGTGTGTGTGTGTTGTGTGTGTGGTGTGTTGTGTTGTGTGTGGCGTGTTGTGTCTTTTATTCATTTATTTCCCTTTTTTTCTTTTAAAATCGAGATAATGAAATAAGCATTTATGTGCTTTTTTACATTCTGTCCCCGTGTGTATGCGGATGTGTGTGTATGTGTGTGTGTGTTGTGTGTGTGTTTGGTGTGTGTGTGTGGTGTGTGTGTGTGTGAGCCCCGTTATACTGTGCTTTTGTTGATTATCAGAAGGCTTTTGATTCTGTATGGCGTAGTGCCCTTTTGGTATAAACTGGTTTAAAACAAAATGTAAACGGAATTTTTTTTTTAAAAGTCATCATGAAGTATGAAAATTTAAATCTTGTATTTTGTTACTGGGTGGAACCTGTCAGAACATTTCAAAAGCTTTATGGGTTCGTCAAGGGGATAGTCTTCTCCTGTTTTGTTTTTTTAAGTTCTGAAGATTGGACAATATTAATTTGACATATAGAAATCTTTGTTATTGAATATTCAACTCTCATCGAATGAAAAATGTTAACAGGTATGTAAACTTTAATTTGCTATATGCAACGATACTATTTTATTTCTAATACAAAGATATGGTTACAAGATGATTTAGGGGAAATTAAGTCCTTCTCTCGGGGGAAAATTGTTGGGAATCCATGTAAACAAAATGAGGAATTCGGCTGCAATAGATCTGTAACATTTTACGTTTGGTGGGGGGAAGTGTCAATGTTTTAATGTTTTAGGATTGATTTCAGTAAGATGTGGTAGTTTTGCTACTAAGTTATGTTAGTTTGATAAGGACTGCACAGGGAAAAAGAAGTACCTATCAAGACACTTGATTTATTTGATAAATGTTGTACCTCTTTTCTGTATGGATGTTTAAATTTGGGGTATGAAAACCTCCAAATTAAAATTTCAGTTTAAGATTTTTTAAAGAAATTTTTTTTAAAGCACAACGTTAACTTTGCTAGTATATGGAAACAAAGATACCCTTGTCTATTTTTCTCAGTTTCGAATGGTTCGTTTGGAAGCACTGATTGACATCAGTCTAAAAACTTCGTAAATGGTTATCAAGTATGACAAATCCTTTGATGCAGTCATCACGGCTAAATAAGAACCAAAATACTTTGTACAAAGTGATTTGACTGTTTGGGAGATACAGTTTTTGTTCAATAAAACTCTACAAGTTCACTATCAGCCTTCTTAATAGAAAAATTTTTTTAATGAGTGGGGAAAATGAGCTGAGGATAAAAGTAGATCCCTTTATTATAAAAACTATAAGATCAATTTTGGTATGGAAAAATGTACAACTTGTGCCAGAGGTATATGTTTATGCTCTTATGAAATTTCGTCGTAGCTGTCACAAGCTTCCTATTGAAGTTGGACGTTTCCATAATATACCACAGAAAGAAAGAATATGTTCACAATGTCTGTTTTAGGAGATGAATTTCACTTTATCTTGAGTCTTTGATACTGTTTGCGTATCATTTTGCAATTAACTCTTGCTTTTCAGTTCCTGTTAGTATAGGTATTATTTTTGGTGTATTGCTGTCAGGTTTATTCTCCTGTTGAGTTTGTTTGTAATCCTCCATACCCTAAAAGGGGTGAAAGGAATTAAATCTTGAAATTTTGTGTGTGTTGTATGGTGGTGGGTATACATACACGTAATAAATATATATATATATATATATATCGGATGAGACTATAAACCGAGGCCCCGTGTGCAAACACATCAGAACATCTTGGTATGCCGGTGGAAACACACACGGGGACTGGATGTAAAAAAGCACATGAGCGCTTATTCCATTATCCTCAATATAAAAAAGTCATCTGAGCGCTTTGATTTGTTGCTTTACAAGGTTCAGTGCAATATAAATTCCATACATTATTATTATTATTATTATTATTATTATGTATATATATATATAATGTAACAGACTTGAGATATTTGATCTGCCACGACTCTGTACAACTTCTCGACAACACCAGCACAGTATGAACAGGGAGGATATGGCCTCTAAGAAAGAGGCTGCATAAATACTACATTTTACCGCGAAGGCAAAGTGTATGCAACAGGTGGTTTTCAACTACCACCCAAGGAAACGGAGCGCTGCACAATTTACAGGTGCAACAGTCACTCTGATCACATGGGAGATAATCTAATTACCGCACCATCACACATACATACATACATACATACATACATACATACATACATACATACATACATACATACATACATACATACATACATACATACATACACATAGATAGATAGATAGATAGATAGATAGATAGATAGATAGATAGATAGATAGATAGATAGATAGATAGATAGATAGATAGATAGATAGATAGATAGATAGATAGATAGATAGAATGCACTGTCACATTACGCAGGTCGTGTGAGGAAAATGGGGCTCTGCTACTGCCGGTTGTGGGG
>CM054143.1:29450141-29460141 GCA_028751875.1 Rapana venosa | reverse complement strand
AATCCTCTTGAACGAGAATCGAACCCGGGTCAGCAGATCACGAACACATCACTCTAACCACCAGGCTATCCAGTCGTAGACTCAGGTGACTGTTATCGATGTAGCATAAGATGACTGTTACTGATGTAGCTTAAGATGACTGTTACTGATGTAGCCTAAGATGACTGTTACTGGTGTAGACTAAGTTGACTTTTACTGGTGTAGACTAAGATGACTGTTGCTGATGTAGACTAAGATGACTGTTACTGATGTAGACTAAGATGACTGTTACTGATGTAGACTAAGTTGACTGTTACAGATGTAGCCTAAGTTGACTGTTACTGATGTAGCCTAAGATGACTGTTACTGATGTAGACTAAGTTGACTGTTACAGATGTAGCCTAAGATGACTGTTACTGATGTAGACTAAGTTGACTGTTACTGATGTAGCCTAAGATGACTGTTACTGATGTAGACTAAGTTGACTGTTACTGATGTAGCCTAAGTTGACTGTTACTGATGTAGCCTAAGATGACTGTTACTGATGTAGACTAAGATGACTGTTACTGATGTAGGGTAAGATGACTGTTACAGATGTAGGATAAGATGACTGTTACTGATGTAGCCTAAGATGACTGTTACTGATGTAGCCTAAGATGACTGTTACTGATGTAGCCTAAGATGACTGTTACTGATGTAGACTAAGATGACTGTTACTGATGTAGGGTAAGATGACTGTTACAGATGTAGGATAAGATGACTGTTACTGATGTAGCCTAAGATGACTGTTACTGATGTAGCCTAAGATGACTGTTACTGATGTAGCCTAAGATGACTGTTACTGATGTAGCACAAGTTGACTGTTACTGATGTAGCCTAAGTTGACTGTTACAGATGTAGCCTAAGATGACTGTTACTGATGTAGACTAAGATGACTGTTACTGATGTAGCCTAAGATGACTGTTACTGATGTAGCCTAAGATGACTGTTACTGATGTAGCCTAAGATGACTGTTACTGATGTAGGATAAGATGACTGTTACTGATGTAGACTAAGTTGACTGTTACAGATGTAGACTAAGATGACTGTTACTGATGTAGGATAAGATGACTGTTACTGATGTAGACTAAGTTGACTGTTACAGATGTAGACTAAGATGACTGTTACTGATGTAGGATAAGATGACTGTTACTGATGTAGACTAAGTTGACTGTTACAGATGTAGACTAAGATGACTGTTACTGATGTAGGATAAGATGACTGTTACTGATGTAGACTAAGTTGACTGTTACAGATGTAGACTAAAATGACTGTTACTGATGTAGACTTAGAACAAAAAGCAGCAATTGATGTGATGGTTATGCGGTGCTATTTCTTTTTGAAGGGAGAGGATGTGGTGGGATGGTTTGCTTGTTTGATTTTGTTTTTGCTTTGAAGGGACGGTAGAGAGGGGAGGTTGGGGAGATCCGGACTTCAAGCTTGTGTAATTTGGGGTTTTAAAAATTTTCTTTTGTACAAGAAGGTTTCGTAATGGCCATGATAATTTTTTTTAAATACTGTAAAAGTACTGCTGGTGGCTGTATACGAAGTGATTATGTGACGAGTGATTTTTTTTATTGAATGGATTTTCATTATTTTGGGTTTTTTGTTTATATTAAAGACATATACAGAAAAATCCATTGTGGGTGTTTTCACTAGCACCTCTACACTGCCTCTACACAAGCCGGTTTATCACAGTTCTTGATTAAACCATTGACGCTGGGGGCAACAGCAAAATGAGAGGCTGTATTATGATCTGTGGCTTTTCCACTCATGGAATTCCACTTTACAGCTTAGTCTTTAGTGATCGACTATGACTCTCTGACTAGGAGGCTTGACTCGCACAGTCCTTATGTGCTGCATCCCTGGGGGCTAGTTGGCCTTTGGAGAACATCCCTAACGCTGACTGTCCTTATTCCCACTTGGCCAAGAGAGTGGGGATGTACTGTGGGCAAGGCATCTCCACTATAATCAAATTTATGCCCAATTTCCGAAACAGCAGCTGCCTCCTCTGCTATTTTGGAGGTCATTGTCGAACACGACGGACAAACATACTACACTGAACGTACTACACTGAACAGCTTTCATTCTATCTATCATTTCAATGTTTTACAGTGGCCGATACGACTGGAGGCCAAAAGTGCAAGTCCACGGCTGCTAGCTAAGAAATCCAAATATTTGTATTAGAGAAGCACTCAAAAAAAGGTAAAGCATTTATCCAGAAAACAAGAAGTCTCGTGTTCGAATCTCGTTCCCTATCTACCAAATACGTGTATTCTTGGGACTTTTCTTTCAAATGAGACGATAAATTGACTGTCGTGTCCAATATCCTTCCAGGAGTGGACGTGAAAAGATAACCCGTGACAGCAAGAACTGTCTACGGTAACACTCTGTATGACCAAAAAAATCACTCTCATTTATAGGTACATGAAAGGAAAAAAGGTATGAGTGAGAGAGCGTCAGAGCTAGACACTTTAGGAGCCTGAACAATCCAATGTGTATACTATGGCAATGCCACTTCACCACACAAGCCTAGGCCTGATCAATAACCTACTTTCACAAAAGCTTGCTTCTTCAATTTGATCTTCTTCTTCTTCTTCTTCTTCTTCTTCTTCTTCTTCTTCTTCTTCTTCTTCTTCTTCTTCTTCTTCTTCTTCTTCTTCTTTCATCCAACGCTTAGACAGCAACTATTGTTGTCTGTTACACGAGCGAAAATGCGTCAAACTGCCGTTAAGCGCCTGACAAGTCAGGCCCAGCGCATCCGAAATCGGCATAAAAGAGAATCGCTATCTTTTAAGTCTTTCTGCATTAAAAAGGCAGGAGAATGGACCAAGAAGGGAAAAAATAGACAAGAATAAGGTGACAGGAAGAAACGGCAGAAGGCAGAAACAAAGAGAGTGATAGAAAAGAAGAAATTGGTAGCACAGAATTTCCAGAATATGGGGATGCTATTTTAAAATTTTATTTATATATATATATATATATATATATATATATATATATATATTATATATATATATATATATATATATATATATACTGACAGACCCCCGGCATACCCACGGAGAACGTTTCATCTAACATTGACAAAATCTAACAGTATTCTAATGATGCGACAGTACACTACACACAACTACCTGGCAAATGGTCGATTCAGTTAGCATGTCGCTTTTTTTCACACCATGGCAACGCTGATGACTTTGACCCCTGTTGATAGCTAGGCTGTGCACAGCATGACCGGTTGGTTCTACAGTGCACGGGGACTAGATGTAAAAAAAACACATATAAGTGCTTATTCCAATATCCTCGATATAAAAGAGTCAAAGAATACAAAAAATTTTAAAGCCTTAAATCTGGAAAATAAGTCTTGAGGGCCAAAGATGGGTGGTACAACTTTCAGTCCTCTGCATGCGACCTAGGTGTAGATAAGGCGCCATCTAGGAAGCAGTGGGCCCTGATCCGAAATATCACGAACACAGAGCAGATTGACTGATGTGGGTTCAGTTAAACATTAAAAAAAGGTCTTCTGAATTTTAGGATTCGGACATCGAAGACCTCTGCTAAGATCAAGAGTGACAGACATGCGATATGCACTGTCAGCCTTTGTTGTATTAAAAACAAAAGCCCCCCCCCCCCCCCCCCCCCCCTTACCCCATCTCTTCCAAACAAAAACTACCCAACCAAACAAAACAAAAAACCAACAGAAGAAACCCAAAATACAATACAATAAGGGATAGTGTGACGATTTGCTGCCTAACCCCCCCCCCTCCTCTCTCTCTCTCTCTCTCTCTCTCCGTCTCTCTCGCGCTCTCTCTGTCTCTCTCGCTCTCTCTCTCTCTCTCTCTCTCTCTCTCTCTCTCTCTCTCTCTCTCTCTCTCTCTCTCTCTCTCTCTCTCTCTCTCTCTCTCTCTCTCTCTCCTCTCACACACACACACACACACACACACACACACACACACACACACACACACACACAATATATATATAATATATATATATACGTGCACACAGGGGGACGGGATAGCCTAGTGGTCAGAACACTGCGCTCGCAATCTGACGACCCGGGTTCGATTCCCGTTCAAGGGGATATTTTCCTCTGGAGTTAACATCAGTGCAGACTCGACTCTCCCCAAAAGTCCTTCAGATGAGACTATAAACCGAGGCCCTGTGTGCGAACGCACACAGAACTTCTTGCGCACATGTTAAAATCCTGTTCCGCTTTTCGTAAGAGTAGGCCATTGTGTGCCGGAGGGAACAGATGACAGAATTTAGAAAACCCCATACACACGGGGACAGGATGTAAAAAAGCACATAAGTGCTTATTCCATTATCCTCGATATAACAGAATAAAACACACACACACACACACACAGATACACACCATGCGCGCACGCGCGGCCTCATATACATACACACATGCATGCTTGCAGTATGGACGCACGTGTGTCCTTGCACATAGGCATGTTTACAGGTATGCATCTATGCTCGGATGAGGATCAACCAGAGCGCAGTCTGTGAACATTAATCTTATAAATCTATCCATAAAGTTATAGTGTACTCTATTGTATTCGTGCCTTGGCTTCAGTACAGTTCCCCCAGTTCACCCAGCTGTAAATGGGTACCTGCCCTCTTTAGGGTCAGGGAAGGTAAAGCAGCGAGGGAGAGGAGATGGGCGCCGCCCTCAATATGCTGGCCCTAGAGAAGTGAGGTCTCTGACGCCTCGCTCCCCTACGACCTTAATATAGGTTATGGGACACCTTAATTTACTTACTTTTACTATTGTATTGCATTGTGTTGTATATTGTATTGTGTACCACTTTCAGTCACGGCACATTTCTCTCCTTGGGAAGAGCGCGTCGCCACAGGAGCAGCACTACCCATTATTTTTTTCTGTCTGCAACTGTATTTGTTTCCCTATCAGAGTAGCTTTTTCTACAGAATTTTGCAAGGGAGACGACTCTCTTGTTGCTGTGGGTTCTTTTACGTGCGCTAAATAATCATGTCAAATAACTCCGTTTATCGCCTCATCCGAAAGACTGGCACCCAGACCACCACTCATGGTCTAATGGATGGGGGAAAAGTTTCGGGCCCAAACGGGTATCGAACCACCGCACACGTCCAACCCGGACTTTTCGCTTTCTAGGCAGGCGTGTTACCTCTAGACCACCGACCCACACGGCAGTAAAACTGACCATTGGCTTCATATGTTAAAAATCATAAGCGCTAGCAACATAACAATCACTCTCTCTGTGACCAGTGTGGGTTATTCACTATACACATCCCCATCCTGAAGCCAGCTTAATGATAAATGTGAATAAAGCTCATTCAAGTCTTTGCTCCTTCAACTTCAGAAAATTGGAGGAAACTAGGCTGAGCTGACGAAGCTTCAAACACATTTAACCGTACTAACATCAACAACGGATTAAAGTTGTAGCCACCCTTTTCGTCTTCTTGTTTTCACTCCAAGTTTCTTATCTTGATTCTAAGTGTTTCACAATAAATCAGATTCGTAAATTTCCGAGTCATACTAGTAATGAACGCCTTTCCTACGAAAACCGCCAGAAAAGAAGACTGCGTGCATACTGATACGCTTACAAACACAGAAGAAACAAAATCCGACCTCACCAAAATTCAAAACGGACATCCCCAAAAGGACAAGCATCCATTTTTCGATGCGAGGAGAAGCAGTTCTAAAACCAGAACGTCATGTGAAGGAGAAAAACCAACTTCAGAAAAACGAAACGAACTATGGCTCTCCATCAGCCTTGATGATGCCAAATCAGAAGAGTTGAACGTCAACGAAATTTCCGACTGTTCCCCTCCACCATCTACAACCACCTTCTTCGAAAATTTGTGTCGCTTTAATAAAAAAGACGCGCGGGATTTTGTGAAGAATTCGAAACCTGATAACGGTTGCATAAAGTCGGGAAAAGAATCGTCACAACGTGGATGCCTCTGTTCTTGCGGCCTATGCTCACAAGACAGGGAACCTGAGAGCGGTGATGTCTTTCATTGGTACGACTTTGTGCTGGGTCTGACAGGGCTAGGTCTGTGCTATCTGGACATCGTCACTGATCTGGCGCTGTCGGTGGAACTGCTGAAGAGAGGGGAGTACCTGTATGGGGGCGTGACCCTGGGCCTTATCCTGCCCGCCTACATCTTCGGCTACGTCTGCTTTGCCGTCTACTTGCTCAAGGACCAGGAGAGCAGACGAAACTTTGGCGTTCTGGGAGTGGCCTGCATAACCCTGCTGGGGTTTGCCTTCTTTCCGGCTTTTGCGTGAGTTGGCTGTTGTTGATGATGTTGTTGTTGTTGGTGGTGGTGAAGGTGGTGGTGGCGGTGGTGGTCATGAGGATAATGATGATGATAATGATAATAGTAATAATGATAGCAATAATGAAAATGATGATGAAAATAATGATAATAATGATGATGACGCCGACGATAATAATAATAATAATAATAATAATGTATGGAACATACATAGCGCTGAATCTTGTAAAGCAACAAATCAAAGCGCTCAGATGACTTTTTTTTTTTAAATATCGAGGATAATGGAATAAGCACTCATGTGCTTTTTGACATCCAGTCCCCGTGTGTATGCGGTTTTGTAAATGTTGTCATCTGTTCCCACCGGCACACAATGGCCTACTCTTTCGAAAAGCGGAACAGGATTTAACGTGTGCGCAAGATGTTTTGCATGCGTTCGCACACGGGGCCTAGGTTTATAGTCTCATCCGAAGGACTTGTGCAACTTCGCTTCTTTCACCACTATCCCCTCTTTCCTCCCACATTCTTATGTCTGGGTTGTTGTTTTTTACGAGTATAGTAGGAAATGGTACCCGTTTGGGCCCGAAACTTTCCGCCCATCCATTAGACCATGAGTGGTGGTCTGGGCGCTAGTCTTTCGGATGAGACGATAAACCGAGGTCCCGTGTGTTACACAAAATTTTCAACGCACGTAAAAAAAACCACAAGAGAGTTGTCCCTGGCAAAATTCTTAGAAAAAAGCCACTCTGATAGGGAAACAAATACAGTTGCAGACACACACAAAAAAGGTGGCGCTGCTCTGTGGCGACGCGCTCTCCCCGGGGAGAGCAGACCGAATTTCGCGTAGAGAAATCTCGTGACTTAAAGTGGTATAGATAAGAATAAAATAAATTGACAGAATTATTAATAAATTCATGGCGGGTGGTTTATGATCGACTGGAGCGTTTTGTGTGCATGGTCTTATCGGGTAGAAAGAGTGCGTAGTGCCTGGTTATCTCCTGTGCTTGTCACTCTGCAGGAGGTCTGCCCGCTGGCCTCAACAGACCTATTCTGACTTCAAGGTAGCTCAATGAAAGGTTTATAAGCACACAAAAAAGAAAAAAAACGATTCAGATTTGCTTCACAAAAGGCAGGAGAGTGGGCTGGATAGGCAGAAAATAAGCGCGCGCGCGCGCGCGCGCGCGCGCGAGAAGAGAGAGAGAGAGAGAGAAGAGAGAGAGAGAGAGAGAGAGAGAGAGAGAGAGAGAGAGAAGAGAGAGAGAGAGAGAGAGAGAGAGAGGAAACACGAAGTGTTATTTACAGAGGGTAGTAGATTAGTACAATGACTTTTTTCATGCAGTCCTCTCAAGGGAAGAAGTATGAACACCAAAGCACAAGCAATATTTGGGGGAAAAAAATGGAAAGAAAAGGGGTAGAGACAGACAGACAGACAGACAGGCAGGCGGACAAACACAGACAATGAAAGAGAGAGACCAAGAGAGACGAGGAGAGACAGGAACATAGAGAAAGACAGAGAGAATAAATGAAGAGAGAGAATGGGGGGGGGGGGGGGGTTGGAAAGGGTATAGAGAGGTAAGGGAAAAGGCAGAAACAAAAGGAGGGATAGAAAAGGGGACATTTCTAGCACATACTTTCTATAAGGTGGGAGTGTATTAATGCTGAACGAGCCCCAGGCATCCCCACGGGTAGGGGGAGGGGGGAGAGGAGGGGGGAGGGCATCGAGTGAAATCACCCAGCGGCTAGAGCGTATTACTCGAGATTTGAAGCTACATGTTCAATGGCCCGGGTTCAAATGACCACCAAGTTGTTCGTTTGAGAGAATTTCCCCATGCGGTTCATCCCTGAATAATTTCGACTGCACACACATACACACAAACGCCTCAACCCTCCCCCGCCCCTTCTACACACACACGCACACACACACACACACACACACACACACACACATCTTGCGCACACTTTAAAACCTGTTCCTTTTTTCGGAAGAGTTGGCCATTGCGTGCCTGTGGGATTGGATGCCAAAATTGAATTACAAAACCGCATACACAAGGGGGTTGGTAGTAAAAAAAAAAAAAAAAGCGAAAAAAACCCACATGGGTTCTTATTACATTATCCTCGGAATAAAAGTATGAACATTTTGTTTTAAACAGACACACGCACATGTATACCATACACATACACACACACAAACCCACACAAAACACACACACACACACACACACAAAACACACACACACCAACACACAACACACACACACACACACACACACACACACTACCTACCCTCACCCCTTCCACACCTCCCAACCCAATCAATGGATTGAAAATCGATCTCCTGCGTTTTCCCGATCTCTTCACTCCTCTCCCCCAATCCTCCACCCACCCACCCACAACCCACAACCCCCAACCCCGCCTCCAACAAACCTCGCATCAACACCCCCCTCACCCTTCCCCGCCCCGCTCCCCCCCCCCCCCTCCCCCCTTCCCACGCCCAGGTTCGTCAACTTCCCTCTCCCTAACAATTAACTACTTTACTCTCCCCAAACAATAATTTGCTCTTTAACATATTTTTCCACTTTTTCGTAATTACATTCTCCCCTCATAAGATAACAATTATTCTCTACTCGCTCTCAAGGGTTGTCTCTAAAAAAAAAAAAACAAAACCCACAGTCTCTATACATTCCTCATAATCTACTCTCTTGCTTTTAACGCTCACACATTCTACATCTACCATCACACCTCCACACACATCACACCACTCCCCTCACACTACACCAACATACACCCCCGTACACACACACTTCCTCCTCCCTCCCACCTCACCCTGATCGATTGAAAATCTCTCCTGCCTTCCCGACCTCCTCCTCTCCATCTCCACCCACACCCACACCCCCACCTCGCTCCAACAACCTCGCTCCACCCCTCATCCCTCCCGCCGCCCCTCCCTCCCCCCTCTCCTTCCACCCAGTTTGTCACCCTCCCCTCCCTAACATACTCTTTCTCTCCCAAACAATAATTTTCTCTTAACGAATTTTCTCCCTCATTCAAATTAACTATTTCCCTCAAACATTACTACTCTCCTCTCTCTCTCCTCTCTTTTCTCTTCTCTCTCTTCTCCTCTCTCTCTCTCCTCTCTCTCTCTCTCTCTCTCTCTCTCTCTCTTAATCATGTATTAACTGATTTTTCTCCCTTACAAAATCAGAGTAGCTTTATTGCTAATGATGAATTAACTATATTTTCTCCTCGATAATGATTAGCAATTTTCTCCCCAATCATGATGAACAATTGTGGGTTTTTTCTCCTAACACATAAACCAGAGTAACTTTCTCTCTGATAATAATCAACTCTTTTCTCTCTCTAACAACAATAATTAACTATTTTCTCGCCAACAGCAATAAACTCTTTTCTCCCCAATAACGATTAACTCTTTTTTCGCCAATTAACAATTTACTATTGCCCTGCCAACAACAATGATTTTCTTCCCAATAACAATTAACTGTTTTCCCGCCAATAACCATTAACTCTTTCCTCCCCAATAACACTTATCTCTTTCCTCCCCAACAACAATTAACTCTTTCCTCCCCAAAGAACAATTAACTCTTTCCTCCCCAACAACAATTAACTCTTTCCTCCCCAACAACAATTAACTCTTTCCTCCCCAACAACAATTAACTCTTTCCTCCCCAACAGCAATTAACTCTTTCCTCCCCAA
>CM054143.1:29407641-29445141 GCA_028751875.1 Rapana venosa | reverse complement strand
TATGACCAGTGGCTTTCTTTCCCACCAATGGAATTCCACTTAACAGCTTAGTCTTTAGTGATCGACTATGACTCTCTGGCTAGGAGGCTTGACTCGCACAGTCCTTATGTGCTGCAGCCCTGGGGGCTGGTTGGCCTTTGGAGAACATCTCCAACGCTGACTGTCCTTATGCCCACTTGGCCGAGAGAGTGGGGATGTACTGTGGGCAAGGCACCTCCACTATAATCAAATTTCTGCCCAATTTCCGAAACAGCAGCTGCCTCCTCTGCTATTTTGGAGGTCATCGTCGAACACGACGGACATACACAGAGATGAGCGGGCTGTACATCTTGCTTCTGTGTGTGTGTGTGTGTGTGTGTGTGTGACTATATTTTCATTTTCAGGAATTGCAGTTTAGTAAAACGCATGATTCTTGAACTTGCCATTCAGTGGGTAGATGATTTTTTGATCAAAATCATTTTTGTTTCTAATTCAGAGCATTTGATATATGTTGATTTATAATTATGACTATTTTCTGAATAATTTATACAGAGAGAGAGAGAGAGAGAGAGAGAGGAGAGAGAGAGAGAGAGAGAGAGAGAGAGAGTGTGTGTGTGTGTGTGTGTGTGTGTGTGTGTGTGTGTGTGTGTGTATAATACTTGGGTGTGGGTGGGGGGGGGGTTCGTTTTCTCAGCTAGAACTCCGAGGTTCACCAAGGGCGAGATGTGTGTGACACCTTTTTTGCCCTCTATTATGGAAGCTGCATGTCAAATTCAGGGATAGAGCATAATGATGCTTTCGATTTTTAAGATTCAGCACTCTAAGAAATGCATATCTTGCTATTATCATTATTATAATTATTATCATCACAATCATCATTATTATTATTAGATCATCATCATGATGATCATGAACGTTACTATTGCCATAATCACAATTATACATAATGATTCCTTTGATTTGTCTTGCTTTGTATACTTATTTTGTGGATGTACAAGTTTCTGCATGTAAGGAGCAAGGTAGCCTAGCGGTCAAAACTTGTGATGTGACCGTAAGTGAAGGCACGGGTTCAAATCTCCACCGAGTTGTCTGTTTGAGGGGATGTTACCCCCAGAAGACATCACTGGTACTGACTTCACTCCCTTTAAACCCTAAATGCTTTTTTTTTTTTGGTTGGTTTGTTTGTTTTTTGTTTTGGGGGTTGGGTTTGTTGGTTTTTTGGGGGGGAGGGGGGTGTTTTTTTTGTTGGTTGTTTTTTATGGGTGTTTTTTTTTTCATTCCTCGGCTAGAGCTCCAAGGTTCACCAATGGTGAGATTTTGCATCTGGGACCGTTTTGCCCACCATGAAGGTAGCTGCATTCCATCCAACTTCGGGGATTAGGAGATGCTACTATGACCCAAGGGCCTGTGTGCAAACATGCAGAGAGAATAATTATCTCCCACACATGTTAAAACCCCATGCACGCACACTTATGACTGGTGGGAAGGATGACGCAAACATATCTAGCATACACACTGCTATCTGGAGAGCCATTTTCCAAGACACTCTGCACTGCCTGAAAAAAATAATAGTGCAAAAAATCCCAATTACTCCTAAAGGGAGAAGTCAAACTCAAGGGACCTTAACTTACCTCTGTGCGTGTATGTGAGCATGACTATGCGTCCACATACAGGTGTTCTGTGTGTCGATAGTGTTGGTCCGGTTAATTGTGACCATTATGGACATGAATCTGTGTATTGAATGAATTATACGATGTTGCTGCTGTTGGCAGAAGTAAATTATAAACACAGAATTATATAAACACAGAAAATAAAATAACGAAACTGAACGTGGGTGTCCAAACTGTTTAGGGAAGTGAAGTGAGTGAGTGAGTGTGTGTGTGTGTTTGTGTGAGTGTTGTGTTGTGTGTTTGTATGTGTGTATGCATGTGCACAAACATGCAGATGCACGCATGTACACACACACACACACACAAACATGTATATGAATCCATTTGCGCAAATGGGCACATATCATGTATCATACCATTTCTCTGGAACAAAACAAAGGGAAAGAATCCAGCCACGAAACAACCATATTATTATCTTTACATTCTTTTTACTTTTCATTATTATCCTAACTCACCAAAGTACTTACAACCACACCCTAATATTTACCAAACACAACATCGCTCCAGTAACAAATTGCATCAAACAAAAAAATTAACTCAATCCTCTCCTGTGCAACTGAATTCATCCTGCTCATGCAGTGCAGAATGCATTATATACCAAATGCATTCAGCCGAATACAAAATATAATACAGTCGTATTGCACTAAATGATCCATATCCCTTTCAACCGGCAAAGCAAAGTAGGCCTTAATTCAGAGTTACACGATAAGGTGCCAAGCAAATGAATGATACACAGGGGTGGTTTTTTTTAATAACTTGAAAACTTCTCCCAACTTTTAAGTGAGTTAGTAGGGCACATTTGTTCAATTTTAATACTGACAGCAAACGAATAAGTTACGAACAAAAATTGACAGGCAGATAGCTAAATTGAAACAAAAATTTATGAATAAGTATCATCCATATACTGAAGCAAAACTAAAATTTAACATTTACATGGCTTATAATGCTTTTTTTTTTTTTGCTTTTAATACTTGTTCATTTCCAACAGCCCTCCCTCAAAACAACAAATATATTCTTTTTAATGGATGGTCAAAGAAAAGGTAGATTCCATTACAAAACAAAAGTAGAGGAAAAAAAAAAAAAAAAAAACCCAGAAAAAAAGAAAGAAACAAACAACAACATGACAATTACCATGTATAGATCTATATCTTTATTCAGGACTACCAGTTGAAACAGCCCTACTCAAAAAAATATTGATGATTTTTCTTGAAAACAGAGACATTAAAAATGATACTATGCATAATCTTTTGGGAATGGACAGGGAAAGCGGGAAGGGAGAGGAGAATATAAGCGAAGACATGCCAAAGATGGGTGGGCTGGGCCTCGCTCATATGACAGACAACAACACTTGCTGTCTGAGCCTTTGATGAAGAAGAGTGAAAAGAACAGACAGGCCTAATAATTCAAGCTTCAGCTTATGAAACGAAATAAGTGCAACCCTTTAGTGCTCCAATGGCATGCAATGTTTGCAGCCCAACAGCTATGTCCTAACGGTCAAGACTTTCCTGTGTATATCACAAAAACTCCGGGCCTGGCACATTTTCTTACAATTCCCATTTGTTTCTTTAGTTCTAGGGGAAAAAAAAATTCTGCACTTTTAAGTCTTGACTAATGGATATTGCTCCCCCACACAACCACACATTCAAAAGAGCATGTATGCACATGCACACTCACAAACAAATGCACACATGACTGTATGATCTCACACAAAATTAAAGTTTCAATCACTGATCGATCACAAAGCTAAAAATATCTCACAATCCTGTAAATAAACACACACAAAAACAATTGTGGAATTAGCAATACGTTACAACCATAAATACACAAACCAAACAAAATCCATTCAAAATTGTTCTCTTTTTGCAATTTGAGATATGATAAACATTCATTATTTCATTCCCTGGAAAACACACTGAAAAGAAAAACCAGTTGAAATACTCTGGCATTTGAACACAAATCAATCTTGAAGGGAACAACGCTTACCAAAAAACACACTTTCTGACATAACACAAAACAACACAGCGTTTCTTCCATTTTTAAGTATTGAATTACACACACTACCTAAATAAATAACAACACTCGCTCCTTCACCTCACAATCTTTACACATTTTATTTTGCTCTTGATCAAAACTACAAAATAACAAGGCGAGTTTCCACCCAACAAATATATTCAATAATAATAATAATAATAACAACAACAATGATGATAATAATGATAACGATGATAATAATAACAATAATAATAACAACAACAACAACATATGGAGTTTCTAGAGCGCTGAATCTCGCAAAGCAAACAAATCAAAGTGCTTGCACTCAAATCATTCACACACACACACACACACACACACACACACATGCAACAGCACCCCCCAAAAATTAACAGATTTCAAACTTCATAGTTCACAGGTTCATGCATCCATACATCAAATCTACACAGTCACTCTACTCTGAATGCATTGATTGTACAGGAAACATAGAAATGAGGTGAACAGATAAACAGTTTTTAACAGGTAAAACGAGTCAGGTGGGAGGTTCAACACATGGGTGGCCTATCATTATAGTATCAATGGTCTGTATGAAGATCGACCACACAACAAAACGATATATATCTCCACTCAGGAGGAAAATAAATGCTCACTTGACTTAGTAATGAACTTGTCATGGTTGCAAGCTCAGCGCCATATGCCCATTATCAAAAATGATTGTTTTTTGGGGTGCTCAATTTTACCTCTTCTTATTGTTCTGGTGATGGTGTATAGTGTTCAATTCATCCTCTTCCCCCCCTGTCTCTTGGGGTGATCATTTGATAATTCTTTTCTTTTAAATTCTTTTATTTCCAGGATAATGGAATAAGCACTCATGTGCTTTTTTATTCATCCAGTCCCCGTGTGTATGCAATTCTGTAAATTTTGTCACCCATTCCCACCAGCACACAATGGCCTACTCTTCTGAAAAGTGGAACAGGTTTTAACATGTGTGCAAGATGTTCTGCGTGTGTTCACACACGGGACCTCGGTTTATAGTCTCATCCAAAGGATTTTTGGGGAGAGTAGAGTCGGCACTGATGTTAACTCCAGAGGAAAAGTCCTCTTGAACGAAATTTTAACCCGGGTCATCAGATCACGAGTGCATCACTCTAACAACCAGCTAAAGTTAACTAGCTAAGTTAAGAGTTCATGTTAAAACTCAAGCAAAAGAAAGAAAACACACACACACACACACAAAGTGGAAGTGGAATGAGACTGGGAATGAACACAGAGGAATAAAGTGATGATTTTTTGTTTCTTTTCTTCTTTTTTCAGGAGGAGGGGTGGGTAGGTGTCTGTTTGTTTCTATCATTAAAATAAAATTGATGAATAGTGTACTCTGTGCTTTAAAATGTGAAAAAAAAGTAAATACATATCATTATTACTGCAAAAACAAGAAAAGAAGAGGCAGAGAGAGAGAGAAGAGAGAGAGAGAGGAGAGAGAGAGAGAGAGAGGGAGAAGAGAGAGAGGAGAGAGAGAGAGAGAGAGAGAGAGAGCAAGCAAAAGAGAAAGAGACAGATACAAAGAGAAAGTGAGAGGGAGAATTCTTTGAGTTTTCATTGTGAGGACTATGTTTTCATTTTTTTCAATGTTATACACAGTAGCACTGTGTAACTAGTATTCCACATATATTTCATAAAGACAAAAACAAAAGAGTATACTCAGCAAATTCTCACGAAAGCGTGTTTCAAATATTGACTAGACTTTGTGTGAGTGGATGTATACGTGCATGTGTGCATGCATGCACACATGAACACACACACACACACGATTGCAGAAAAATGGCATAAATAAAACAGTCCAATCCCACCTGTCACTGACCTATCACAAAACATTCCTAAGCTAGTGATCAACCCATTCAGTCTTTCTTCTCCTTTTCCACTCTTAAGGTTTGAGTATCCCAGAACAGAACAGGAGAGTGTAGGTACAGGGCAGTAGGTGTACAATTCAAATTTAGTTCACATATCATTCTATTTGACTCAAAATAGTCATTTTGTTCAGTAAGCAGTCTTGAATAAGAGAGAAAAGTGTAGAAAAATCCAAGAATATAACAAAGAAAGCAAAATATAAACCTCTTATACAGAAAAAACCCCCCACAAAAAAACCTTTAAAAAACCCACCCAGTCCTATTCCCTACTGCACCCCCCCCCCCCCCCACCCCCCCTAAATCTTCAGACATGCAACACCTCACTCCTCCTCCCCACCCGCCCCCATCAACAAACAAAATCAACAAAAACAACCCAATCCTACCACAACAACCCCTCCTAGTATCTCTCTATCCAAAATCTATAACACAAATCCAAACAAAACTCAACAACAGACCACAGAGTCTTATCCACCACTGCATCTCCCCATAGTCGTAATTATTCTCAGTCATCTAACAATGTTAAGATATATATATATATATATAATATGCATTTATAAGCACAACATTGAGTGATGATAGATATGATTGGAAATGACGTCAACATGCACATAAATCACAAATTGCAGATCAACAGTTTCAGGGGAAAGTCAGGTTCAGTATGTTTTAGTATTTTCCTCTCTTCAAAACACTGGAACTTCTCTCTCTCTCTTCTCTCTCTCTCTCTCTCTCTCTCCCCTCCTCTCTCTCCCCTCCTCTCTCTCTCAGACACACTCAGAGTGACACACACACACACACAGAGTGACACAACACACACACAGAGTGACACACACACACACAGAGTGACACACACACACACACCACACAGAGTGACACACACACACACACACACACACACACTCCTTAATCAAAATTTTTTTAATTTAAAAATTTAATTAAAATTTTATTTTTGTGAAAAGAATAATGTGATCCCAACAAATCAGGCTGGTTTTCGAAAGGGAAGATGTACTTCTGACCACTTAGTTAAACTAACACATCAAATTAAAAAGCAATTTTCCAAACGAAAAAGTGTGTTAGCCACATTTTTTGATGTAAAGAAAGCCTATGATAGAGTTTGTCATGATCAATTGCTACATAAATTAAAATACATTGGTATTAATGGCATATCATATAAATATCTGCAAAATTTCTTGTCGGATAGATCAATTTGCACTAAATTAGGTTCAGTGTACTCATCTTTGAAAGCTATCGACTTGGGTATACCACAGGGATCAGTACTTGCACCTATCTTGTTTTCTATTCTTGTACATGATCTCCCTAGCTCTTTGTCACCTAATACTCAAGTTGTTCAGTATGCAGATGATATTGCTATTTGGATAAATACGTCAGTTAGGAAAAACACGAAAAAGAGAGTGATCAATTATGTTGAAAAAATATATCAGGAAGAATTAGATAAATTCTGTAGTTATATGAAAGAAAACAGATTAGAATTATCAGCAGAAAAAACGTGTCTTGTGCTTTTTAATAACGGTGACAACGCATTAAAATTACCAATACTGAAATTAGAAGGAAAGGTACTTCAATACAAACAAGATGTCAAATTCTTAGGTGTATTTTTAACTAGAAAGTTGAATTGGAAGATGCACATCAACCAAATGATAACTGAAGCTAGGAAAAGACTTAATTTCCTAAAGATAATAAGTTCTCAGGCATGGAGTCAAGACACTACGACTCTGATACATCTGGCTCTGTCCTTGGTACGTTCAAAATTAATATACGGACAAGAAGTTTATTTTTCTGCTGCAGATTATCTACTTAAAAAATTACAAAGTCTAGACAGTAAAGCAGTAAAGATAGCTCTTGGTGTTCCGGCTCATGCAAATACAGCTAATACTTATAAAGAAGCTCATTTATTATCTCTTTCTGATCAGCGAAAACTGTCAGTATCAAAATATGTGGTTCGTAGTATCTCTTTCCAAATTCAGTAAAAGAGGAAATATTATTAATCAAGACACTGATTTTCCTAAACGGGCACGCAATATTTCATTTCTGCAGCCAATTAAAAATTATACAGACACATTTATGAAAGAAAATGACATCGATATATCAACAATTCCAATTTTACCGATTGTTCCACAATTACCTCCTTGGGAACATATTTCAGCTAAATTTGACATTGACTACACGGAAATAAAGAAAAATGAAGATCAAATCTTCTCACCGTTGATGTAAAAAGTCACTTAGAAAATAATATTCTAATCACTTAAAAGTGTATACTGACGGATCTGTATTAGAAACAGGCAAAAGTGGTGCTGCATATGTGATTCCGACTTTAAAAGTTCAAAAATCTTTTCATTTAGGACAACATTTTTTCTATTTTTACTTCTGAATTATTTGCAATTCTTATGGCTTTGAATTTTTTGTCTGATACTGCTATTGATGTTTGCCAAATTCTGTTCTGCGTTGACTCAAAGGCAGTGTTAATGGCATTAAAGTCATGGCATGGTAAAATAAGGAATGATATTGTATTTGAGATAAAATTCCTGATACATTCTATTGCAAGCAGAGGCACAGCATAACTTTTTGCTGGATCCCCTCTCATTGTGGAATTTATTCGAATGAGCTGGTTGATTCTTTGGCAAAACAAGGTGCCTCTGAATACAGTACTGAAGTGTTTGATTCTAATCTTGCATTGTCGTCTTATGAAATTCATTCTAAGTTAATGAAATGCATACATTCAAAGATTATAGAAAAACATTATCAGCAGTTTCCTTGCCCACGGAAATTAGAAATTCTAATACATAAACTGAGATTAAATGCATGGAATACCAAATATTCAAAAAATGTAACATGTTGTTGTTCTATTCCACTTTCAGTCCACCATTTGTTGTTTGATTGCCCAATTCTTCTTGACATGTATAAAAGGAGAGGTTTAGATATTCATAAGAAATATGCCACTAGTCAAGAAGTTTTATATGACTCTCAGCAATTCATAGTGTCAGTTGCTGAAGTCATATATTCTTCACCTGTAAAACCTTTACTGTAAATTTATATATATTATAATATGTTTTTATATATTTTATATACTTATGTGTAGTGTGGATGTGGGTGCGTGTAGGGGAGAGAGAGAGAGAGAGAGAGAGAGAGAGAGAGAGAGAGAGAGAGAGAGAGAGATGCGGTGTGTAATAATAGGTACTTTGGTATGAATGCGGGTGTGTCTAAATCACCATGTAGTGAATGGACATTAAACAAAACAAAACAAAACTCCCTAATCATTGCATGATTGCACAAGTTTTAATACGTTCATCCCAGAACTGAACAAAGTAAAGCCACCTTCATCATGTCCCATTCTCACATACGCTCACCTGAACACTAGGATTTTTATCGACATTGTTCAGGATGCGCACAAATGAACATCCAGACCTATAATCTAATAATGCGCGCAAAGTTCTCTTTCTTTTTACACACACAAACATACACACACACACATACACACACAAATTATCAATTGCATAAATACTCTTACACTTGCTACACAGGTACCAAAACATTTAAAATCATTTCTAGAAAAGAAATCAACAAATTTTTAAAAAGTTGAAAAAAGCCCCACACAGAATATACATATGTAGTCAGCCTGTGATTAACGATGATTCTGACCAGCTAGGACTCATAAAATTTACCCCCCCCCCCCTCCCACACACACACGGAATGCAAAATCTTGGAAAATAAACTCACAGTTTGCTAGTTTCCTCTCAGTACATTCCATCCAACACATGACCCAGCCTATGCCAAAGTGCTTACCATTCCCGCTTCATACAACACTGAAAGATGGACCTGGATTTGCAAAAACCCACACCAATAAATAAATCAAACCACATCTCTCTGAATTTCATGTACCTCAACATTTTTACATTATATCACACACACACATACACACGCATGCATGCAAGCATGCACACACATGCATGCAACGATGCACACACACACAAACACCACACACACGCGCACAAACATGCAATTATACACACACACACCGTCTATGGCAGTCAGAGAGTTGCACTGGTTAAAACTCTTTGGTATATATACTCTCTGAAAGAAACAAAATAAAAAAGAATATTCACATCATAACTTAACATAGTGGTGGGCTTTTCATGCTAAACAAAAAACTACAATTGAAATATGGCTAAAGAATGGCTACAAACTGTTTTTTCGAACCAAAAAAAAATACAGAGAATAAATGGGGAGGAAAAAAATCAAAATTCAAACAAAACCCTACTTCACACACCATGTGAGAACATTCTCCAACATTAAAAAAAAAAATTGAAAGAAAGTAAAACCTTTTCAACTGCTTTTTAAATTTTGGCAATGTAAAAAACAGACTAATACAAAATTTATGCGACATGAATGATTTGACTGTTAGTCAGGTTTCTTATTCTGAAGCCATATATGAAGTAAACAAGTTTTTCATCTATCATTTTTTGTTTTTTTACAGAAGCCGTAACTTTTTAATACATCTTGACAATAAAAACCTTAAAATCTAAACAATTTTTCATTATTAAAATGATTGTGTTGGGTAGTACTACTATCAGTAGCACAGATTGCACTGTACTCATAAGGAGAGAAGAAAAAATGCTTGAAAAGAAAAATAAACAGCCACAATACTTTATAGTTTGATTAATTAAAGCGTGGGTTCAGTGCAGAACTGATAATGCCACTCTGTATAGTTTCTTCACTTTCGGTAAGTTCAACATCCAATTGAATGACCAAAATTAATAACACTGATCACCCCCCCCCCCTCCTCATATTCTCACTTTTTAATAAAATGTTCCAAACTGCAGGAACAGACTGGTCAGGAGGAAAAGGGTATACTGCTATTCTGCAGACAACTGTAAAGAGTTTTTACAGAGAAAGGGGAGACAGCCCTGTCTGTTGTTGCTGCAGGCCCAAAAGGAAAAGGTTAACACTTATTACATGTTTGCCCTTTGAGAAGAGATCTGCTGCATACAAATACATTTTCAATAAATTTTGCATGTACAGTCATCATCATATGTAGTAACCCACCCTACTTTCTCAATCTTAAAAGATGATGAATCACTTGCATTAAAACTGCTTGATACTAACATTCTTTTCACAGTTTTTTTTAATCATTTTAGTATCATACCGTTTCCAGTTGTAAAATTCTTCAGAATGAGTCAAACTACCCTTAAAAATATGAGCTCTACTAACACTCTTAACACTTTAAACCCTTCTTTAGAATTTTCCCTAAAAACACAAATAGTACAAAGCTAACATTTCGAAAACAGTTACCAGTAATCACAGCTCTATTGCAAGGTTGTCATCATGATTATATTTATATTCAGGGATGAACAGTTTATATGTGAACTTGATAATAATAATAATAACAATAATGATAATAATAACAATAAATGGAACTTATATAGCGCTATATCTTGCAAAGACAAATCAAAGCGCATATGAAAACACTGAAACATTCATACCCCTTACTGTTTCAGAGGAATGGAGATTTCTTTTATAGCTGTGAAACTCCTTTCCAGCCTCAAAGTGTCATCAGATTTTTTTTCCCCTTAGAAACATGCTAACTTCTCTTACTTTTCCCTATCTCACAATTCTATCAAAACTTATATTTCTCAGACATAAAATTTCTTTAGTTTATGAAAATTTCTCAAAGTAAAACACTTCCTTGTCGATGAAAATTTCTCAGACAAAAAAAAAACATTTTCTTGTCTATGAAAACAAGACCTGTCTGAAAATACTGGCACTTGAAAGTACAAAAAATTATACAACAATCACAGCCCAGTCAGAACCCAGAATTTCTAAACGATATCAAAGCCCTATGGGGAACCGTCCCTAAGCAAACCAGAGCAAGAAGCATGCTATGTCTGTGAATCCCAAATAAAATTACAGGTAAATATAGCTGATGCAAAAGCCTGCAGACATTTTATCTTCCACACGCCAACATAGCGCAGTACTTGAGACGAAAGCAGAGGCGGTTCTCGATTGAAGCATAAAAGAATGTAACTAAAGAATTTGGCCGAGTTTGTGTTCTCTTTCAAAAGGCTAAAAATCATGCTAAAAAAAATAATGGTCGCCTGTTGTGTCATATTTATTTATTTATTTATTTATACCACTTTAAGTCACGAGATTTCTCTGCGTGAAATTCGGGCTGCTCTCCCCGGGGAGAGCACGTCGCCACAAGAGCAGCGCCACCCTTTTTTTTTTTTTTTTTGTCTGCAACTGTATTTCTTTCCCTATCAGAGTGGCTTTTTTTTCTAAGAATTTTGCCAGGGACAACTCTCTTGTTGCCGTGGGTTCTTTTTCGTGCGCTGCATAATTTTCTGTAACACACGGGACCTCGGTTTATCGTCTCATCCGAAAGACTAGCGCCCAGACCACCACTCATGGTCTAATGGATGGGGGAAAAGTTTCGGGCCCAGACGGGATACGAACCCGGACTTTTCGATTTCTAGACAGGCGCGTTACCTCTAGACCACCGATCCACTAGGCCCTTGTAGATACTTCCCCATACACATTCACCATGTTTAAGTATTATTCATTATTACAACTTCTTTTTTTTCTGGTCCTCACCTAGAGCTCTGAAGTTCACCAAAGGTTCAATTTTTGCATACGCGACCGTTTTTCCCCCCCAACCATATAGATAGCCACATTCAGACTTTCATGATGTTATTATTACAGTTGAAATGTGATATCCTCATTAACCTCTAGACTGCCTTACCCCGGAAATTTTCCGGGGCTAAACGTGCACCCTATATGCCAACAACCCGGAAAATTTCCGGGGTGTCGAACCGAAGTAAACAAGCCTGCTTCCTTGACTACAGTTAAAGGGAAACAACTCCAAAAGTAATGGAGGTCACTCTCCTGTTGCTTGGCAACATCGAGCTGCAAAAACCGTGGCAAAAACGATCGGTTTTTTGCTCGTATTTTGTGTTTTTATGCATGACTGCTTGGGAAGTTCTTGTTCAAAATTGCTGACACTTCTTGTTGAAGGCATCAATAACTTTACACAGCTGTAAAAGTGGCAAATAAAACTCTAGATTTACCTAACATTGATGAAAACGATCGCGTATGATTCAGGAGATCGTGTATTTAAAAAACAATGAATGAGATTTGGCCTAGACATATGTTTGACATTATTGAGATGGGGGGTACTCGAATGACAGTGGTGATGAAGAAATCGTATTTATGGTCAATGTTTTACATTTTAAATATATTTTCGCAGTGAAATATCATGCTAACTAATTTGAGCTTGCCTCGAAGTAGTCTATGATATATATACTGCCACTGGGTACACTATCAGGAATATTCATGTAGTAGTTTCTGAGTAAAAGGGATATGAACATAGCAGTGGTACATAAGAATTTTATTCCCCGGCATATAGGGTGCACTTGCACTGGGCAGTTAAGAGGTTAAGTATTAACCACTCTCAAGACTGAATAATGTCACAAATTCCTCCACTTCAGTAGAGACAGAAAAAGAAAAAAAAAGAGCCTTGGGCTGCGTTCATGCAGGAGAATAATCGGATTTTGTACTTAATGCAGGTAATGCCCAATGAATACACTTTCAATCTACAATATTTCAGAGTTGTTCTACAAACACATGTCTTGCAATGTTGATGCTCCATACACATTCAAAACCAAAGGACATCTCTAAAAATACAATAAGAATAATCATAATAACACACTTGTGCATATATCAAATTTCAAAGCATGGAATTTTATCTTCTACATGAATATATATATTTAACCCAAGTCACTGCTAGTTCTTGATGGCCGCCATGATGATCACAACAATACGCACACATGCACACTCTCAAACACACGCACACACACACACGCACACACACATACACACACATACACACACACACACACACACACACACACACACACACACACACTCACACGCACACACACATACACACACACATACCCCCAAAAAATCACTGTCCCAGAACTTTTCCTCTTGACTCGAGCGAAAACAGCCTACTTTCATACCATTGCTAGCTTTTGACAGCGATGAGGATGACGATGAGAACGACGACGACAAGCGCCAGGATCATGATGCATAGCATCTTGCGGTTTTTCTTCTGGTATTTCTCTGCTTTCTGCAGCTGCTGCAGCCCTTTCTCCACGGCCACAGTGGAGTTTTCTATGTTGTAGTCGATGCGGTCCAATATCGTCCCCTGTGAGCAAAGGTAAGGTAATCAGTTGACGCTTCATTTCTTTTTTTCTTCTTTTTTTAATTTTTATTCTTTTATATCGAGGATAATGGAAAAAGCACTTATGTGCCTTTGAAAATGACCCGGGAGATCATTAAAAGCACTTATGTGCTTTTTTACATCTAGTCCCCGTGTATATGCGGTTTTGTAGATTCTTTCATCTGTTCCCACCGGCACACAATGGCCTACTCTTACGAAAAGCGGAACAGGATTTAACTGTGGCGCAAGATGTTCTGCGTGTGTTCGCACATGGGACCTCAGTTTATAGTCTCATCCGAAGGACTTTTGGGGAGAGTGGAGTTTGCACTGATGTTAACTCCAGGGGAAAATATCTCCTTGAACGGGAATCGAACCTGGGTCGTCAGATTGCGAGCGCAATGCTCTAACCACTAGGCTACCCCATCCACCTGACTATAGTATAGCTACTTTATCACTGTGTGTGCGTGCGTGCATGCATGTGTGTGTGTGCGCATGCGTGTGTGTGTTTGCATGCGTGTGTGTATGTGTGTGTGCATGTCTGCCTGTGTCTCCCCCTCACTCTCTTTGTCTCTCTCTGTTCCCTTTCCCTGTGCTTGAAACGTTTGCAAGGTCTGCCTGCTGGCCTCTACCAACACATTCCGAACTTCAGAGCAGCTCTTTTCCTTGTACAGGTTGCATGCTGGTCATGTTTGTGTTTCCGTAACCCACAAAACACTGACGTAAATTAAGGGATTTCTGACATGCATCGTTGATCTTTTTCCTGTGTATTGACAAGAAGGGAATTAAGGCATTGGCAGGTCTGCCTTTGAAAATGACCCGGGAGATCATTAAAATCTCCACCCTTTAATTCACCAGAAGCTGCTGCTGACATTCAAACTAGTGACTTCATGGACCTACAGGATTGAAGTCAAACAATCTCTCTCTTTCTCTCTCTCTCTCTCTCTCTCTCTCACACACACACACACAACACACACCAAAAACCACCACACACAAAAAAAAAAAACCCAAACCCCCAAACAAACAAACAGGCCTATGCAAAGAAATAAGCAGTGAGACTAAAAAGTCCAGAAAAAAACAGATAAAGGACAACAAACAGAGACAACACAACACAAATACATCCCACAACAGATCTACAATCACACAGCGGCAAGGTCTGTAAAGATGTCGTTGAGACAACACAACACAAATACATCCCACTACAACAGTACAATCACACAGCAGCAAAGTCTGTAAAGATGTCGTTGAGACAACACAACACAAATACATCCCACTACAACAGTACCTACAGTACAATCACATAGCAACAAGGTCTGTAAAGATGTCGTTGAGACAACACAAATGTATCCCACTACAACAGTACCTACAGAACATTCACATAGCAGCAAGGTCTGTAAAGATGTTGTTGAGACAACACAACACAAATACATCGTACTACAACAGTACCTACAGAACATTCACATAGCAGCAAGGTCTGTAAAGATGTTGCTGAGACAACACAACACAAATACATCGCACTACAACAGTACCTGATCTACAATCATAGTAGCCAGGTCTTTGAAGATGTCGTTGAGGTCTTGTATGGAGCGCACAATCTGGGCAATCTCGTGTTCCCGATGCTGAACAATGGTACTGTTCTCATCCACCAGCTGTATCTGAGCTGTGGTGAAACCCTGAAAGACAGATGACAACACTTTCATCAGGCTGTGGTGAAACCCTGAAAGACAGATGACAACACTTTCATCAGGATGTGGTAAAACACTGAAAGATGACGACACTCTCATCAGGATGTGGTGAAACCCTGAAAGATGACAACACTTTTATCAGGCTGTGGTGAAACCCTGAAAGACATGACAACACTTTCATCAGGCTGTGGTGAAACCCTGAAAGATGACAACACTTTCATCAGGATGTGGTGAAACCCTGAAAGATGACAACACTTTCATCAGGATGTGTGCAAGATGACAACACTTTCATCAGGCTGTGTGAAAGATGACAACACTTTCATCAGGATGTGGTAAAACCCTGAAAGATGACGACACTCTCATCAGGATGTGGTGAAACCCTGAAAGATGACAACACTTTCATCAGGATGAGGTAAAACCCTGAAAGATGACAACACTTTCATCAGGATGTGGTGAAACCCTGAAAGATGACAACACTTTCATCAGGATGTGGTAAAACCCTGAAAGACAGATGACAACACTTTCATCAGGATGTGGTAAAACCCTGAAAGACATAACAACACTTTCATCAGGCTGTGGTGAAACCCTGAAAGATGACAACACTTTCATCAGGATGTGGTAAAACCCTGAAAGACATAACAACACTTTCATCAGGATGTGGTAAAACACTGAAAGATGACGACACTCTCATCAGGATGTGGTGAAACCCTGAAAGATGACAACACTTTCATCAGGATGTGGTAAAACCCTGAAAGATGACGACACTCTTATCAGGATGTGGTGAAACCCTGAAAGATGACAACACTTTCATCAGGATGTGGTAAAACCCTGAAAGATGACAACACTTTCATCAGGATGTGGTGAAACCCTGAAAGAGGACAACACTTTCATCAGGATGCGGTAAAACCCTGAAAGACAGATGACAACACTTTCATCAGGATGTAGTAAAACCCTGAAAGACATGACAACACTTTCATCAGGATGTAGTAAAACCCTGAAAGACATGACAACACTTTCATCAGGATGTAGTAAAACCCTGAAAGACATGACAACACCTTCATCAGGATGTGGTGAACCCTGAAAGACATGACAACACTTTCATCAGGCTGTGTGAAAGATAAGAACACGTTCATCAGGCTGAGGTAAAACCCTGAAAGATGACAACATTTTCATCAGGCTGAGGTAAAACCCTGAAAGACATGACAACACTTTCATCAGGATGTGGTAAAACCCTGAAAGACATGACAACACTTTCAACAGGATGTGGTGAAACCCTGAAAGATGACAACACTTTCATCAGGCTGAGGTAAAACCCTGAAAGACATGACAACACTTTCATGAGGCTGAGGTAAAACCCTGAAAGATGACAACACATTCATAAGGCTGTGGTGAAACCCTGAAAGACATGACAACACTTTCATCAGGCTGTGTGAAAGATAAGAACATGTTCATCAGGCTGAGGTAAAATCAAGAAAGATGACAACACTTTCATCAGGATGTGGTAAAATCAAGAAAGATGACAACATGTCCATCAGGATGTGGTAAAACCCTGAAAGATGAACAACACTTTCATCAGGATGTGGTGAAACCCTGAAAGATGAACAACACTTTCATCAGGATGTGGTGAAACCCTGAAAGATGACAACGCTTTCATCAGGATGTGGTAAAACCCTGAAAGATGACAATGCTTTCATCAGGATGTGGTAAAACCCTGAAAGACAGACGACAACACTTTCATCAGGCTGTGGTAAAACCCTGAAAGATGACAACGCTTTCATCAGGATGTGATAAAACCCTGAAAGATGACAACACTTTCATGAGGCTGTGGTAAAACCCTGAAAGACAGATGACAACACTTTCATCAGGCTGTGGTAAAACCCTAAATGAAAGATGACAACACTTTCATCAGGCTGTGGTAAAACCCTGAAAGACATGACAACACTTTTATCACACTGTTCTCCTCCAAAAGCTGTATCTGAGCTGTGGTAAAACCCTGAAAGAAAGATGACAACACATTCAACAGGCTGTTCTCCTTCACTGGCTCTATGTGAGCTGGGTAAAATCCTTTGGATGAGCCTACAACCAAGATCCTGTGTGTGAATGCACGCAGAACATCATGCTTACAGGTTAGAACCTTTTCCGCCTTTCAGATGAGTCGGCCATTTGTGCCCGCAGATATGGACAACAAAATTTACAAAACTGCATGCAAACGGAAACTGGATTATAAGAGGACACAAGTGCTTATTCCATTAGCCTTGAAATAAAAGAATAAATAAATAATATAAAATGATTAAAGACAAAAGCACAATCCTCAGCTTCACCCTTCTCTGGGAGAGGAGAATCTGGTAACTGTTCCTGTGTAACCACTGTCACAGTGTCAGTCACAGCAAAGTTCTCTGCATGAAATTTGGGCTGTTCTTTCCAAGGACAGTACAACGCCCTCCTCTTTTTCCTTCTCTCTCTTTTTTTAAATTTTAGAAATAATATATATATATATATATATATATATATATATATATATATATAAAGATATATATAAATATATATATACACACACACAAATACATATATATATATATATATATATATATATATATATATTAAATACATTTAGTTAATATATATATGATACTTTTTTCTGTTTGCAAGTGTATTTATTTCCCTATCACAGCAACTTGTTTTAAAACAGAATTTTACCAGAGACAACTCATTGGTTGCTGAGGGTCTTTTTAAGTGCACAGCTTGCATGCTGCACATGGAACCTTGGTCTGTCCTCTCATCTGAAAGACTAGAATCCAGACCATCACAACTCGAGGTTTGGAGGATGGGGATGGGGAAGTGGATGAGTTCAGCTTCAGAGGGGAATCAAACCAGAGATCCTTTACTTACTAGACAGGTCCATTACTGCTGGACCACTGATCCAGGCAAGGTAGAAGAAAACAGTATTCATTCATGTTTAACGAAAAGTGGGGATAATCTGGAAGGGGGGGGGGGGGGAGGGGGGGGGGGGGGGCCAAGGGAGGAAGTGAGAGAGTTGAAACGGGAAAAAAATCACAAAAAAAACCAAATAACCCCCCCCCCCCCCCCCCCCCTCCCCACTTAAAAAACAACAACAACAAAAACCACAATCCCAGGAAATCAAGAAAGAAAATAATTTTTTTTTAATTTCTGTTTTCAAAAAAGGATCTTTAATCATTGCTCAGACTTAATTTCAGGCTAAATCACTGCATGTCCACACAGCTGAAACTCGTTCCTTCTCCCCTGTGTGCCTGTGGCAAAGAAAACAAGGCTGGCAAGCACATCCTACAAAGGTGCATACTATACAGCGACCTGACGAAGATTTGTGTGGCCGATGGAGATAAACCTGCAAACCAATCTGTACAGCCTCGAGAGGAGTTGGACAGGACATGCCATTATTTTTCCTAGACATATCTGACAGTGTAAAAGCAAACAAGAGAAGAAGAGATGCCATACAATGTGTAAAAGATGTCACAAGATGACCGACCTTATCGTAAGAAACATCATCAGCTGCAGAACTGTCCATGAGCAGACTGCTGTCTGGCGCCAGGTGAGTCCCAAAGTACTGCTGAGACCGTTCCTCTCGACTCTTCAGCTCTGCAAACAAAGTTACAGAAGAATGTTTTTAGCAGAATATGCTCTGTGGTGAGTGTGTGTGTGTGTGTGTGTGTGTGTGTGTGTTTGTGTGTGTGTATGTGTGTGTGTGTGAGCCATAGGAAGTCTGAGTGTGGAGCATGCCTTTTCTTTGACTGATCACTCGATGCATGACCATCAGAGTCAAGTCAAGTCAAGTCAAAGTCAAGTCAAAAACACTTTAATCATCCCATGAAGGGCAATTACAATACTGACAGGCAGATTGATACACATCAAATATATCAAAGACACAAAACTATATTTCATATTGGTTTTCAAATAAAATGTCACGAACACACACACACACACCACACACACGCGCGCATGCACACACACACGCAAACGCCCGCACGCACACACATCAATTGTGAACACAATTTTACACCCATTGACTAGAAGACATAAAAACTTATTTTTACGCACGCATATACGCAGCACGTACACACGCACGTACGTGTGTGTGCGAACACGCCCACGCACACCATACACCAATATATGAATTCAATGTTATAAGACAGTTGACTAGAACACAGACTTATTTCACACACCCACGCACCCACCCACACACACACACACACAATTATGTATTGACTACACTCGTAACAATGACAATCAGGCAGATAATTCAGAGAAATGTAAAAACTAGGTAGCCACCATCATTGTGAATTCAGAATTCGAATGCTTACTGGCACAAAAGAATTTCTTTTTCTGTTAGATTTGCTGATGGGACACTGAAAACGGCGTTCCGAAGGCAACATTTGAAATTCTGGAAACAAAGCATGGGAAGGATCAGCCAAAATGGCTGTGGCTTTGCGTACAAGCTGCTGATTGCAGAACGACATGAGATCTCTTTGTTCTTTTCCAATTATTTTTGAGCAGATTCTTACAATTCTCTGCAGGCCATTCTTGTTTTTAACACTAAGGTTATTGTACCAACAAATGAAAGCAAAACTTAGAACACTCTCTAGAGAGCTCATAGCTTGTACAATGCTTCTTGGGTAGCACAGCCTAGTGGTTAAAGTGCTACACTCATGATCTGTCAGCCTGGGATCCAGCCACCACGAAAGCACCCGTTTTAGGGGATTTTTCCACAAGCCAGGGCGTCCAGCTTGCCAGAGACCATAAGCTCTTTCTCCCTCCGACGCCCTAGATAGTACAAGAGGACGGATGAAGTAAAGTAAGTAAGTTCCCTGGAGTTAGCATCAGTACTGACTCCATTCCCTGGAAAGTCCTCTGGATGAGCAACTGCAGTTGCAACAGCTGAAGGTACAGCTGCCTGCTTAATGTCCATTTACTTTGAACCTGGCTACTCGTAACTTCTTCATATTTCCACAATTCAAGACCCCATTAGTAAGAAGCCTGTTACAAATGTTCAGATGCTACTTTACAAACTTTTGAAGGGATCGATGAGGGCACCAACGAAGCCATTTGAGCCGATGAGCTCCACCAGCGGTCCATTAGAATGCTGAAGTGTAATGCGGCTCATGTATGACTTTTCAAGAAAATGACAAAATCAACCCACTGTTGAGCTCTGAAATATGAGATTCTTACCATTTTCAGAATTACTTTCACACAATTTTAGTTTTTAACTTACACACTTTGACTGCTGAAATAAACTTTCATACACATACACAGAATAAATTGTTTACGTCATATCACTTATAGTAAAAGAGAGAGAAAAAAAAACAAAACACAACAACAACAAAAAGCACAAAAACCTTACTTTTTAAATACATAGACTGGCTTCGTCGGAAGTTTGAAGACAATTCCTGCAAAGTTCTGGCAAGTGAAGAAACAATGTTCTGGGCCATTTTCTGCTCCAATTGTCTCCCTTGTACACTGCGAGCACGGATTTGCTGAACCAGCCTGTGGCAGCGGCCAAACATCTGAACACAGACATTGATGTTTACCCATCAACCCTTCATCAGAGAAATGGTAATAAACAATCAAAACCAACCATCAATCATATGGTTTAAAACAAACAATCAAAACAACAAAACAAAAAAGCAAAAAGTACATTCTTCTGATGCATTAGACTACAAAGTGTACTCTTTGAAACAGTTCTGTAGCTTGTAATTGAGTAAAAATCACTTTTAGATTTAAGCTTAAGTTGTTGTTTTTTAACTTCTAGTTAATGTTAATGATGCTGACAGTGATGCTGAGCGGGCTGATGCTGTTCCTTTGTTTTATCGTTTTGAGGGTTGGTGGGGTTGTTTTTTTCTGAAATACTTGTGTGTTGAGCTACAAGTTTTAAAAATCAACAGATCATGCTATGTGATATGATAAATGTGTCACCTATCAACACCTGTAAGGTCTGTCAACGTCTGCTTGATATGTCAAATGCCTGCCATCATACCTGCACAATGGGTCCTGAGCTGTGAGCCTACCTGAGTGATCTGTTGTGTCTGTATCTCAATGGCATGCTCCTCATCCACACTGTCATCCATGGTGGGTCGATTCAGGTGTTTGTCATGCAGCGCTGACAGTTCCTTCACTGTTGATGACAAAAATAAACAAACAGTTCACATTATTGTCAAATTCGTCACAACCCCCTGGTACACACTGGCTGAAACAGCAGTGTACACAGTTTTTCATGGTCATGACCACGTTGGCTTGTGCTGATGCGATCAGCTTTTTACTGCTTGAAATATGATTATGTTGTGTTGTATTTATTGCAATATAAAAGTCCTCACTTCATTAATACATTCACTGGTGACTGTTGTATAAAATGACAAAAAGAAACTTCAACCTTTTTTTTTTTAATAATACTAATTCTACACCACATTGTATTCAATGTCTTGCCATTCACATTATACGATTATAATATCATATGCCAAACAAAACAAAGCAAAACAAAAACAGAAGTATTCACTGACCTTACCCATTGACAAGTAATGGAGTATTGTTCACTTTGTGTAAAATGACAAAACTTTCTACTTAAATTTAAGTTTAAATTCTAATTTTTTATTTTCTACGTACCCCATACTAACATATGATATAGTTCATAGAATCAGAATGCAATAAGATATGTGCCTTAACAACAGCAAAAAAGCTGGACACACTAATCAACAAATTCCTTGACTGCTCGCCTTGCTCAATGACTAAATTTACCTGACATAATAAATCAGCTCACTTTTTTCCTTGATCTTGGTGAACTCGTACTGTATCTCGGTGACTTTGTCGATCCAGTCAGGAGGCAGATCGGAGGACCTTGCAGATGCCATGCCCAGCTCTGGGTCCATGTGGGCACTGGCCATAAGGGACGTCCTGTCATCTGCCGTCTGTGACAAGAAGAAAAAAATGTTCAGTTTAGTATATACAAAACAACAAAACCTGTAACGTTGCCAAAACACAAACATAAATTTTATGGATGGTGTGAACCATTCTAACAGTACTGTGCAGTCAAATCTGTCAGAGTGAAATTGATGAACTGCTCTGAACACAAACTGGTCATTCAAAATACATGTCAGATAAAAACTGGAGTTCCAAGGATTTCAATCATATTGTACACATACAGACACACTGACAAGTACAAGTGGCTGGCTCATTATTCAATGCTATTGTAGTAACTGCGCTACAGACAAATTAAATATTTATAAAGCTATTTATTTGGAGTAAATCATGTTTCCAAATCAGGCAAATGGTCAGGCTGAACACATACCCAATGGATTTCATTTGAGAATTATCTCGAAAATGTATTTCAGATGACAGACATGAAACAGTTCATACAGGATTTTTCTTTCCCAGATTTCATAATATGCTGAAAAGGCACATTTCAAAAGCCACCTAAACACTGCAAATTAATTGAAATTATATTCAACTTGAGCAGATACAAGTCTCCACAGGGGCATTAATATATAATTCTAAGTCACCCATAGAAAAGAAATGGGCATTGATCACTATTGTACTTGTAGTACTATACTAGTGACTATCTAGTATCTTCTAGTTCTACTAATCTAGTTTAGATAGATCTAGACTTTGACTACAGTACAGTCTATAGACTCATCCATGGATAAAACTTTTAAAAGTGTTGCTTGTTATATATATATATATATATATATATATATATATATATATATATATATATATATGGTCATACTCATAGTGTGTGCGTGTGTTTCACCGTTTGTGTGTAAGTGTATTTGACTCTCTGTGTGTGTGTGCGAATGTGCATGTGTGTGTGTCACTGTGTGTGTGTGTGTGTGTGCGTGCATACGTGCTCGTGTGTGTGAGTGAGTGGATTTGACTCTGTGTGTGTGCGGTGTGTGTATACATGTGTCTGACGAGAGAGAGAGAGAGAGACAATGACAATGACAAATGACAAATTCTTTTATTTCGAGGATAATGAATAAGCACACATGTGCTTTTTTACATCCAGTCCCCGCCCGTTAGGGATACATCTTAATAATAATAACCCAATACTTATACAGTCTCACAATAAAAACAAGGGGAAATAACTCTTTTCAAACAGCTCCCCCCCCCCCAACAACCCCCCCCCCCCCCCAAAGCAAGCAAATAAAAGAAAACCATAAAAATACCCCACCCCCACCCCCACCCCCCAAAAAACCTTAACCAAAACAAACAAACAAACAAACAAAAGAGAAGGAAAAACCAAACCAACAAAGATGATAAAAAAGAGAAAAACAGACAGACAACAACAACAAGAACAAGAACAACAACAGAGCCAAGAAAAATAACACAACCAAACTTAGTAAGTCATAAAGATAAACATCTACACATTGTCAAATGGTACACATACTTGTTACACATAATTATAAATCAATTAATTAACAAACAAGATCATTTCAAATAACAATGAAATATTTCACTCAAACTCCCATTCAATTAGTGAAAAATCAAGAAATCGAAAAATCAAATGAATAAACAAAACCAATTAAACAAGAAAAAAAAAGACCCACAAAACACTCCCCTTCCCAACACCCCCTCCCCTAAACAAACAACAACCCCCCAAAAGTCCAGACTAAATGCAAGCGTGCGCGCGCGCGCGTGCACACACACACACACACACACACACATACACACACATACACACACACTTACGCACGTATAGCCACGCATGCACACCAGCAACACACACACACACTCTCTCACACATACACACTCACACACACATAATACACACACACACACACACACACACACACACACACACACACACACACATCCTGGATACATATCCATTCGCAAGACATTTCCTCACATACAAGATAATAGACACATGTCATAATTATCAAAATATCATAACCGTACATTTGTACAGACAAAACCAGGAAATAAACATTATTTGATGTACGAAGACAGCAAGCCACAAAGCATCAAGAAAAATGACCAGTCTAACATCAGCTATTTCAACAATAAACACACAGAACTGCTTTCTTTCCGCTCTCATCTGCACACACTGTGAATGGGCGCTCATTACTACTCACTGACACACACATACACACATACACACACATATACACACACACATATTCATGCATGCGCAATCCTATATACACATTATTAGAATTGATACAAAAGTCCACAGAAGTAATGAAATTGTCCAACAGAACATTGCAAATTAACAATCCATACCATTCTGCATTAACAACAAAATACAACCCAAACTTCATTTTAAGGGGGGAAAACTCAGACAAGTTCATTGTTAACAAAATCAAAACAAGCAAGGGCACACACACACACACATTATAATTCAAAGCAAGCTCACTAATGTCAGTTACAGAGAGAGAGAGAGAGAGAGAGAGAGAGAGAGAGAGAGAGAGAGAGAGAGAGAGAGAGAGAGAGAGAGAGAGAGAGAGAGAGAGAGAGAGAGAGAGATTCACAATAAATGGGTTTCACCATTTGTCTAGTACAGAAGTAGATCTGTGTTTGTGAGCAGTGCTGGGGTATGTCACTCAGTATGTAGGCCTATGGACAGTGTGTGTGTGTGGGTGTGTGTGTGTCACTTTGTGTGTGTGTGTGTTTAAGTGTGTGTGTGTATGTTACTGTGCGTGTGAATGTCTGAGTGTGTGCGTGTTGTGTGACTGTGTGTATGTTGTGTGTGTGTGTGTGTGTGTGTGTGTGTGTGTGTGTGTGTGTGTGAATGTGTGTGTGTGTGTGTGTGTGTGTGTGTGTGTGTGTGTGTGTGTGTGTGGTATGTGTGTGTGTGAATGTCTGAGTGTGTGCGTGTTGTGTGACTGTGTGTGATCTTTCATCGAATCTATGAAGCGCTCAATTGAGTCGAACGTATGCGACAGCCGACAAACTGTTGACACTGGCTGACTGAGTCTGTGAGACAACACATGATGATGATAATCACGATTTGATGATGATAGCAACAGTACCAACCTGCTCGGAGAAGATATGCCTGCTTTGCAGAGCATTATTCCTCATCAAAATAAAAACTTCGGTTAAACTTCGAGTCGCCATTTTCTGGCGTGGCCTGGTCCTTTTCTCTCACTGAAAAATGAACTATCTCATCATTTTGTACGTGGATCCATTATGCGGCTTTCAGAGATGTCAGCGACCCAAGAAGTTACTTCCTCTTATCGCTTAGGCCCCCATACATAAAAATTTGGTTATCTCCCTTGTGTCGTCTGCTACACACGCCACCCACTCACACTTCTTTTTCGGTGATTTCATTAGTATAATATGACCGCAAAACCTTGAATGGCATACAAATTCCATTATGTCTGTTTTTATTATGCACCGTCATATATGGAGCTTCGGTTTATGACTTCATCTCAAGGGCTTTCGAGGGAGCAGAGTCAGTACCTTCAAAAAGGACGTTTCATCAATGCCAACATTAATCTTGGGAAAAATAATCCCTTCAAACGGCTATCTAATTTGAGACTTGAGCTCAGGAATTACCGTCAGAACACTCTAGGTTATCCCACCACCACCCCTGCGCCTTCTTACTTGGCCTAGTATTAAACAGGAGATGCCAGGAGCTTGAATCCTGCCTCTGGGCTTGTCAGTATAAATAGCATCCTCACTTTCTAGAAATTCTCTTTGCTTTACACTGTTTAGCTCACGGTCTGTCGTCTAGAAATTCTGTGCTTGGAATTCGCTCCTTTCTATCACTCTCTTTGCTTCTCCCTTGTTCCTTTTCTTTTTGTCACCTCCTTCCCATCTATTTTTCTGCCATTTTCGCTCATATGACATATAACAATAGCTGCTGTCTGAGCGTTTGATGAAGAAGAAGAAACCCTGTATGACACTGCTTGAGGTCAGCAAGCAATATGTTTATGAGACTGAAATCCTCATTGATTCAATGGCTGTCCATTCCCACCCTGTCTCTTATTGTTCTCTTTGGGGTTAGTATTGTTTATGTTTGTTGATTAATTGGTTCTGTGTTCTCTCTGTGTGTGTGTGTGTGTATGTACGTGTGATGTCCTTGATTTTGTTGTTGTTTGGTTGGTTTTTGTTGCTGCTTTTTTTTTTTTTTTTTTTTTTTTTTGGGGGGGGGGGTCACTTGCTTGTTGTGTTTGGGGTTTGGTTTTGCTTTGCTTTTGTGATGTGCATGCACCTTTCCCTAGTTTTTTGTTTTGTTTTTGATGGGATTGGGGTGTCCTTGTTTATACATATCCTTTAGTTGGTGTGTGTGTGTGTGTGTGGGGGGGGTAAATAATTTTCTTGCAAAGAATTTAACCCAATAGATAAAAAAAGATATTGTGAATTATCGTGAGAAAATGTTTTGGTTGCATGCTCTCCTTGAAAGTAGTTATTTACTGAAGTGCATTATTTTGTACACATGAAAAAAATAGTTTGCTCAGATATGGCCCCTTTGGCTCATGCCCCTACAGTGACCTGATATTGATCAGCTCTTAGTGAATTTTTTACCCTGACGATGCGACTTAACACATCTGGGTATGGCTGTGACAGGAAGATTGAAATGAGAGGAGAGAGAATAGCAGGACAGAAATATCACAGAAGATGAGGCAGCAAAAAATTAAAAATAATAAAAATTATTAAATAAAAAATAAGGACACGAACGCTGGAGTATAGTTATTTCTGTCCCTACTTCTTTCGACAGTCACTATATATATAGCTAATGAACATCAAGAAACGTGAGACATTCGTTTTTTCGCTCCCAATTCCTTAGCTCCAAGGTTTACCAGTGGCGAGATTTTGCACATAAATGCGATCGTTTTTGCCCACTGTGAAGGTAGCTGCATTCCGACATCAGGGATGTATGGATGTATGTTGGGTTGGGTATGTTCATGTTCCCGTAACCCACCAAACACCGACATGAATTATGGGATCTTGAACGTGCAGATTTGATCTTCTGTATGTTCATACACATGAAGGGATTTAAGGCACTGGCAGGTCTTCACTTGAAGATGACCTGGGAGATTGTAAAAATCTGCACCCTTAATTCAACAGACGCTGCTGAGATTTTTTTAACATGTATGTATAAGATAGGAGACAAAAGCAATATAAAGACTGAAAATAAGAAAAGTGAGAGAGAGAGAGAGAGAGAGAGAGAGAGAGAGAGAGAGAGAGAGAGAGAGAGAGAGAGAGAGAGAGAGAGAGAGAGAGAGAGAGAGAGAGAGAGAGAGAGAGAGAGAGAGAGAGAGAGAGAGAGAGAGAGAGAGAGAGAGAGAGAGAGAGAGAGAGAGAGAAGAGGGAGGGAGAGACAAAGCAAAGGAGAGGAGAGAGTGAAGGGGAGAGAAGGGCTAGTTTGATTCAAAAGTAAATGCAAGCATGTGAAACAAAATATCTGTCTGTCCCCCCCCCTCCCCCCTGAAAAAAACCCAAACCAAAACAACCCCTCTCTCCTTCCCTCTTACACACTACCCTCCTCCCCCTCCCCAGAACACACACCTAAATTAACAAAACTCCAAATGATGCTTGATTTTCTTTTATTTCTTTTTCAAACCATGATCAGTATGAATACATCTTCAAAACAATAATACACACCACACTATCACAGTATGTTTTTAAATTTTTTAAATTTTTTATTACTACTGAAGTTTCAATGTGAGCATGTGTCTGTATGTGAGTGTTTTTGTGTGTGTGTGTGGAGGGGGGGGGGGGGAGGGGGGGCCTGTGTGTGTGTTTGTGTGGGTGTGCATGCGCATGTATAAATAGGTATGAATGTATCATTCATGTGGTATGTATACATGTTTTGTGTCTGTTTTTATTGGTTGTTTTGTAAAACAATGTTTGTGTACATTGTTTAAATCACTTTGTTATTTCAATGTAGTGTATGCACAACATTGTGTTGTTATGTATCTGAGTGCATTGCTATAGACATTTGTGGACATGTAATTTCAAATCACACTTTGTTTCAATGTAGCGTAGGTATGGTTTTCTGTTGTTATGCATTTGAACTCAGTGTACTGCTACAGACTTTTGTTTACATGTTATTTTAAATCCCATTTTTGTTTCTTCCAATGTTGTGTATGTATGGTATTGTGTTGTGATATATTTTGAGTGTACTGCTGTAGACTTTTTGTTATAATGTAAAGCGCTTTGTGCTATCCCTATAAAAGGGTAGGAATGCGCTCTTAAGGTCTCCATCATTATCATTATTAGTTAGTTGGGGTTTGGAGGGGGGGGGGGGTTGTTGTGGTTTTTTCCACGTTCCTCAGGTAGAGTGTCAAGGTTCACCAGTGGTAGTTTTTGGCCACCGTAAAGGTAGCCGCATTCCACCTTCAGGGAAGTAGTATAACTCAGGAGGCCAGTCCCAAAGCCATAGAAGGAGATGTGGAATATTGCACACGGTTGCCTCATCACTTGCCGCATCACCCGCACAATGGCTGGCTGGTTGGCTGTGTTCATCACTGGTCACTTAGACCTGAAGATCCTGAAAATGGAACACAACATAAACTGGGTTAAATAAAAAAAAAAAAAAAGAAAGGCACTGACAGTCACAGTGTGAACTATTAATTAACTAGTTAATTTTACCTAGTTTGTAAACATGGGGTGGATTAGCCAAGCGGTTAGAGAATTGCTCTTTTGATCTGATCGAAACAGAGGGGTATGGGTTTGAGTTTCCGCTGAGGTGTCTGTCCGAGGGGATTCTTTTTCCTCTGGACTTGACACACTTCTACTGACTCCACTCTCCCTCATGAATCTTTCAGCTGAGACTTATTTTTTCCCCATTATGTATGCAACTATTTACTCACCAACAAGGAAGTCATATTTTGACTCTAGGGGTGATGGTTAAACACGATATCAGTGTGCATGCAGTTTTTGTAAAATATTGTCATCCATTCCCCCAGGCACAAATGGCCTACTCTTCCAAAAGGCAGAACAGATTTTAACGTGTGCTTAAAGATGTTCCGCTTGCACTTACACATGGGACATTGGTTTATAGTCTCATCTGAAGGACTCTTAGGGGAGTGGATGGAGTCAGTACTGATGTTATAGGGGAGTGGATGGAGTCAGTACTGATGTTAACTCCAGGGGAAAAAAATCCCCTTGAACGGTCTTGATGGTGGCTTGAGCATGGCCTATCAGATCACAAGTGCAACGCTCAAACCACCGGTCTTGAGACGAGACTATTAAGCAAGGTCCCATACATGTGCAAAATGGATGCAGAACATCTTGTTGATAAGCTAAACCCTACCCACCCGCTATAGCAGAGTAGAGCGGCCATCTAAAGCTGCTGGGGTGGATGAAATCAAGAGGTACTTAAACACAGTCATCGGCCATCTAAAGCTGCTGGGGTGGATGAAATCAAGAGGTACTTAAACACAGTCATACAGGCAAACTTCTCATTCAGTGTGCGATTTCAATCTCACTCAAAGTGATTCCCAGGTGGGATGAGTGAGTCAGAGTGCACGTTCTGGGTGACCCCCAGAGTGTTAAGCTGGGGAATGCACAACAACAACAACAACGCACGCATATCACACACACACACAAACGCGCACACACACAGACAAACGCACACAGATACAGAGAAAGACAGTGAGGGAAAAAAATATGACGATGGGAAAGATGAGGGGGGGGGGTAAGGAGAGAGAGACTAAGGAAGGTAGTGTAAAGTGGAGGGAAGGAAAGGAGAGAGAGAGAGAGCAAAAGAGAGAAAAAAGAGAGACAGAAGAGAAAAAGACAGACAGAAAAACAGAGAGAGGAGAGACAGAGAGAGAGACAGACAGACAGACAAAGACAGACAGACAGAGTAAAACTTGTAGACAGACAGACAGACAGACAGAGGGGAAGAAAAGCTCACGGTTGAAAAAGTTCCAGATGTCCCTCGCACATCCTTCTCCCACGACTTGTGCTAAATCCTGAGTCAGAAGGAAAGGGAAAGGTGCTGGGTTATGTATCTATACGACTATAGACAAATGATGTGAGCATTATTTACATGTATACATATATACAACAATGGTAAAAGCACATACATAGTGTGCAAATCCAGCATAACTCAGTCCAGGACCCAGAGTTAAAATTAGCCCCCTTTCTTTTACCAAGTCCAAATGTGGTCAGTTTCTGCTATGCTTAGCACCAGCTGGGATGGGATGGATAGCAGCTTAGAGGAGCTGAAAGTGGGGGAAACAGACAGCTGTGCATAAGACACAGGGAAGAGAAACACCCCAAAGAAACAGAACAAGGAAAAACATTATACGCAAACATACACCTATTAAATAATACACAGGCACAAAAGACACATGTATACATGCAATACACACACACATGCAATGATGTGTGTAATATGTGTCCATGTACACACACACACATGCACGCATGCACGAACGCACGCATGCACACAGACACTCACTCTCACTCTCTCTCACACACACAAAATGAACAATGGTTCTAATCCTTACAGACTGTTACTTTCAGGGCATACAGGAATGGTCTCTAAAAACCCCCCAACTATATCAAACCATAAAAAAAGACAATAAACAAAGGCTAACGTAATCCAGCTAAGTCAAACCAAATAACCAATACTCCCAAAGTAGGAATGTTGCTCTACCTTATTTATGGGCAAAAAAGATTATGTATGCAAAAAATCTCACCATTGGTGAACCTCGGAGCTCTAGCCAAGGTAAAAAAAATTTAAAAAACGACAAAAAGAACAAACAAAAGAACAAGAACAAAAGAAGAACAAGAAAAAACCCTGCCAAAAATCACCAAAATATGCAACTTAGTAGTAGTAGTAGTAGTAGTAGTAGTAGTAGAAGTAGTAATAGTAGTAGTAGTAGTAGTAGTAGTAGTAGTAGAAGTAGTAATAGTAGTAGTAGAAGTAGTAGTAGTAGTATTACCATCATCATCATCCTCCTCCTCATTGTCGTTGTTGTCATTGTATTCTTCTTCTTTTTCTTCTTCTTATCATATTCATCATTATTATTATCATTATTATTATCCCATCACAAGTTCAACGCTTTCACCACTAGGCTATCCCATCCCACCCTAGTCTCCCCTCACAACAATAACAATGGCCATACTATCAGAAAGCTACCTAATATCCACCAGAAGATTGTTATTAAATCTTTATGTACAATGTTTCAACTCCAATACAGCATCCTGCCTGATATTTCTTATTTCTATTTTTTATTCTTTTATTTTGAGGCTAACGGAATAAACATTCATGTGCTTTTTTACATCCAGTCTCCATGTGTATGCAGTTTTGTAAATCTTGTCATCCACTCCCATGGCACACAATGGCCTACTCTTCCGAAAAGCGGAACAGGTTTTAACATGTGCACAAGATGTTCTGTGTGCATTGGCACATGGGACTTTGGTTTATAGCTGGAGTCAGAGATCGAGAGTCAAATGTTCTGTGGTGTTGCTAGATACACTTTATAATTTTAACACTTTTAACTGGTAATGGTAAAGGTGTTCCCATAACCTATGCAGTGGTTGGGGAGCAAGATGTTACAGATCTCAGTTTCTCCAGGGGCTAGTATGTTGCGGGCAGCATCTATCTCCTCTTCCTTGCTGCTTTACCTTCCCTAACCCTAAAGAGGGCAAGTACCTATTTACAGCTGTGTGAACTGAGAGACTACTGAAGCCTAAGCGCATAAACTGTCACTCAACCACTTGGTAACCACACTCAATGCTGCTTAACCTTGGGGAAAGCAAGTGTTCTGTTTTGACTGGTACTTAATGAATATTGCATTTTAGTTTCCCAGGAGAGTAGTATACTGGTTGATTATTGGTAGAGGTTGTGGCACAAAAGAGGACTATTTTCTTGATGGAAAGGTGCTTCTTTACAAATATTCATAAAAGTTACCTTCTGCTATGTATGTAAAGCTCTGATTTTAGTGAATATTGGTGACTTATGGAGCTTGAATAGAAATATGAAAATACATTGAATGTTAATTCTGTAAATCTACTATGTATGTGTGTGTGTGTTGTGTGTGTGTGTGGGTGTTGTGTGTGTGTGTGTGTGTGTGTGTTGTTGTGGTTGTGTGTGTTGTGTGTGTGTGTGTGTAGTGATGAGTGATGATGAGTGGTGTGTGTGTGTGTGTGTGTTTGGGTTGGGTTTTTTTTTTACTCATGTACTTTTTTACATTCAGTGCGCGTGTGTGTGTGTGTGCATGTGTGTGTCTGCATGCATGTGTGTGTATGTGTGTCTCACTGTACCGATGTGTGTATGCGTGTAGTATGGAACAGTACTGAACTAAATTGTATAACATTTAAAACATATATCATGTGTGTGTGCGTCCGTGCTCACGCCTAAGTATATATACACAAAGGCATGGGTGCATGATTGTGTCTGTGCATAAATGTGTGCATGAATTCATCTACAAGGTCACACGATATACACTGAATACTTACCTGCTGACTAGCAGTACCAACTCCATATATACCTGGATGGGAAAAACAGACACAGTGTTAAGATGGCATGCCACAGACTACCTGTTACTATTACTGCTTCAAACACACACACACATATATATACACACAGTAGACACACGCACACATGCACGCACACACATACACAGTCACACATACATACACACCCACACATATATACATACACACACACACACAGGGTACCCCTCCCCCCCTACACACACACACACAGTATATACACACACAGTAACCCCCACTCCCCACACACACAGAGTATCCCCCCCCACACACAGAGTATCCCTTCCCCCCCCCCCCCCCCCCCCACACACACACAGAGTAACCCCCCCCACCCCACCCCCCACCCACAAATCCTAATGCAACACACTAAGAAAACAAATGAACCCCCTTCCCACTCACACCAAAAAATCCACCAAGACAAAAACATCCATGAATACAAAAACCATGACCGACGCTTCAGCAGAGTCATTAACTAAGACTGTTCAACGTCATGGGAATGAGTCCATGAAGTCGTGAGTTGTGAGGTGGTGGCATCTGGTGAATTAAGTGTGGAGATTTATACGACACCCCAGGTCAACTTCAAGTGCACACCTGCCAGTGCCTTAATTCCCTCTGTGTGTGTGTGTGTGTGTGTTTATTTATTTATTTATTCTTTTATATTGAGGATAATGGAATAAGCACTCATGTGCTTTTTTACATCCATTCCCCGTGTGCATGCGGTTTTGTAAATTTTATCATCTGTTTCCACCGGCACACAATGGCCTACTCTTCCAAAAAGCAGAACAGGATTTAACGCGTGCGCAAGATGTTCTGCATGCGTTCGCACACGGGGCCTCGGTTTATAGTCTCATCCGAAGGACTTTGACATTCAGTTCGATTTTTTGGTCAAACTGGGAAGAAAGGGCGAGGCTGGGAATCGAACCCAGAACCTCACGGTTTACTTGTTGGCAGGCAAACGTCTTGACCATCCTGCCACCTTCCTGTGAGGTAGTGGCATCTGGTGAATTAAGTGTGGAGATTTATACGACACCCCAGGTCAACTTCAAGTGCACACCTGCCAGCGCCTTAATTCCCTCTGTGTGTGTGTATGTGTGTATGCATATACACACAAACATTCATACCAAACATACATTCCTATTATCGGCATGTGACTACCTTCTCGGTGGGAAAAAAACAGTAGTATACTCCCCCCCCCCCCAAAAAAAAAAAAATTCTCACCATTGTTGAACCACCCACCTCTAGCCATAGAATGGGGAAAGGGGGGTGAGAAGGAATCAATACAAAAACAAAATACAAAAAGCCATGAAAGCACAGGCTCCATTCCATACTGTGAAACCTCTCCAGAAGCTTCTTGGCTTTGGTCAGACCCACACCGGGCACGGTCTGCAAAGTGGTCAGCATAGCGTCGTCCAAGTTGACGTCACTGTCCCACCTGTTGAACTTGAAAGGATTTCGTTCCGGATGTTCTTCTGTTGCCACCTGAGTGAGACCACACAGACACACACACACAAACACACGGGATAGCCTAGTGGTTAGAACATTGCGCTCGTAATCTGACGACCTGGGTTCGATTCCCGTTCAAGGGGATATTTTCCCCTGCAGTTAACATCAGTGCAGACTCCACTCTCCCCAAAAGTCCTTCAGAAGAGACTATAAACTGAGGCCCCGTGTGCAAACGCACGTAGAACATCTTTCGCTCATGTTAAATCCTGTTCCACTTTTCGTAAGAGTAGGCCATTGTGTGCCGGTGGGAACAGATGACAGAATTTACAAAACCACATACACACGGGGACTGGATGTAAAAAAAAAGTACACAAGTGCTTATTCCATTATCCTCGATATAAAAGAATAAAATAAAATAAAAACAAACACACACACACAAACACACAATACTGAGGCAAGGATTATTGACCGTGAGAAAAGGAAGAAGGGAGGCAGTGAGGGAGGGATAGAAAGTAAGAGAGAGAGAGAGAGAAAGAGAGGGATGGAAAGAGTAAGAGAGAGGGATGGAGAGAGGGGGACAGAGATAGGGGGGAGGGTGAGAGAGAGAGAGAGAGAGAGAGAGAGGAGAGAGAGAGAGAGAGAGAGAAGATGAGAGAGGAGAGAGAGAGAGAGAGAGAGAGAGAGATTGTGTGTGTGTGTGTTTGTGTGTACCTGTATGTAAGTAAGTAAGAGTGTGTGTGTATACCTTCAGGTCAAAGGATTACAATTATGGTCTGTTAATTGTTATGATCTCTTTGATTTATCAGGTATAGATTTGCTAGTGCTATAATCAGCCTCATATGTTTAAAATACACATATAAATATACAGAATTTATGAAACATGCACAAAGATCTCAGTATTCTTGTTAGAAGCTTGCACACACACACACAGAGTCACACACACACACACTGACACAGAGTCACATACACAGAGAGTTACACACACACACACAGTCACACATACACACACACACATAGTCACATTATGAACAAACAAACTGACACACACACACACACACACACAAACGCACCATTTCAGCCAAAAGATCTGCAGCATATTCTTGTGAAGAAACAGGGATGAGGGTCAGTCCCATCTCCAGGGTCACCACCATCTGCATGTCCTCATAGTACTGGTCAGTGGTGTCCGTCTTCTCTACCAGTACTATCCCTTGTAGCTTGTTGGCCTGATCAAACAACAAATATTCATTAAGCAAGTCTTACACCACAAAAAGCAAATTCAGTCGACACTACCATTCATCCCCATAATAGTTGACTTTTGTTGACAGTGCAGGTCATGTTAAAAAGACAGTTTTTCATACAGTAACAAGGTCTCATACATATAGTTGACTTGTGTGTGTGATAGCAGACTTTGACTTTTGAGACATAAATCCTCCATCACTGAATCGCGGCATCACTGCTCTGCCCAATTTGAATGGAAAAACAGACTGTGTTATTTTGACACAGACTGAATAAGTACTGAGAAATCAGCAACAGCGCTCAAAAATACTTGGTGCTGAAGACTTAAGAAGAGACTTCTTCAGACAGAAACTTAGCGGCGAAAGAGTTAGACAGATGTGTCTTCTGATTTCCTTGCTGCTTTTTTGCTTGTTTGTTACTTCCTTCAGTCTTCATTGTGATTTGGGAATATACAATACATGTTTGCTGTGTACATTATTTTTCCATATGATTATGATTCATGTATGTATAGTACGCTTAGTATTTAATTAGTAAAGCAAAGATGTTGTCTCAGTGTCTGTTGACAGCATGTTTGCATAATGAATAATAATCTAACTTCTAAGTGTAAACTTGTCCAGAATAAAACAAAAATGTTGTCTCAGTGTCTGTTGACAGCATGTTTGCATAATGAATAATAATCTAAGTGTAAACTTGTACAGAATAAAACAAAGATGTTGTCTCAGTGTCTGTTGACAGCATGTTTGCATAATGAATAATAATCTAACTTACAGAATAAAGCAGATATCACATCTTGAACTTGTTTACATTCTACTATTCTAGCAATCTAGGTATTTTACTTTGTAAAGTTCCTATAAATTATATACTTTTTAAACTTTAGTATTCAGCATCAGATTCACAGGAATTTAAAAATCTGGATGTAGCTGTGGTGGGGAGATTGGATTGAGTGGCGTGGGAATAGCAGGACGGGGACATCACAGAAGATGAGGCAGCAAAAAACAACAAACACCCCCTCCCCCAAAAAAACCCCACCAACAAGAACTAAATGTGTGGAAAAAAAATTGTATTTTACTAATTTTAGTTTTCTTTGTACTACCACACACATACATACATGTACACACACACAATCACACACGACACACACACACCACAGTGGCATACCCTCACTCTTTCTCAGTCTCTCACCTTTCTGAGTTGAGCACATTTCCGTTTGTAGCCAGAACTGCCGCTGACCAGGTCAGCTTCAGAGACATAGATGACACCCATATGACTGGCCGGGTGAAAATCCACCACCCCAAGGCTGTCATCAAAATCAACCTGGACACTTTCTGTGCACAAACCATATAAAAAATTCCACTCATGAAATTCATTATTATACATATTAATTATTATATGTAAAATTGAACATCATGTGTCATGCACAGATGATATGTTCAAATTATGCAATTTATCTATCATAATAATTGTTATGTTGACTTTCTTAGTATGATATACAAATAGTAATGATTTATCATACATGGAGAGAAAATCCTATGCACACTGACCCTTCACAACCCTCCTCAGGGACACCCTCCTCCCTACTTGTATTTCGGATGAGACTATAAAGTATAAACCGAGGTCCCGTGTGCGAACGCACGTGGAACATCTTGCGCACACGTTAAAACCTGTTCCGCTTTTCGAAAGAGTAGGCCATTGTGTGCCAGTGGGAACGGATGACAAAATTTACAAAACTGCATACACACTGGGACTGGATGCAAAAAAGCACACAAGTGCTTATTTCATTATCTATCTATCTATCTGTCCCGTAGTCTGCCGACCATGGGGGCACCCTCAAAGACTCAACAACCAGTTCCCTCCATTCCTCTCTCTGTTCTGCCTTTCTCAGGGTTTTGTTGAGTTCTAGGGCTGTCCATTCGCTGATGTTATCCTCCCAGCTC
>CM054143.1:29390141-29397641 GCA_028751875.1 Rapana venosa | reverse complement strand
CCGTTGTGTTGTATTGTATTGTATTGTATTGTATTGTCTGGTATTGTATATAATTTTCAGTCACAGTAAATTTCCCCGCGCGAATTTCAGGCTTGCTTTCCCATTGGAAAACCACCAACCATCCAACAAAAAAGAAAGAAAATCTGTATGTATAATTATTTGTTTTCTAGTCACAGTGTCTTTTTCCGACAGAATTTTGCCAGGGTTAGTTCTCTTGCTACCGTAGGCTTTTTTTCTTCTTTTTTTGGTTTCTTTTCTTTTCTTTTTTCTCTTTTACATGCGTGGTGTTTGGCGTACAGGATTCTGGTTTATGGTTTCATCAGAAAGACTAGCTCCCAGACTACCACTCAAGGTCTAGTGGATTCGGGAAGGAGGGGGGGGGGGGGGGGGGGGGGGGGGATGGAGGGGAGAGGGGATGCTTGGGCTCAAACAGGGATTGAACCAAGGACCTCTCGCTCCCTATGTTGGCGGTTGTTTATTTATATATTTTTTTAACCATGGAGAAGGGGGGTAATTTAAGCAAAAAAAAGGAAAAATAAAACAATGTCTGTGAAATTAAGCCAAGAAAGAAAAAAAACACACACCCCAAAACAAAAAAAAGAAGTCGTGAGATGGGAATGGGGAAGGGAAGATACAATGAACATATGGAGACTAATTGGTTGATTTGATTAGAATTGTATTGGTTAATTTGGTTTGATTTGCTTTGCTTTGCTTTGCTTTGATTTGAATCGTCAAGTGAAGATGGCGTGGGTACGGCAGAGGGTAAATAAAGTCAAAAATAATAATTATATGGAGATGGATTGATTTTATCAGAATTGTATTGGTTGATTTGGTTTGATCTGATTAATTTTGATTTGATTTGAATTGATTTGATTGACAGTTGAGGGTGGCATGGGAGCGGCGGAGAGCTGATACACCTAAAAATGTGGAGATGGACTGATTTGATTGGGATTGCATTGGTTTATTTTGGTTTGATTTGATTTGATTTGATTTGATTTGATTGTTGGTTTGGTTTGGTTTGGCTTGGTTTGATTTGATTTGGTTTGCTTGGTTTGATTTTGATTTGATTTGATTTGGATTGGCTTGGTTTGATTTGGTTTGGCTTGGTTTGATTTGATTTAATTTGATTTGATTTGGCTTGGTTTGGCTGTTTGATTTGATTTGATTTGATTTGGTTGGTTTGTTTGTTGTTTGATTCGGTTTGGTTTGATTTTTTTGTTTGGTTTGGTTTGATTTGGTTTGGCTTGGTTTGGTTTGGTTTGGTTTGATTTGGTTTGGTTGGTTTGATTTGATTTGATTTGGTTTGTTTGGCTTGGTTTGATTTGGTTTGGTTTGGCTTGGTTTGCTTTGGATTTGGTTTGGCTTTTGGTTTGCTTTGATTGTTTGGTTTGGTTTGATTATTGGTTTGGCTTGGTTTATTGATTTGATTTGATTTGGTTGGCTTGGTTTGATTTGACTTGATTTGGTTTGATTTGATTTGATTTGGTTTGGTTTGGCTTGGTATGGTTTGATTTGGTTTGGTTTGGTTTGGCTTGGTTTGGCTTGGTTTGATTTGGTTTGGTTTGATTTGGTTTGGCTTGGATTGATTAGATTTGGTTGGTTTGGCTTGGTTTGATTTGATTCGATTTGGTTTGATTTGGTTTGGTTTGGTTTGGTTTGGTTGATTCGATTTGGTTTGGTTTGATTCGATTTGGTTTGATTTGATTTGATTTGATTTGATTTTGCTTGGTTTGATTTGATTTGATTTGGTTTGGTTTGGCTTGGTTTGATTTGATTTGGCTTGGTTTGATTTGGTTTGGTTTGGTTTGGCTTGGTTTGATTTGGTATGATTTGGGTTTTATTTGGTTTGGTTTGGTTTGGCTTGGTTTGATTTGGTATGATTTGGTTTGGTTTGATTTAGTTTGGTTTGATTTGGTTTGGTTTGATTTGATTGGTTCGATTTGAGTTGGTTTGATTTGATTTGATTTGATTGATTGGTTTGGCTGGTTTTGATTTTTTTGGTTTTATTTGGGTTTTGGCCCTTGGGTTTTATTTGATTTGATTTGGTTTTATTTGGTTATTTTATTTTTATTTGGTTTGGCTTTTGATTTTTTTTGGGGTTTTGGTTTTGGGTTGGGTTTATTTGGGGTTGGGTTTTTTTTGGCTTGGCTTGATTTGGTTTTTGGTTTTTCTTGTTTGATTTGTTTTTGGGTTTGGGTTTTGGGTTTGGTTTGGCTTTGGGTTTGATTTGATTTGGTTTGGTTTGGGGGTTTTGGCTTGGTTTGATTTTGATTTTGGGTTTTGGGTTTTGGGTTTTGGGTTGGCTTGGGTTGGTTTGTTTGATTTGATTTGGCTTATTTTATTTTGGGTTTTATTTTATTTGGTTGGTTTGGTTTGGGTTTTGGTTTGATTTGGGTTTTTTTTGGTTTTGGGTTTTGGGTTTTGGGTTTTTTTGATTTGGCTTGGTTTTGGGTTTTGGGGTTTATTGGGTTTGGTTTTTTTGATTTTTGATTTGGCTTGGGTTTTTTTTTTGATTTTTTTGGGTTGGTTTTTTTTGATTTTTTGGTTTGTTTGTTTGGTTTTGGGTTTTGGGTTGGGGTTTTTTGATTTGGTTTTATTTGATTTGGTTTGTTTGATTTGGGGTTTGGTTTGCTTGGGTTTGGGTTTGGTTTGATTTTGGTTTGGTTTGGGTTTGGTTTATTTGATTTGGTTTGGCTGTTTGGCTGGTTTGATTTGGTTTGTTTTTGGGTTTTGGTTGGTTTCTTGGGGTTGATTTTATTTGGTTTGGTTTTGGCTTTGTTTGATTTTATTTGTTTTTGGGTTTGGTTTGGTTTTTGGGTTTGGTTTTGGGTTGTTTGGCTTTATTTTTATTTGGGTTGGTTTGGTTTGATTTGGCTGGTTTATTTTTATTTACAAAAGAAGATGGCGTGGACCGGCCCGGGGCGAGACGGGCAGAATGGGGAGGTTTGCTTATGGCCTCATGTTTCGCCCGTTTTGCTCACCTCTTTTGAGTAACTATGGTTTTTGTTTTGTGGGTGGTAAGTTCTTCAGTTTTTCGTCCTTCCACTAAATAAGATTCAAGGGAAAGTGTTTTTGTGTGTGTGTGTGGTTTTTTGGGGTTTGTGTTGTGTGGGTGTGTGTGGTTTGTTGTGTGTGTTAAAATTCTTTTAGTTTTTAAAGTCCTTCCCAAATAGTGAATCAACGGAAAAGGGGGTGTGTGTGGGGTGTTTTGTGTGTGTGTTTTTGGGGGTGTGTGTTGTGGGGGTGTGTTGGTGTGTGTGTAGTTAGTAGTGTTTAGTATTTGTTCTTTCAGTTCAAAGTCCCCTTTCCCCTAAAAGTGATTCAGCGGAAAGGTGTGTGTGGGTGTTGTGTGTGTGGTTTTGTGTGTGTGTGTGTTGGGGGTGCGTGCGTTGTGTGTGTGTGTTGTGGTGTGTGTGGTTTAGGGGGGGAGGGGGTTTAATTAATTTAAAAAAATCCAATAAAAAACTATTTTGAAAAAGCTAAAAAGAATTCGAAAAAAACAAAAAAAACACCCCAAAAACTCAAACAGCAAAACAAACTTTCCTTTTAATAATTTAAGCTTCCTTTTTAGAGGAGTCTGAAAAAGATTTTGGCTTAATGACAAAAAATTTCTTTCATTTAAGAATGTCTTTTTAAATTGCGTAAGCTCGGGCTGGGAAAAGGGAGGTAAGATGTTTTGGATCTTGAACCGGGAAAAGAAAGTGTCATTGGTAAGATTTTCCCCCAGATACATGTTGCCTTAAAAAAAAAAGTTTTAAAAAACATTGAACTTAAACCCGGAGATAAGAATCAACCTTTCTTATTCTTTTAAAAAACGTATTGATCTTTCAAAAGAAATAAAAAGGGTTATCATCACTCCAGGGAATAATTTTGGTACTTTGTAGTTTTCCCCTTTTTTAAGTTTTTTCCCCCTCATTTTGCAACATTTCTAGCCCTCATGGATGGATAGAGGAAACATTCTGCAAACCCCCTCGGTATCTCATTCCCCCATTTTGCTTTTCTGTAAATTTTTATTTCATAGAACCACGTGCGAGGGGTTTCCCAGCAAAAGTAACCCGGGCCCCTTCTTAGAAAATGTTTTTGATGACAAACTCAATTTGGTTTTATGTCTCACTTTTGAACTGAAGTTCCAGGACAAGTAGATTTCTGGGAAACAAATCAGAAAGCGTTGAAAAAATTATGTCTTTAGGAAAATCTAGAAGATAAAATTAAAAAGCCATCAAAATTGTAGACAATTCGCGTAAAAAATAGACGTTTTTTTCCTACAAAATGATCCTCTATTTTCAAAAATGGTATGACAAACCGACCCGCCTCATTATTTTTTCAAAAGGGGAATATCTGGGTTTAAATTTTTTAAATTATTTGGGTAGTAGTTTTTATATATTCTTTTACTGAATCGCTAAAAAAATATTTTTATTACCTTTTTTCGTTAAGAGGAATATTTACGTCAAAATTTTCTCTCTTAAAAGGTCCCTGGGGAAAGGCGAGGATGAAATCTTCGTTTTTGTTTTTTTTTGTGGGAAATTTTCTGCTTGTCAAAAAACTAAAAAGTATAGGTTCTAGCGTGGAAAACGAATAGAAAAGTGCTCTTTTTTTTGGAAAAATTACATCAGATCTTTTACTAATTTTTGGGTTTTCCCCTTGGTTTCTTGTGTGAACAACGTAAGAGAATTTTTCACAGCCATTTCGATAAATTGTCTAATGGCAAAATTTTTTATCTCCTTTGGTACCATGGGGGATGCTGAAAAGGGACCCCCCAAGCTAAACGAAAAGCCCTTTCGTCTAGTCTTTCATTTTCGTAATACTTTAAAATTTGGGGAAATGAAAAAGCTTTCCCCGGCCATAAATGATTGGAACGTTTTAAAAAATAAAGCCAATGTTTTTAAAATAGCCATCTAACCCAACTTGTTTAAATAACTTTTAGGAAATTAAACTTTTTTTCCCCCTTATTTTAAAAATTTAAAGTGATAATTCCCCTTGGTAGACATAAAATGTACCCTAAAAACTTCACCAAAGTTTTATATTTCCAAAACTTTCCCCTCTATTTGGAAAACAGGTAAACGGGGGGTTAGTGCCTTATTTTAAAAGTAGAGATTTTTTTAGGAGAAAAAAGAAAACCATTCCAAAAATTAATTATTAAGTTTGTTTAGTCAACTGAAAACAATTTTTTTAAAAAGTTTAATGCCTTTTTGGGTTTTCTTTTTTTTTTGAAACATCATCCACATACAAATGTCACCCCATACTGAACATTTTATGACTTTGGGGGAGGGATTGGGAAGATCCAAAGAAATATAGAATATTTAAAAAAATGGGCGTAAAATGACCCTGTGGGAATACCCATTGTTTGGAAATCGAAAGTAGAATGGAAATTTTTAACTTTGGCCTGCATAAATTTTTCTGAGGGAAAAACTTTAATATAATAAAAAAATAAAAAATAATAATATTTAAAAAAATCATCCAATTTATCACCAATTTATCATCATCATCATCATCAAAACTAATTTTCATCATCTTATGAATTTATAAGCGTGAATCTTGAAGCACAAATCAAAACGCTCAGATAAAGATTTTTTTTTAAACATTCGTCCCGTGTGTTGCGGTTTTGTAAATTTGTCATTGTTTCCACCCGGGAACAAAAGGCCCACTCTTTCGAAAAAAGCGGAAAAAGGATTTTTTGGCGCAAGATGGTTTTTAGATGTGTTCGCACACGGGTTCGGGTTTTTTTTTTCTCAATGCTAAGGGGGAGACATTAAGATACAAAAATTTCCAGATAAGCCACTATTTTTTGTTTTTTTGTAATCGTTTATGCCGACCCGATCAAAAAAACTTTGTTTATATCAAAAAAGGGGCAAGCGATTTTTCCCCATAGCAAATTTTGTTTTAATTTGGCGTACTGAGTTTAAAAAAGAGATCTTGGGGCATCTTCCTTTTCGAAAACCCCGCCTGGCTAAATGGGGATTTTTTTTGTTTTTATCAGCAAAAAATGCATTAGTCGGTTTAAAAAAATTTTTTTTCCATAATTTTCGGTGAGAGGGTTTTAACGCGTAGGTCGTAACGTTTTGCTTTTTTGGGTTTTCCCCCCTTTGGACGGGACTAAAAAGGGGTGTTTCTAACTTGGAATGACCCCTTCAGACCAGCTCTTTGAAATAATTCTAGTAAAAACTTACCTTTTGGGACTTTTTAAAAAAATTCTTTGAAAAAGCTCAATACCAAAAAAGGGCCTTTTTGTTCCGAGATGGAGAGCATCTTTTTGCTCTTTCATTTTTGGGGAGCATTGGCGTAATGATTATTATCTCCCACAGGGTCTTTATACATGTCTTTCTGTGCTTCTTTATTTCTATACACTTTGCATTTTTCTGAAAGATTTATATTACTCATTGTGTCTGTAAACATTTCTATGAACGATTCAGCTTTCTCTTAATTAGATGGAAGTTCCTTGTCTTTAATCTTAATGGGACAGTTAGGAAGCCTAACCCAACTTTTCATATCTTTAAATGTACTCCACACCTTTTGCAGATCATTATAAGTGTTAACTTCTTGAAAGCAAAAGGCAGATCAAAATTGACGTTTTGATTTGTTCAACAGTTTTATCACAAAGCAATTTTGCTTTTTTCATAAGAAAATGATTTTCTGACGTTTTATTTCTTAAATATAGTTTATAGGCAGCTTTTTTGTCATTTACAACTTTTTAACATGCAGGATTCCACCATATATTTCCGGAATGCTTTTTCGACTTCATGGGTGAATACTTAGGGATAGAGCTATCAGCTGCTTGCAGTACAAACTTTTTAAAATTGGCATAAAAATATTAATATCATTACTTTTAATACTTTCAATATTTATCTGTATCAAAATATCTTTAAACTTATTCCAGTCAGCATAACGATACTTTACTTTGGGATAACATCTTTTTCTACGTCATATTCTGAAGAATCATAATTAAGAGTGATAGCAATTGGACAATTATCACTTCCTAAAATATCACCTTCTATTTCCCAGTTACAGTTGGAAACAAGGGATGGAGAAATGAAAGATAGATCTAAAGCAATAGGTCTTTGATTCGAAACATCTGGGATTCTTGTAACATTGCCATCATTAAGTAGAAAAAGATAAGAATCGATAATGTTTTCAATAAACCGATTACTGGTTACTGATGTACAGTCTTTATTCCAGAAGGGGGAGTGCGCATTGAAATCCCCACATATTAACCATTTATTTTTAGATTCTGGCAATGTAGCAACCATTCTGTGTTGTTGTCATTGTGTGTGTGCGTGTGCGTGTGCGTGTGTGTGTGTGTGTGTGTTCGTGTGCGTGCGCGAGCCACACGCACACACACCTACAAGCATGTGCAGTGAAAATGACAATGAATCATTTGAGTGTGCGTGCGTGTGTGTGGGTGTGTGTTTGCGTGCGTCTGCGTATGTGTGCGTGTGTGCGCGCGCGCGCGTGTGCGTGTGTGCGTGTGTGAGTGTGTGTGTGTATATCTGTGTTCGTAACAAT
>CM054143.1:29372641-29385141 GCA_028751875.1 Rapana venosa | reverse complement strand
GTTCCCATCGGCACACAATGGCCTACTCTTACGAAAGCGGAACAGGATTTAACGGGTGCGCAAGATGTTCTGCGTGCGTTCGCACACGGGGCCTCGGTTTTATAGTCTCATCCGAAAGACTTTTGGGGCGAGTGGAATCTGCACTGATGTCAACTCCAGGGGAAAATATCCCCTTGAACGGGAATCGAACCCGGGTCGTCATATTGCCAGCGCAATGTTCTGACCACTAGGCTATACCGTACGCACCGTTAGCTTTCGCGTGTCTGTTTATTTGTTGTTGTTGCTTTTTTTTTGGGGGGGGGGGGGGAGACAATGATTTATTTGGGGAGCAGGAGTGGTCAGAATACTCGCTCTCCCCTAAGTAAGGTTAAATAAGCAGCGTTGAGCGTGGATATCTAGTGGGTGGGTGACGGTTCGCGCGCCTTGGCTTCAGTACTTTTCCCCCAGTTCACCTAAGCTGTAAATGGGTACCTGCCCTCTTTAGGGTCAGGGAAGGTAAAGCGGTGAGAGAGAGGAGATGGGCGCCGCCCTCAATAGGCTGGCCCCTGGAGAAGCTGAGGTCTCCGACATCTCGCTCCCCAACGACCGCAAAGGTTATGGCAACACCTTTACCTTTTAGAATAATCTATGAAGAATGTATACAAAGACAGAGACGTTGACACAGAGATACAGACGCTCACATAAAGAAAAAGGTAAAGGATTCCCATAACCTATAAGGTCGTAGGGGAGCGAGGCGTCAGAGACCTCACTTCTCTAGGGCCAGCATAATGAGGGCGGCGCCCATCTCCTCTCCCTCGCTGCTTTACCTTCCCTGACCCTAAAGAGGGCAGGTACCCATTTACAGCTGGGTGAACTGGGGGAACTGTACTGAAGCCAAGGCGCGGAAACGGTCACCCATCCAACTGGTAACCACGCTCGACGCTGCTTAACTTGGCTGGGGGAAAGCGAGTGCTCCGACCACTGAGCTATCCCGTCCCCAGACGCTCACATAGATAAATACAAACACACAAACTTACAGCACCACACACACGCACACGCCACTCACCACACACACACACACATCACACACACACACTGATTCATTGGGTTTTTTTTTTTTTTTTTTTTTTACTACAGTTTACTTTATCACCTTTACTTTATCACGTTTCACACAGGTTAACTCCAGGCCTCTTTCGATGTTTTACATAGGTTAAGACGCCTAGTTAAGACGCCTGTCTCCATGTTTTACACAGGTTAACTCTAGGCCTCTCTCCATGTTTTACACAGGTTAAGACTAGGCCTGTCTCCATGTTTCACACAGGTTAAGACTTCTATAGGGTAAGTACTAGGCCTGTCTCCATGTTTCACACAGGTTAAGGCTAGGCCTCTCTGTATCTTTCGTACAGGTTAAGGCAAGGCCTCTGTATATCTTTCCCACAGGTTAAGGCTAGCCCTGTCTCTGTGCATCTTTCCCACAGGTTTAGACTAGACCTCTCTGCATCTTTCCCACAGGTTAAGGCTAGACGTCTCTGCATCTTTCCCACAGGTTAAGGCTAGGCCTGTCTCTGTGCATCTTTCCCACAGGTTAAGACTAGACCTCTCTGCATCTTTCCCACAGGTTAAGGCTAGGCCTGTCTCTGCATCTTTCCCACAGGTTAAGGCTAGGCTTGTCTCTGCATCTTTCCCACAGGGTAAGGCTAGCTGTCTCTGCGCATCTTTCCCAAAGGTTAAGGCTAGGCCTGTCTCTCTGTATCTTTCCCACAGGTTAAGGCTAGCTGTTCTTCTTTCCACGTTAGCTGCTGTCTCTCCATCTTTCCCACAGGTTAAGGCTAGGCCTGTCTCTCTGTATCTTTCCCACAGGTTAAGGCTAGGCCTGTCTCTCTGTATCTTTCCCACAGGTTAAGGCTAGGCCTGTCTCTGTGCATTTTTCCCACAGGTTAAAGGCTAGACCTGTCTCTGTACATTTTACCCACAGGTTAAGGCTAGGCCTATCCCCGCTCGGCGGAAGCAACACGGCGATGGAGGTGATGTGTGTGATGATCGTATCCATTCAGCTGAGTGAGGTCCAAGCCATGGGTCAACATGACATGCAGGACTTCATGACACTGCACTGTGGTCACCTGCCTTCCAATACTGGTCAGTACTGGTTGGGGGGTGGGTGGGGTGGGGTGGGGTAGGGGTGGGGTTATTTTGGGTGGTTGGGGTGGTGGGTGGGTGGGTTGGGTTGGGTGGTGGTGAGGTGGGGTGTTGTGGGGTTGGTGGTTGGGGTCGGGTGGTTGCGGTGGGTGTGGAGTCGAGGAGCTTATCTATAGGCTTATTTATATGATTTATATATTTGATTATTTATTTTATTTGTTTATTGATGTATTTACATATTTATTGATCTGTTCATTTATTTATTGATTTATTCATTTATTTTATTCATTATTTTTTTATTTGTTATTTATTTATTGTTTATATATGTATTTTGTTCATTCGTTCACATATCACGTTTTTACCGTTCCTTGGTAAGCTCCAAGGTTCACTAATGGCAACTTTTTGACTTAATTTAGGGCGACTTTTTGGTGTGTGTGTGCCCCAATGATAGCTGCGCGTTTCGATTTCGGGGACCTTTTGGCTTTCATTTCATGATGTATTGCATTTGTGCACTGTTAATGTAGCATGTTTTTTAAGGTCCCTCATTTATGCGATTGTAGATTTGTTAATATTTCATCAGCGTCGTCGTTTCGTCACCTACCCGTCGCTGCATCTTCTGCAATGAGTCATCTTATCCTCTCATATTGGGTTAAGTTGTTGATTGTGGTTGGGGTTTGTTTACCTATGCCCCAACATTACACGGTCTTAAGGTTTAAGTAATGTGTTCCCCAACCTTATGGGGTCTTTTGGTTGTCATGACCTCAGCTTCTCCAGGGCCGGATATTGAGGGCGGCGCCCATCTCCTTCCTCTCCCTCGCTGCTTTACCTTCCCTGATCCTAAAAGAGGGCAAGTAACCCATTTACAGCTGGGTGAACTGAAGGACTGTACTGAAGCCATGGCGCACGAACGGTCACCCATCCAACTGGTAACCACGCTCAATGCAGCTTTACTTCAGCGTGGGGAAAGCCAGTGCTCTGACCACCGAGTTATCCCGTCCAGTACATTATCTGAAAATTACACGGTCGGACCTTGTTAGCGCTCAGTAGGTTGAAGATGAAGATTTGTCTGACCCTGTAGTCTTGCGAGGTTAGTTACAGACCGCCCAGTGCCCCAAATTTGTTTCTGGGCATGAAGGATCATTATTAATTTTGCGCGTTAAAGATCCCGTACATCATATCAAATGTGAATGGGTTGTAGATATGCTGATGCATCCGACATGCATAACCCTTAGAGAAAGATTGAGGAACGGGGAAGTCAGTTGTAAAAGAAAATAAATGATTTTCAAGCTAACCTTGAAAGAAAAGTAAGAAAAGAAGAAAACTAAATGTTTTAAGCATAACCTGGTGTCTGTGTAATCCACCCTGCTGATGAAACAATGAGTTGGGTCTAGTTTTACTAACGCAACCTGTCAAAAAACAGAGTCGAGGATTCGATGCCTGTTTTGAACTAAAACTTTCCCCCATCTACTATTGATCTTGAATGCTGGCCTGGGTGCTAGTATTGGGATGAGATGATGAATAGAGGTTCCGTGTGCAAGACACATTCACCGCACCTGAAAAATCCCACGCCAATAAGGGAGTTGTCCCTGGCAAACTTCTATATTCATCCCCTCCCCCCACCTCCCCCAAAAAAGAAACCCAAAACAACAACAACAACCCAAAGTCCACTGTCATAGGGAAATACATAAAGTATAGATAGGGAAACAAAAAAACCCAAAAAATGGGTGGCACTGCTCTTGTGGCGACGGGCTCTGAGCTCAGCTCGAATTTCACGTTGACAATTTGCTGTGACAGAAAGTGGCATAAAATACAATGAATCAAAATATGTTAAAAAATAAATAATGCCATTCAAAAATCAGATCTTTTCAGTACCAGGAAACGCAGGAAGGAAATCTTAGAAAATGTTAAAAATATTTACGGTTGCCTGAGAAGAAGTTATTACAGACAAAACATAGCAAAACCAAACCAGAAAAGGGTGACACTACAGGGACACAAAATATATAACCACTCTCTCCAAAAAGTTCTTCGGATGAGACTTTAAACCGAGGTCCCGTGTGCGAACACATGCCGAACATCTTGCGCACACGTCAAAGCCTTTGCCGCTTTTCGGAAGAGTAGGCCATTGTGTGCCGTAGGGAACGGATGACAAAACTTACAACACTGCATACACACGGGGACTGGATGAAAAACAGCACATAAGTGCTTATTCCATTATCCTCGAAATAAAAGATTTTTACCAAAATGTTGCCCACTTCGCAGTAAAAATCTGCTTACTGTTTAAACATTATTAAAAAAAATCAAACAGCAATTCTTTCTTCTTCCCCCCCCCCCCCCCACCCGATGCAAAACTTCAACACTTCTATTATTTTTATATCATCAGAGGTCCTAGGCTGCATCGGAGACGCTCTTTCCACAGAGCTACCGGATACCACGACTCCTCAACAACCACCACCAGAGTTTGCGAACCAAACTGTGAACCCGCCTTTCACGTACGAAGAAACAACCGCGTCAGATTTAAACACCACAACGCAACAGTCTCCTCCACGGCTAACAACAAGCTCGACAGCGGCAGCGATGGGAGCTACCTCGGCATCCAACCCACCATCAGACAATGTGACAGTGGTGGTGACCACAGGGTCTTCGGGAGAAGGGTTGACGGAGTCTGAAGCGGTGGTGCAGTCCTGTCCTTCTGCCTGTCGCTGTTTGGTCACGGCGTTTTCCAGCCAAGTTGAGGCCCTCCCGCAAGCCTATTTTAGTGTGAGTGATTTGTTGGGGGTTTTGGGTTGGTTTTGTTTGTTTGGTTGGTTTTGGTTTTGGTTGGTTGGTTGGTTGGTTGGGTTTTTTTGTGGTGTTTTTTTTTTTTTTACTCCGATGTGTATGTTTAATTTGACCGTTGCTTAATTTGCCCGTTTCTCTAGTCTACCTGTCTGTCTGTCTGTTATTTCTTTCTTCTCTGTCTGTCAGTTCTCTTTATCTCATTCTCTTGTTTCGTCTCTGTTTCTGTCTGTCTCTGTCTTCTCTTCTGTCTCTCTCTCTCTCTCTCTCTCTCTCTTCTCTCTTCTCCTCACTCTCTCTCTCTCTCTCTCTCTCTCTTTCTCTCCCTCACTCTCGCAAGATTACAGAACAAAACAAAGCTTAAAGCACAATTGGGACCATAGTTGATAATGAGTTATACCTGACAATGTTAACTCACGAGCATACAAAACACAAGCATCGAGAGCAGTGTACGTCTAACAGCTGAAACCAAAGATTTGTATCAATTGTTGGTCTAAGTCAGCACTTTTATGACTTCGTAACATGCGTTTTCAGGAGCACAGTTTTGGATACATGCCAAGGTATATAATACTTATGGCAAGGTCTTATCAAAGATTACGTGAAGTTATATTTTATTTTCTTCATATCATTTTTTCTTCACTTTGAATTGTACTGTGGCCAAAGGCCGAAGTACAATAAATCATTCAGAGTTTCAGAGAGAGAGAGAGAGAGAGAGAGAGAGAGTGTGTGTGTGTAATAAAACATTTAAATATATGTAAAAGTTTACTTAAGCATTGGAATTTTATCTTATTGGTCTACTATTTAGCTTTACATGGAACAAAATAATAAATAAACTGTTTGGAATGACTGGCAAATTCAGGGAACGAGGTCGGTCCATTATCCCAAGAGTACCTCTCTCCCCTCCCTACCCCCTCGCTCTGGAATTTCTTCCTTTTTTAGCCTGATTTACCCAGCTAAAATTGAAGAAATGGCAGCCATATAAAATAATTATTTTTTATTTTTTATTACGCTACGTAGAAGTACAAAGCATAAAACATTTAAAACTAGGTTCTCGGTTATAACATTTTAGTTTAGTATGACTTTAAAGCTGTTTTTCTTTAAGCCTAGGCAAAACTTTTTTTGTCAGTTACTGATGCCAACGAAGTGCTATGTTGTTAGCATCTTAGTTAATTTAAATTTGTCTTTAGAATTAACCACAAGTTCCTAGTAGAACACTTACAACATGTACAGTAACTCCCCTTTAATAGGAGATACAGTCATATGCTACCGGAGTAATGGCTTCCTACTTGGTAAAAATCAGTCATTACACGCAAACTTCTCACCCTGTGTTGAGCTTAAATCTAAAAACAAATTATTGATGTTCAGGTGGGAGGAGTAAGTGAAAGTATGGTTTAGTCTGAGTGACCTCCAGGATTGTTTAACTGGAGAATACGAAACCATAACTGAACACTTATAAAAACATAACATACAATCAATCAATCAATCAAACACTAGCCGGGACCTCTAAACAATGCTTACCCTGGAGCCGAAACTTGAGTCAGGTCAGGCCGAAAGCAGGTTCTTTGTGGATCGGTGGTCAAGAGGTAACGCACCTGCCTAGAAAGTAGAAATTCCGGGTCAAGAGTGTATGCTGGTTCAATCCCGTTTTGGGCCCGAAACTTTTCTCCCCATCCATTAGGCCGTTAGTTCTGGTCTGGGTGCTAGTATATCAGATGAGACGATAAACCGAAATCCCGTGCGTCACACATATTCAGCGCACGTAAAAGAACCCATGGCAACAAGAGAGTTGTCCCTGGCAAACTTCTGTAGGGAAAAAAAAGCCACTCTGATAAGGAAACACACACAGTTGCAGACAAGGAAAAAGAAAACAAAAATAATGGGTGGCCGCTGCTCTCTCTCTCTCTCTCTCTCTCTCTCTCTCTCTCTCTCCCGAGAGAGAGAGAGAGAGAGAGAGAGAGAGAGAGAGAGAGAGAGAGAGAGAGAGAGAGAGAGAGAGAGAGAGAGAGAGAGAGAGAGAGAGAGAGAGCAGCCCGAATTTCACGCAGAGAAATTTTGCCGTGACTTAAAGGGCTATGATAATGAAATGACATGAAATGTACACGTTCAGTGATTATGATTATTGAAATCCCTTTCACCAACGTCTCTCTCTCTCTCTCTCTCTCTCTCTTCTCTCTCTCTCTCTCTCTCTCTCTCTCTCTCTCTCTCTCTCTCTCTCTCTCTGTGTGCAGAGTCTTTTACTGGACACAACCACTCTGTCGTCCTCACGGCGTAAAAAACAGAGCGCGACAGACAACCGGCCATCGGCAGTGTCGGCAGGCTATGCCGGAATCGTCGTCATCTGCGTCGTCTTCTTAATGATCGTCTGCTTCGACTTGTCATCCGTCTTGCAAATCCCTCGACTAAACGCTCGCTTCAAACGAAATGTAAAATGAACGAAACATAACTATTGTCTACTTAGACTACCTAAAGACAAGTTGGAAAAAGTTGATGAACCAATCATGTCACAGAGTGTCTATCAGAGAACTGCTTGGTTAGTAGCGGTGGTTGGTTGGTTGATTGAATAGAGTCGGTAGGTCGGATAACTCCGCTGGGGCTCTGACATAACTAAAAAAAAAAAGAAATAACACTTAGACTGCAAGTTCTGTTTTTTGGGTTTACGGTAGTTTAGGTTATTTGGAGTTTCTTTTTTGGTTGTTTTGTTGTTGTATTTCGAATATCACTCGGTTTGGAGCAATAAGTTATAAAGCAATGATTATCATCTCATTGAAACTTTAGAATAAAGAAAATTGGCTTTTTGATGTTAGTCACTTCTGTATTGAGTTATGATGAAATAGGTCTACACACAACAAAACAAAACAAAACAATTTAAACAACGACAGTACTACAAACTTCCCCGAAAGAGCCAAAAAACAAACTGCAGTCATCTCTCTCTCTCTCACACGCACACGCACGCACGCACACACACACACACAACACACACGCACGCACACACACACACGCGCGCACGCAGCACGCACACACGCACACACACACACACACAAAGAGTTTTACAAGTGTGTCAGTATCGTAGAAAAAAACGGGAATACGCTATATTCCATCTTCTCGGAGAGGAGAGAGCAATCTGAAAAGAGCAAGCACGCGAATTCGTAATAAATAATAATTCAAAGTGAAGGACGTAAGGGAAGGGGGGGGGGGGGGGGGGGGGGGGGGGTCGCTACGCTGGTTCATGTACAAGGGAGATAACAGTTTTTTCCTCTTTGATCGCACAGAACTGCATTTACCTCCCCTAGTACGATTGTGTCGCAGCAAGCCAAAGTGGTCATGTACAACGATTGATTATTTTTTCTCAATTTTTTTTAAAAAGTTGACCGAAAGTTTTTTTTAAAAAAAGCTCATTTCTGGAATACTGTCAAAAAAACGTTCAATGGTTACATTTTTTCCCTTGTTTTTGTCCATTAACATTTGTTTAGTGCTAGCCAAGAGATGAGATTGTTTTTGTGCATTTAAGCTACAAGGAGAAAAATTACCCAGTAAACTATTTCCCCCATGACTTTTCCTTTTTTGTTTTGGCTTTTGCTTTTGCTTGCTTTTTATGTTATGCAATATTCTTATGTATACTTTTAAAAATGCGATTATGTGTATAGAGTTTGCCTTGTTTCCCTTCTCACATGAACTGCAGCAAGCCTTAATGAACAGAGACAACTTTGTCATAAATGGTGGTTGTCAAAATGAACCAAACAGTATGATCGTTTCTACCAGGAATAGGTCAAATCTAACACGACCTTGAGTGTCACGAATAGGTTAAACCTACCACGACCTTGAGTGTCATGAATAGGTCAACCCTACCACGACCTTGAGTGTCATGAATAGGTCAACCCTACCACGACCTTTAGTGTCATGAATAGGTTAAACCTACCACGACCTTTCCTATCCTGAATAGGTCAAACCTACCATGACCTTTTGTGTCATGAATAAGTCAAACCTACCACGACCTTAAGTGTCATGAATAGGTTAAATCTATCATGACCTTTAGTGTAATAGATAGGTCAAACCTACCACGACCTTAAGTATCATAAATAGGTTGAATCTACCATGGCCTTTAGTGTAATAGATAGGTCAAACCTACCACGACCTTAAGTGTCATGAATAGGTTAAATCTACCATGACCTTTAGTGTCATGAATAGGTTGAACCTACCCCAACCTTTAGTGTCATGAATAGGTCAAACCTACCATGACATTTAGTATAATAGATAGGTTAAACCTACCATGACCTTTAGTGTCATGAATAGGTCAAACCTACTACGACCTTGAGTGTCATGAATATGTCAAACCTACCATGACTTTTCCTATCCTGAATAGGTCAAACCTACCATGACCTTTCTTGTCCTGAATAGGTCAAACTTACCATGACCTTTCCTATCCTGGATTGGTCAAACCTATCATGACCTATCCTATCCTGAATAGGTCAAACCTACCACGATCCCGTTCTATCATGAATAGGTCAAACGTACCATGACCTTCTCTATCATAAACAGGTCCAACTGACCATGACCCTTTCTATCTTGAATAGGTCAAAGCTACCATGACCCTTCTATGACCATGACTTTTTCTGTCATTTATTCATTTATTTATTATTTTATATTGATGATAATGGAATAAGCACTCATGTGCTTTTTTACATCCAGTCCCCGTGTGTCATGAATAGATGAGACCTACCATGAAGCTTTCTGTCATCATTAGGTCAAACCAACCATGACGCTTTCTGTCATCATTAGGTCAAACCTACCATGACCCTTTCTGTCATGAAGAGGTCAAACCTACCATGACCCTTTCTGTCATCATTAGGTCAAACCTACCATGACCCTTTCTGTCATCATAAGGTCAAACCTACCATGACCCTTTCTGTCATCATAAGGTCAAACCTACCATGACCCTTTCTGTCATCATTAGGTCAAACCTACCATGACCCTTTCTGTCATCATAAGGTCAAACCTACCATGAAGCTTTCTGTCATCATTAGGTCAAACCTACCATGAAGCTTTCTATCAACATTAGGTCAAACCTACCATGACGCTTTCTGTCATCATTAGGTCAAACCTACCATGACGCTTTCTGTCATCATTAGGTCAAACCTACCATGACCCTTTCTGTCATCATTAGGTCAAACCTACCATGACCCTTTCTGTCATCATTAGGTCAAACCTACCATGACCCTTTCTGTCATCATAAGGTCAAACCTACCATGACCCTTTCTGTCATCATTAGGTCAAACCTACCATGACCCTTTCTGTCATCATAAGGTCAAACCTACCATGACCCTTTCTGTCATCATAAGGTCAAACCTACCATGACCCTTTCTGTCATCATTAGGTCAAACCTACCATGACCCTTTCTGTCATCATAAGGTCAAACCTACCATGACCCTTTCTGTCATCATAAGGTCAAACCTACCATGACCCTTTCTGTCATCATAAGGTCAAACCTACCATGACCCTTTCTGTCATCATAAGGTCAAACCTACCATGACTCTTTCTGTCATCATAAGGTCAAACCTACCATGACCCTTTCTGTCATCATAAGGTCAAACCTACCATGACCCTTTCTATCACGAAGAAGTCAAATCTACCGTGACTTTGTTATGAATAGGTCAAAGCTACATGACTTGTCATGAAAAGGTGTAACATACCGCGATCTTTTCTATCACAAAAAAGTTAAGCTTACCAACATAACGAATAAATGTAAAGATTGAAGTTGGTTTTTCATCTTCATCACATTGCATGCTATTTATTGTTCCGCGCTGTTTGGCGTAGTTTCTATCTTGTTTACTGAGAGTTGTTGTTGTTCTTCAATTTAACGTCTGTTCACATTAAGTGATATTAGACACAAATTACTGAGAGTGTTTCCCACACATGCGACCCACGCAGAACATCTTACGCGCACACACTAAACCTGTTCCGCGTTTGGGAAGAATAGGCCATTATATGCCTGTGGCAAGGGATGACAAAATTTGCCAAAAAAACAAACCCTACACGCACACATCAACTAGATATATAAAAAAAAGCACAGGGGTGCTTATTCCATTATCCACGAAATAAAAAGAATTTAAATGAACATGTGAAAAACCTTGGGGGAAAAACTCAAAGAGTAAGCCTTGTTCATGCACGTACATTCAATTTCTTCCGTGACGTGTGATTTAGGTTAGAAAAAAAGACAAAAATGCACTTGCATTGTTTGTTTCCATAAACAAAACAAACCAAGTCGTAACATTGGCTGCTTTGATAATAAATATCAACAAACATAACAAGGAATACACCCCAAAAATGGAGAGAGAGAGAGAGAGAGAGAGAGAGAGAGAGAGAGAGAGAGAGAGAGAGAGAGAGAGAGAGAGAGAGAGACAGAGACAATGAACAATGAACAATGAAAAGAGAGAGTGAGAGAGAGAGAGAGACAGAAAGAGAGAGAGAGAGAGAGAGAGAGAGAGAGAGAGAGAGAGAGAGACAGAGAGAGCGAGAGAGAGCGAGAGCGAGAGAGAGAAGAGAGAGAGAGAAAGAGAGAGAGACAGAGAGAAAGGGAGAGAGAGAGAGAGGGAGAGAAGAGAGAGAGAGAGAGAGAGAGAGAGAGAGAGAGAGAGAGAGAGAGAGAGAGAGAGAGAAGAGAGAGAGAGAGAGAGAGAGAGAGAGAGAGAGAGAGAGAGAGAGAGAGAGAGAGAGAGAGAGAGAGAGAGAGAGAGAGAGAGAGAGAGAGAGGGGGGATTGAATTAATGTGGAAGGTGCGTATTCTAATGACTCAGTGAACTACTAATTTCCAAGAAGGAAGAGAGGGCCAGATGAGATAGAGGAGAGAGAAGTTGAGTGAAGAATTCAATGGATAGAGGGCATAATGAGAGGTGGATGTGTGATGTAGATGATGAAGATGTGTAGTGGTGGTGGTGAGTGTTTGAATAGTGTGAGGTGGTGTGTTGATGTGTGTAATGTGTGTGTGTGAATGTGTGATAATGGTGTGTGTGTGTGGATGTTGTGTGTGATGTGGTGTGTGAATGTGTGGTGATGTGTGTTGTGAATGTGAATGTTGTGGTGTGTGTGTGTGTTGATGTGTGTGTGTGAATGTGTGTGTGTATGTGTGTGTGTGTGAATGTGTGTGAATGTGTGTGAATGTGTGTGTGTGAATGTGTGTGATGTGTGTGAATGTGTGGTAATGTGTGTGTAGTGAATGTGTGTGTGTGTGAATGTGTGTGTGTGTGAATGTGTGTGTGATGTGTGTATGTATGTGTTGTGGTGAATGTGTGTGTGTGATGTGTGTGTGTGAATGTGTGTGTGAATGTGTGTGTGATGTGTGTGTGTGTGTGTGTGAATGTGTGTGTGTGTGATGTGTGTGATGTTGTGTGTAATGTGTGTTGTGATGTGTGTGTGATGTGTGTGCGAATGTGTGTGTGATGTGTGTGTTGTGTGTGGAATGTGTGTGTGTGGTGTGTGTGTGTGTGTGAATGTGTGTGTGATGTGTGTTGTGTGTGTGTGTGAATGTGTGTGTGAATGTGTTTGTGCGCGTGTGTGTGTGAATGTGTGTGTGTGCGTGTGTGTGCGAATGTGTGTGTGCCTGTGTGTGTGAATGT
>CM054143.1:29337641-29367641 GCA_028751875.1 Rapana venosa | reverse complement strand
TAAAATTAAGATAGCTGGAATAAGAATAAAACAACTTCACACACATACACACACACACACATACACACACACACACATACACACACACACACACACACACACACACACACACACACACACACACACACACACACACACACACACACACACACACACACACACACACACATGGGAATGGATGGCCCCAAAACATATTTCCCATTTCTTTGGTTTCTACATAGTTAAACTACGATGTTACGAATATCACAAAGAGGTCCTGTTATTAAAGATAAGTAGGCTGTATCAAGAATACCTTTCATCAATAGTGGTCAGGAACATTTCATAGTCAACCTTTTTTTTATCTCATAGGTCAAAATTACTGTTTTAACTTCAGCCATTGTTTTAGTCTAAAGTAAAACATGACTTCCGAATTGGCCTTTTTAAGGGCAGTCTTTTGCAATGTAAATTTTTGTTGAGAGTGATTGCAGTAAAATCATGATGCATTTGCACGTACGCTTTTGAAACATGTAAACACTGGTCGGAAGCCAAACGGTTTATTAGGTTTATACTTACTTTACTTTACTTGACTTTACTTGACTTTACTTTACTTTATCCGTCCTCTTGTGCCGTCTTGGGCGACTAGGGGAGAAAGAGCTTAAGGTCTCTGGCAAGCTGGATGCCCTGGCTGGTTAGGATGCTGTGGGTCTTCGTTGTGTGATCTCTAACCTTACCGACAGAAAGTAAGCCGATACGTCAGTCAGACGAACTTCTGACAGACTGACCTGAACAATTAGATTGCCAGCAATAATTGTGACCTACGGCGTCTTTTGTACGTAGGCTTACTGGCCCATTCGTTAGTTGCAGATGCCAAGCTTATTCTAATGAAACAAACGTATCAGCGTATCCCAGTTTGGAGGCTTCATCAAGCAGTTAGTGTATTAATTGTGAGATCTCGACTAAAGGTTGATCGAAGGGAGGAAAACCGTTTTGGTCGATATCCCCATGTAGACATTTTAATTTTAGGTCTCGGCTTTTTTTTCGAAGGGTACCACGGTGTGGAGATTAGTCTTAAAGGCCTATTATTGCATAGTCTGTAAGCTATGGCCTACCATAATGCACATATGTCCATTTAACGGTTGCTTAACAAGTATAGAAATTCTACCACAAATATATAGTCGACAATGATCCAGCACGTGTACTGAAGCATTTTCAAAATAATGAGCATCTATCTATCTATCTATCTATCTATCTATCTATCTATCTATCTATCTATCTATCTATCTATCTATCTATCTATCTATCTATCTATCTATCTATCTTGTAGTGTTGTGTGTGTGTGTGTGTGTGTGTGTGTGGTGCTGTTGTGTGGTTGTGTGTGACGGGCGGTAATAAGATTACCTCCCATGGGATCAGAGTCTGTCGCAGCCTTGTGTTTCTAAATATGGACACACCTGCGAGTTGTGCCACACTCTGGGTGGTGGTTGAAAACCCTCTGATGCACTTACTTCACTTGCTTGGGGAAATGTAGAACTATGCAGCTTCTTTAGAGAAGTCACATCGTAGACTGCGCCATGTACTCGAGATTTGTGCAGAGATGGGACATGAAAATTGTCCACTATGTTACATTTGCATGAATTAGCATTATGAAGGCAAAAAGAATTAGGCAACCATGTTTCTCAAGAGTCATTTGATTTATTCCCGTTGATCTTTTATTTCATCTGATCAATGAATCGAAACTGATTTCTGTTTCTGTTGAAAATTACAATGGCAGTGTTGATATTCACAGTTTACACAATTTTATGAATCAAACTCTTAGGCTTTAAGTGTGTGTATACTCATTTGAGAGGATTTTTCTCCAGGAGTTAACATAACTCCATACTCCTGAAAGTCTGGATGAGATTATAGACCAAGATCTTATGCGTGAACGCATACAGAATATCTTTCACACGTATTTAACCCGTTCTGCCTTTTAGAAGAGCAGCCATTACCTGTCGGAAGGAACGGATGGAAAGCGTCTAGAAAAAAGAAACACGTACACTCTGATGCTTTGTATAGATATCATCCCCGAAGTCGGAATGAGGCTACCTAATGATGGGGAAAAAACCCGGTCGTGTGCGCAAAGATTTTAATTTTTAATCTTTCATATCGATGATAATGGAATAAGCACTTATGTGCATTTTTTAAATCCAGTCCCCATGTGTATGCGCTTTGTACATTTTGTCATCTGTTCCCACCGGCACATAATGGCTTACTCTTTGGAAAAGTGGAACAGGATTAACGTGTGTGCAAAATGTTCTGCGTGCGTTCGCACACGGGGCCTCAGGTCTCATCCGAAGGACTTTTGGGGAGAGTGGAGTCTGCACTGATGTTAACTCCAGGGGAAAATATCCCCTTGAACGGGAATCAGACCCAGGTGGTCAGATTGCGAGCGCAATGTTCTAACCAGTAGGCTATCCCGTCCCCCAATGCCAACATTAGAGATTCTGGAAGCTTTATCTGAGGAACAGAAAAAAAGCAAAGTAAACCATATGATTATAGCATTAAAAATATTAATGGAGTAGACTCCTGTAATGAGAAAGTTAATAAAATGGTGGATTTTTCGTTGTTTTAAAATCTTTATGTCCCGTAATGAGAAAGTTAAAAAGTGATGGAGATTTTTGGTTTTAAACTTTTGTTATAGACTAGCTGATATTTTTAATTATTTAAGACAGTTGTGGAGTTTGTTTTCTTCTCGTATAATCCATAGAATTTTCAATAGTGGCGGGTCTGTGTGTCATTCTTTCTCTTTATATCAACTCCTTGTGTGTGCATGCGTGAGTGAGTGTGTGTGTGTGTGTGCGTGTGTGAGTGTGTATGCATGCGTGTGTGTGCGTGCGCATGTGTATGTGTACGTGTGTACACACGTACCAAGCACGCACAATCTTATAAAAAGAGCTCATGATCTAAAACATGGCAAAAATAACTTTTAAAAAAAGGCACTGGAGACATACAATGGACATCATGTGTATGTGTGTGTGTATGCACGCACTAGGGTGCCTGTGTATATCTATATGTATGTGTGTGTACATGCATGCATGTGCGCGCGCATGCCCTTATGTATGTATGCATATATGTGTGTATAGACCGTGCACAAACTTAAGAAAAAACCCCACAAAATCTTAAGAGGTAAACATCCCCCCCAAAAAAACCCAAAAAACAAAACAACAACAACAACAAATCCCAATCTTTTAAAAAACAACAACTTTTAAACAAAAAATGGACACAAAAGCGGTATGGAATATACAATAGACCTCATTTTCTTTACATTATTCCATTGTCCTTTATAAAAACAAATAAGTAAAAAAAAAAACATTACTACTAAGGTAACGGTGTTGGCTGCTTTCAACCACCACTCAAGGGTCCATTACCTTTGGGTGTGCTGGGGCCTTTTGTCTGGCTTACATCCTGTACACCCTCTTGTCATGTCAAAAGATGGCTCAGAACCAAAGCCAAAAATAAATGGGTTGTTTTCTTTTTGGTAGTACATTCAAGGTTTTTTCATTTGTTGTTGTTTTTTTAAACAATAATTATGGTTTTTGTGAAGTTCTGTGCAAAATTAAGAACACCTGTGTTGTTGTTGTTGTTGTTGTTGTTGTTGTTGCTGTTTCTGTTGTTCATGTGTTATTATAATGTGACCCTGTTATTTTTTCTCCTAAATTTGTTAGTGGTGAGAATTTACTTTCAGTCTAGGTATTTGTCTGATCTGCTTTTTTCTCTTACAAGAACACCCCCACCCAGCCACCCACAGATATCTATCTATCTCTCTCTCTCTATCTCTCTATCTCTCTATCTTTCTATCTATCCATCTATCCATCTATCTATCTATCAATTCATCTATCCATCTATCTATCTATCTATCTATCTATCTATCTATCTATCTATCTATCTATCTATCTATCTATCTATCTATCAATTGTTTGATCAATATCTATCTATCTATCTATCTATCTATCTATCTATCTATCTATCTATCTATCTATATATCTATCTATCTATCTATCTATCTATCTATCTATCTATCTATCTATCTATCTATCTATAATTTAGAAATATTTCTCACATATTCACACACACACACACACTCTCTCTCACACCACTTATATATTTATGCATATATGTGTGTACAGACCCGTGCACACTTAAGAACCTCCCCCCTTTCCACACACACACCATCTTAAGAATAAAAAAACCACACCAACCTTTTCTAAAAAAACCAATTTTAAATAATAAATAGACACAAAAGCAGTATGGGATATACAATAGACCTTGTTTTCTATAGATTACCAGTAAGGTCATGGTGTGGGCTGCTTTCAACGACCACTCCAGGGTCCATTACCTTTGGGTGTGCTGGGGCCTTCTGTCTGGCTTACATCCTGTACACCCTCTTTGTCATGTCAAAAGATTGCCCTGAATAAAAGCCCAAATAAATGGGTTGTTTTATTTTTGCTAGTACCATCCAAGGTTTTTTTGTTTGTTGTTGTTTTTTTAAACAATAATTATGGTTTTTGTTAAGCTCTGTGCAAAATTAAGAACACCTGTGTTGTTGTTGTTGCTGTTGTTGTTGTAATGTGACCATGTTATTTTTTTATCTTAAATTTGTTATTAGTGGTGAGAATTTACTTTCAGTCTAAGATTTTTGTCTGATCTGCTTTCTTTTTTCAAAAGAACACCCCCACCCAGCCACCCACTGATACATCTATATATCTATATATATATCTATACTATCTATATATATCTCTCTCTCCCCATATATATATATATTATATATATATATATATATTATATATATATATATATATATATATATATATATATATATATTATATATATATATATATATATTATATATATAATTTAGAAGTATTTCTCACATATTCACACACACACACACACTCTCTCTCTCACTCCAAGTTATGTATGTATGCATATATGTGTGTATAGACCCATGCACAAACTTAAGAAACCCCTCCCCCCTCCCTCACAAAATCTTAAGAAACCAAAGAAAACACCAGAAACGAATCTTTAAAAAACAAAATTAAAAATAATGGACACAAAAGTGGTATGGGATATACAACAGACCTTGTTTTCTTTACATGGTTCCATTATCTTCCAAGTGAAAGAATAAATAAAAATAATATAAAAGTACATTACCAGTAAGGTGTCGGCTGCTTTCAACGACCACTCCAGGGTCCATTACCTTGGGTGTTCTGAGGACTTCTGCCTGGCTTACATCCTGTACACCCTCTTTGTCATGTCAAAAGATGGCCCTGAATAAAAGCCCAAATAAATGGTTGTTTTCTGTTTTTGCTAGTACCATCCAAGGTTTTTTCGTTTGTTGTTGGATTTTTTTTTATATAACAGCTATGGTTTTTGTAAAGTTCTGTGCAAAATTAAGAACACCTGTGCTGTTGTTGTTGTTGTTGTTGCTGCTGCTGTTTCTGTTTTGTTTGTTGTAATGTGATTATGTATTTTTCCTCCTAAATTTGTTATTAGTGGTGAGAATTTACTTTCAGTCTAGCTTTTTTTGTCTGCTCTGCTTTTTTTCTCAAAAAACACCCCCACCCAGCCAACCACACACACACACACATATATATATATATATATACATATATATAATTTAAATATTTATCACACATTCACACACACATACACTCTCTCTTGCACTTATGTATGTATGCATATATGTGTGTACAGACCCATGCACAAACTTAAGAAAAAGAACCCCACAAAATCTTAAGAAGCCAAAAAAAATCTTTAAAAAATTTTTAAACAAAAAATGGACACAAAAGCAGTATGGGATATACAACAGACCTTGTTTTCTTTACATTGTTCTATTATCCCCGATATAAAATAAAAAAACCAAAACATTACCAGTACGGTTGTGGTGTGGGCTGCTTTCAACGACCACTCCAGGGTCCATTACCTTGGGTGTGCTGGGGCCTTCTATCTGGCTTACATCCTGTACACCCTCTCTGTCAAGTCAAAAGATGGCCCAGAAACAAAGCCAAAATAAATGGGTTGTTTTCTTTTTGGTAGTACCATCCAAGGTTTTTTCGTTTGTTGTTGTTTTTTCAACTATGATTATGGTTTTGTTAAGTTTTGTGCAAAATTAAGAACACCTGTGTTGTTGTTGTTGTTGTTGCTGTTGTAATGTGACCATGTTATATTTTCTCCTAAATTTGTTATTAATGGTGAGAATGTACTTTCAGTCTAGAGTTTTGTCTGATCTGCTTTTTTCTCTCACAAGAACACCCCCACCCAACCACCCACAGATATATATATATATATATATGTGATATATATATGTATGTATATATATGATATATATATATATAATTTAGAAATATTTCCCATATATTCACACACACACACACTCTCTCTCTTTCACATACTTATGTATATATGCATATATGTGTGTACAGACCCATGCACAAACTTAAGAAGAAAACCCCACAAAATCTTAAGAAGCAAAAAACCAACCCAATCTTTGAAAAAAAAAGGACACAAAAGTGGTACAGGGTATACAACATACCTCGTTTTCTGTACATTATTCCATTATCCTCGATATAAAAGAATTAATAATTAAAAAAAAATACATTGCCAGTAATGTCCCAGTGTCGGCTTCTTTCAAGGACCACTCAAGGGTCCATTACCTTTGGGTGTGCTGGGGCCTTCTGTCTGGCTTACATCCTGTACACCCACTTTGTCATGTCAAAAGATGGACCAGAACAAAAGCCAAAATGAATGGTTGTTTTCTTTTTGGTAGTACCATTCAAGGTCTCTTCGTTGTTTTTTAAACAATAATTATCGTTTTTGTTAAGTTCTGTGCAAAATTAAGAACACACCTGTGTTGTTGTTGTTGTTGTTGTTGTTGTTGCTGCTGCTGTTTCTGTTGTTGTGTTGTAATGTGACCATGTTATTTTTTTTCCCTAAATTTGTTATTAGTGGTGAGAATTTACTTTCAGTCTAGGTTTTTTTGGGTCTGATCTGCTTTATTTTTTTCAAAAAACACCCTCAACTAGCCACCTACAGATATGTATCTATCTATCTATCTATCTATCTATCTATCTATCTATCTATCTATCTATCTATCTATCTATCTATCTATCTATCTATCTATCTATCTATCTATCTATCAAAGAATTTAGAAATATTTCTCTCTCTCACTCTCTCTCACACACACACACCCTTTCTCTCTCTCTCTTTCACACTATGTATGTATGCATATATGTGTGTACAGACCTGTGCACAAACTTAAGAATCCCCCCCCCCCAACAAAATCTTAAGAAGCAAAACAAAAATACCAAACAATCTTTTAAAAAAATAAAAAAAAATGGACACAAAAAGCGGTGTGGGATATACAATAGACCTTGTTTTCTTTACATTATTCTATTGTCCTCGATATAAAAGAGTAAACTTTAAAAAGTACATTACCAGTAAGGTCGCAGTGTTGGCTGCTTTCAACCACCACTCAAGGGTCCATTACCATTGGGTGTACTGGGACCTTCTGTCTGGCTTACATCCTGTACACCCTCTTTGTCATGTCAAAAGATGGACCAGAACAAAGCCAAAATGAATGTTTTCTTTTTGGTAGTACCATCCAAGGTTTTTTCATTTGTCATTGTTTTTGTAAACAATATTTATGGTTTGTGTTAAGTTCTGTGCAAAATAAAGAACACCTGTGTTGTTGTTGTTGTTGTTGTTTGTTGTTGCTGCTGCTGCTGTTGTTGTTGTTGTAATGTGAGCATGTTATTTTTTTCTCCTAAATTTGTTATTAGTGGTAAGAATTTACTTTCAGTCTAGGTTTTTTGTCTGATATGCTTTTTTTCTCTCACAAGAACACCCTCACCCAGCCACCCATATATCTATATGGATATCTATCTATCTATCTATCTATCTATCTATCTATCTATCTATCTATCTATCTATCTATCTATCTATCTATCTATCTATCTATCCATCCATCCATCCATCCATCCATCCATCCATCCATCCATCCATCCATCCATCTATCTATCTATCTATCTATCTATCTATCTATCTATCTATCTATCTATCTATCTATCTATCTATCTATCTATCTATCTATACAAGAATTTAGAAAGATTTCTCTCTCTCTCTCACACACACACCCCTCTCTCCTCTCTCTCTCTCTCTCTCTCTCTCTCTCTCTCTCTCTCTCTCTCTCTCTCTCTCTTTCACACGTATGTATGTATGTATATTATATGTGTGTAAAGACCCCTGCATAAACTTAAGACCACCACCTCCAACACACACAAAATCTTAAGAAGCAAACAAAATCCCCAAACAATCTTAAAAAGAAAAATTAAAACAAAAAATGGACACGACAGCGGTATGGGATATACAATAGACCTTGTTTTCTTTACAGTATTCCATTATCCTCGATATAAAAAATAAAAAAAAATACATTACCAGTAAGGTTGCGGTGTCAGCTGCTTTCAACGACCACTCCAGGGTCCATTACCCTTGGGTGTGCTGGGGCCTTCTGTCTGGCTTACATCCTGTACACCCTCTTTGTCATGTCAAAAGATGGCCCTGAACCAAAGCCTAAATAAATGGGTTGTTTTCTTTTTGCTAGTACTGTCCAAGGTTTTTTCGTTTCTTGTTGTTTTTAAAAAAAAAAATAACAGCTATGATTTTTGTTAAGTTCTGTGCAAAATTAAGAACACCTGTGTTGTTGTTGTTGTTGATGATGTTGTTGTTGCTGGTGTTGTTGTTGTTGATGCTGGTGTTGTTGTACTTGTTGTTGTAATGTGACCATGGTTTTTTTTTCTCTCCTAAATTTGTTATTAGTGGTGAGAATTTACTTTCAGTCTAGATTTTGTCTGATCTGCTTTTTTCCCCCCGCACAAGAACACCCACAGGCAGCCACCCATATATTATATATATATATATATATATATATATATATATATATATATATATATATATATATATATATATATATATATATATATATATATATATATAAATTTAGAAATATTTCTCGCATATTCACACACTCTTTCTCTCACATGCACTTTTGTATGTATGCATATATGTGTGTACAAACCCCTGCACAAACTTAAGAAACACCCCCCCCCTCCACACACACACATCTTAAGAAGCCAACAAAACACACCAATGTTTAAAAAAAAAATGTTTTAAATAATAAATAGACACAAAAGCAGTGTGGGATATACGATAGACCTTGTTTTCTATAGATTGCCAGTAAGGTCGTGGTGTTGGCTTCTTTCAACACCACTCAAGGGTCCATTACCATTGGGTGTGCTGGGGCCTTCTGTCTGGCTTACATCCTGTACACCCTCTTTGTCATGTCAAAAGATGGACCTGAACAAAGCCAAAATAAATGGGTTGTTTTCTTTTTGGTAGTACCATCCAAGATGTTTTCGTTTGTTGTTGTTTTTAAAACAATAATTATGGTTTTTGTTAAGTTCTGTGCAAAATTAAGAACACCTGCGTTGTTATTGTTGTTGTTGTTGTAATGTGACCTTGTTATTTTTTTCTCCTAAATTTGTTATTAGTGGTGAGAATTTACTTTCAGTCTAGGTTTTTGTCTGATCTGTTTTTTCTCTCACAAGAACACCCCCACCCTGCCACCCACAGATATATATATATATATATAAATTAAAAAATATTTCTCAAACACACACTCACACACACACATTCTCTCTCTCTCTCTCTCTCTCTCTCTCTCTCTCTCTCTCCTCTCTCTCTCTCTCTCTCTCTCTCTCTCTGCACTTATGTATGTATGCATATATGTGTGTACAGACCCCTGCACAAACTTAAGAACCCCCCTCCAACAACATCTTAAGAAGCAAAAAAAAATCCCCAATCTTTAAAATAATAATCTTAAAACAAAAAAATGGACACAAAAGGGGTATGGGATATACAATAGACCTTGTTTCTTTACATTATTCCATTGTCCTCGATATAAAAGAAAAAATAATAATTAGAAAAATACATTACCAGTAAGGTCGAAATGTCGGCTGCTTTGAACAACCACTCCAGGGCCCATTACCATTGGGTGTGCTGGGGCCTTCTGTCTGGCTTACATCCTGTACACCCTCTTTGTCATGTCAAAAGATGGCTCAGAACCAAAGCCTAAATAAATGGGTTGTTTTCTTTTTGCTAGTACCATCCAAGGTTTTTTCGTTTCTTGTTGGGTGGTTTTTTTTTTATAACAGTTATGGTTTTTGTGAAGTTCTGTGCAAAATTAAGAACACCTGTGTTGTTGTTGTTGTTCCTACTGTTGTTGTTGTTGTTGTTGTTGTTGCTGGTGGTGTTGCTGTTGATGCTGGTGTTGTTGTACTTGTTGTTGTAATGTGACCATGTTATTTTTCTCTCCTAAATTTGTTATAAGTGGTAAGAATTTACTTTCAGTCTAGGTTTTTGTCTGATCTGCTTTTTTTCTCTCACAAGAACACCCCACCCAGCCACCCACAGATATATATATATATATATATATATATATTTTTAAACTATTTTATTATATATATCTCTCTCATCTCTCTCTCTCTCTCTCTCTCCTCTCTCTCCTCTCTCTCTCTCGCACTCAGCACAAATACAGCTGTTGATAACAGCCAATTATTTTGCATGTTGTTTTCAGGGTTGCATTTATCACTGGATTGGGTGTGGAGACTTACTGGTTGTCCAGTTTTTTGCCTTCCTTCCTTCCTTCCTTTTTTCTTTCCTCCCTCCATTCTTTCAATCCTTCCTTCTTTCCTTCCTTTGTTACCCCCTCCCTTTTTTCTTCCTCCCTTCACTCCTTGTTTCCTTTATTCTTCTCTTCCTCCTTTCTTTGTTCCACCTTCCCTTCATTTAATCATTCGTTCGTTCATTCCTTTCTTTCTTTATTCCTTCATCTCTCCCTCCCTCCCGACATTCCTTCCTTCCTTCGTTCCGTCTTCCCTTCATTCATTGATTCCATCCTGTGTTCCTTCATTCCTTTCTTTGTAGCTGTGTTCATTTGTTCGTTCGTTCCTTCCTTCCTTCCTTCCTTCCTTCCTTTATTCATCCATTCAATCATTCATTCTTCCTTTAACTGTTTCATTAAAGAAGAATCTAGGAGTGTAGAGCAAGGTAATTACCTTTGTTCGGTGTAGCACGTAACCCCACACCAATTAACCGACAATGATAAATATATTGATTCACACCCAGCATGTACTGAATAAGTAACAGAAATGGGAGTACTTTTGCATAAAGTGGAGTACACAGGACATCACGGCGATCGAGTGGAAAGACCACTGCAGTGGTCAGGTCAGTGGTTAGATAAAAGCTCCCCCCTTGGGGATGCAGGGGGCCTATCAGTACAAATAGCATCCCCACCTTCTGGAAATTGTGTGCTAGAAATTTCCTCTTTTCTATCCCTCTCTTTGCTTCTGCCTTGTTCGTTTTTTCCTGTCACATCCTTCTTGTCTATTTTCTGCTTTCTTGGTCCATTCCATGCTTTTTTCCCCAGAAAGACATAAAAGATAACAATTCTCTCTCTGGGCCTGACTTTTCAGGCGCTTAACGGCAGCGTGACGCATTTTCGCTCATATAACAGACAACAATAGTAGCTGTCTGAGCATTCGACGAGTAAGAAAGAAGATAGAAGCCACGATCACCCGACAACTGAATCCAGCAGTCTTTGGTTTCACACTCACAAAAGCATGATGATATTAAATATGTAACATTTTTGTTTGTTTTCAAGATAAGTGTGTTTCTGGCTTTCCAAAACGACACTTCGAACTGTCCATCCGTTGTTTCATCTAAACCTACTATAGTAACAGAGAAGGTTATTTTAGGAATGTACCGTTTCGTTCGTAAGTACATGTACAAATTTATTCAGAAAACAACATCGTAGCCACACCCTGATAAAAATATGTTATATGAGCATGATTATACTATACTAGGTTATGTTTTTAACACTTTTTAAAAATAGGTTTTTATCCCAGGAAGTTGCACAAGCTAATAAAATAGCAGCTTTACTATCCTGAAGAAAATTGTTATAAAACGCCAACTGTCATGGCGCAGTGGTTGGCGTCTTGGTTTACAGATTGGAAGGTCGAGGGTTTGAATCCCATAAGAGTCATAGGGATTTTTCGGATTCTGGCTGGCTCCTACCCAGAGTGAGTGTGCTGTGGGCTCAGTGGGAAGACTGGGACCACACAGTCGAGCTTCGTCCTCTTAACGGATGCGAGTTTGAGAGTGTTGCTCAAATTACCTGACCAACCCTGCAGGTGTCTGTATCTCTCGGGCCCGGTTGACGCCGGGATATATTATGATAGTAAGCGTAGAGCACAACCCTGTCAAGTAATCTCAAAGCACATAGAAGCATCATTACGTCATCCTCATTGCCACTGATCATCACGCAGAACAAAATTACTTTTGATTGGGTGGCACCAGTTGCTCTGGTCTCATGATGACCTCGGATTTAGTTTTCCCGTACTTCTCTATGCTTGTGGCGAGTTTATGTCAAAGCCTTTGGGGTTGGAAGTTCACGGGGCACGGTCTTTGGAGGGATGTTGTGGTGGCTCCGAGACTACGCTAATGCTTTCATTAGTAGGGGGCGACAGCCAACATTCACAAAGATCAAACATTAAATACAGGTTCTGTATATTTTACCCCAAGGTCCAAAACAGATGACAACTCATCAGCCGACGGGAGAGCACAAGATGGGTGGCAGGATGGTTAAGACGTTTGCCTGCCAACAAGTAAACCGTAAGGTTCTGGGTTACATTCCCAGCCTCGCCCTTTCTTCCTAGTTTGACTAAAAATTCGAACTGAATGACAAAGTCCTTCGGATGAGACTATAAACCGAGGCCCCATGTGCGAACGTATGCAGAACATCTTGCGCACACGTTAAATCCTGTTCCGCTTTTCGAAAGAGTAGGCCATTGTGTGCCGGTTGGAACAGGTGACAAAATTTACAAAACCGCATACACACGGGGACTAGATGTAAAAAAGCACCTGAGTGCTTATTTCATTATCCTTGAAAAAAAAAAAGTCATCTGAGCCCTTTGATTTGTTGCTTTATAAGATTCAGCGCTATATAAATTCCATACATTATTTATTATCATTATTAATACCATACCGAACAAAGTCGAAAAAGTAAGTAGAATGGGTTTCTCAGCTGGCACGCAATGCTAATCATTGCATTTTATACCTAATGCGCTCATAAACAGGAAGCCAGTGTATTTGCTTCAGTACAAGAAATATATCATCATAGTAAGGAAAAGGATAATATAATATAATATATATCATCATACTGTTTTGTTTTTTTATATAGATGTGTGGATTCAGACAGCCTGAAAAAAAAACCCACTTGATTTGTGCCTGATCAAGACTTGGCCAGGAAAAACAAGATGCAATATATCAATCCTTGGCAATATCAGCGATAGACGGCTACTGCATGCATGTATGTATAGCTTAGGTGAAGAAGTCACCAGTTCTGATTTTGCTTTCTGATACACGAGATAGAGAAAACAAGTGCATAATTGCATCGTTAGTTCGTAGACTGATAGAGGAGAATCTAAGTGTGGATGAGGACAATATGGTACCATAAGTTGTCAGAGGTTGGTGGTCCCGAGGGTATGCATTTCAGTCTTCGCTGTCTGTCTGTCTGTCTGTCTGTCTGTTGCTGCCTGCCTGCCTGCCTGTTTGTCTGTCTGTCTGTCTGCCTATCTGTGTATGTGTGTGTGTACCTCTCTGTCTGTCTGTCTGTCTCTGTCTGTCTGTCTGTCTGTCTCTCTCCATGCCTATCAGATCCATGTTGTGTTTTAAGGAGCAAGGTAAAAGAACTAAGACTTTTTTAGATGTGTTTTGTTCTGTTTTTGGTCAGCACTTTTTTCATGGTTTTAGAATGTATATATACAGCAGCGTGTTTTTGAGTACGTGCCAAGGTGTTTATAACAAGTCATATTAAACCTACCGAGAAGGTACATTTAACTATTTTCACCTTTCCATTCTTGCCGCTAGAAAAGTATCGTGGCCAAAAGCACAGGAAAGATGTCTGTCTGTCTCCATCGCTGCTGTCGTCGGTAGGAGCTCCACGCAATGCCACCAAAGTTCGCCATCTTTCTCTGTCTCTGCTGAGTTCTACGATCTCCTGTAGCCCTCCTCCCAGACCACTGAGCTCAGCGATGTTGGCAATGTAGAATGTTGGTGGTCTGCCTCTTTTCCTTTCTGCCCTCAACAGTACCATGGAGAATAGTCGTCATCAGATGTGTCTGTGTGTTTCTGTTTGCATGACCAACATATCTCAATCTGCGCTTATCCATTTCAGCCAACATTTGTCTTTGCACCGAGAGTTTATGAAGAATTATTTCATTATTTTGTTCTTCTGTCTAGTTGACTCTTAGAAGTCGCCTTTGGAACCACGTTTTTGCTGCGCTTTTTTGGTCTCTTTTCAATTTTCGTTGTGTCCAGACCGCCCACCCATACAACAATGCAGGCTAGATTTGTGTTTTGACACTCTAATTTTGAGATCTTTAGGTAAGCCTTCGTATTTCCATATGTTTTCTATTAACTAAATCGTCTTTTGCTTGGCCATACCAATTCTAGCCTTGGCATCTTATATAGGGGACGGGATAACCTGGTGGTTAGCGTGATGTGCTCGTGATCTGCTGACCCGGGTTCGATTCCCGTTCAAGGAGATTTTTCCTCTGAAGTTAACAGCAGTGCCAACTCCACTCTCCCCAAAAGTCCTTCGGATGAGACTATAAACCGAGGTCCCGTGTGTGAATCGTACGCACAACATCTTGCGCACACGTTAACATCCGTTCCGCTTTTCGGAAGAGTATGCCATTGTGTGCCGGTGGGAATGGATGACAAAATTGACAAAACTGCATACACACGGGGACTTGGATAAAAAGAGCACACGAGTGCTTATTCAGTTATCCTCGAAATAAAAATGAACAAAGAATTCTCTCTCTCTCTCTCTCTCTCTCTCTCTCTCTCTCTCTCTCTCTCTCTCTCTCTCTCCTCTCATCTCTCTCTCTACCTCCCCCCCTCTCTCTCCCCCTCTCTCTTTCTTCTCTCTCTCTCTCTCTCTCTCTCTCTCTCTCCTCCTCTCTCCCCCCCTCTCCTCTCCTCCCTCTCCCTCTCCTCTCCTCCTCTCTCTCTCCTCTCCCTCCCTCTCTCTCTCCTCTCCCCCTCACTCTCTCTCTCCTCCTCTCTCTCCCCCTCTCTCTCTCCCTCTCCCCCACTCTCTCTCATCCCTCTCTCTCTCCTCCCCCCCTCTCTCCCTCTCTCTCCCTTCTCTCTCTCTCCTCCTCCTCTCTCCTCTCTCCTCTCCTCTCTCCCCCCTCTCTCTCTCTCTCTCCCCTCCTCTCTCCCTCTCCTCTCTCTTACATCCTCTCCCTCTCTCAATCTCTCTCTCTCATTCCTCTCACTCCTGCAACTCACATCATTCCTCTCGTGCATTCCTGTCTGTCTGCTGAGTCTCTTCAATGCATGTGACACTCAACATGCATAATCATGAAGGATGCTGAAGTGTAATATACAGCGTCTGTTTGACACGCCACAATGCTTGTTCTCTGAACTTCCCATAAATCTGCAAGACTAATGAATGGCAATCTTTTTTCCTTCTGTGTCAAGGTGCATTTGTCTTTCGGATGTTGAAAATGTGGACGAAAAAAAATGTTGATTAGGGAAAAAATGGGATTGGTGGTCTAGAGGTAACGCGCCTGTATAGAAAGCGAAAAGTCCTGGGTCGGAAGTGGGCGGTGGTTTGAATCCCGTTTGGGCCCGAAACTTTTAATAATAATAATAATAATAATATATGGAATTTATATAGCGCTGAATCTTGTAAGAAAACAAACAAATCGAAGCGCTTGCACTCAATCATTTACAGGCATGCAACTCTCCTTAAACATAATGAAAACTAACACAGACAAATAAACTTTTCTCCCATCCATTAGACACATGAGTGGTGGTCTGGGCGCTAGTCTTTCGGATGAGACGATAAACCGAGGTCCTGTGTGTTACACAAAATTTTCAACGCACGTAAAAGAACCCACGGCAACAAGAGAGTTGTCCCTGGCAAAATTCTTAGAAAAATGCCACTCTGATAAGAAAACAAATACAGTTGCAAAAAAAACAAACAAAAAAAGGGTGGCGCTGCTCTGTGGCGACGCGCTTTCCCCGGGGAGAGCAGCCCGAATTTCACGCAGAAAAATCTCGTGACTTAAAGGGGTATAAAATAAATGTAAAAAAATAATTTAAAAATGTGCTTTTACAGATTGTTCAGAAAAAAAATCTGCGATGGATTTGAATTTTAGCCTTTTAATTTTATGGCTCTGTTTTAATTTATTTATCCCTTTATTCTTTTACTTCGAGGATCATGGAATGAGCATCTCATGTGCTTCGAATTTTTACATTCAATCCACGTGTGCATGCAGTTCTGTAAATGTTGTGATATGTTCCCCATGAGGTATGTTGCAAGATGTTCGGCATGCTTTGCACACGAGAAGAGAGAGAGAGAGAGAGAGAGAGAGAGAGAGAGAGAGAGAGAGAGAGAGAGAGAGAGAGAGAGAGAGAGACAGAGAGAGAGAGACAGAGACAGACAGAGACAGAGACAGACAGAGACAGAGACAGAGACAGGCAGACAGACAGACAGACAGACAGAGACAGAGACAGAGAGACAGAGACAGAGACAGAGACAGACAAACAGACAAACACACAGACACACACAGACAGAGAGAACTTAAACTCGAACTCGAAAGATTTATTCACAGACAGAGAGAGACAGTGAGACAGACGGACAGACAGACAGACAGACAGACAGAAGCAAACGAGGAAAAAAACCCACCCACCTCAACACATCTTGTTGACTAGAAAAAAACAAAACTACAGATGGACATGACAGGAGCATCATCAACACGAGAGGAAAAACATCCCACTAATTAGGCTGTGTCACGAAAGGAATTGCTACTGACACCCGCCATGCATAGTGATGAGTTTAAACTAGGCACTGAACATGGACAGGAAGAAGGGTGAAAGTGAAAGGAAAGAAAAACATAATAATTTAAAAACAACAACCCCAAAAGATAATAAGAAATGAACAAACGCACTATGGAAAGAAAGAATAATTGCTGACTAAAAGTGTGATTTATAAGAGAGCATGAAAACTTCCATTCCCGTGGGGAACGTTTGCGTGGCTGAGAAATAGAGAAGCTGAAGACAGAGACGGTTGGTGGTAGGAGACAATAATAAAACAAATTCTTTTATTTCGAGGATAATGGGAAAAAACGCTCAAATGCTTTTTTTTAAAACATCCAGTCCCCTTGTGTATGCAGTTTTGTAAATTTTGTCAACCGTTCCCATCGACACACACTGGCCTACTTTTCCGATAAGTGGAACGGGTATTAACTTGTGCTTAATATGTTCTGCGTACGTTCCCGAACGGAACCTCGGTTTATAGTCTTGTCCGAAGGGGAGGGAGACAGGTTTATGAGCACACCAGCTACACACGGATGCACGCAGGTGCTTGCGCACGCACGCACGCACTCACGCGCACATTCATGCACACATACGCACACACACACGTGTATATATATATATATATATATATATATATATATATATATATATTTATTTATATTTATATAAATGGAACTTATATAGCGCTATATCTTGCAAAGACAAATCAAAGCGCATGCATTCAACCTAATCTTACACAGTCATGCAACCAATGACAAACAATCAATAGTTTAAACAAACATATATTACAAACATGGTACGCTGCAGACCAAATCTATGAAATAAATATGTATATATGCATACATACTTGCATACATACACACAAAAACACACACACATACACACACACACACACACACACACACACACACGCACGCACACACACACGCACGCACACACACACATACACACACACACACACACACACACACACTTCCAAACGCACATTGTAAGCTTAGTTTAGTATGAACGTGGGTCCCCAAGTACTGATGCACAGACAAGATTTTCAGTAGGCATGGAACAAAGTCTGCCGAAATGGTTTCTTTGACAATCCACAGACACACAGACAAACAGACAGACAGACAGACATACAGACAGACGGATTGACAGGCAGACGAACAGAAAGACAGAACAGCACAGACAGGCAGACAGACAAACATATCGACAGTGCAGCACATACAGACAGACAGAACAGCATACACACGGGGACTGGATGTAAAAAAGCACATTGGTGCTTATTTCATTATCCTCGATATAAAAGAATGAAAAAAAAATTAAATAAAAAACAGCGCAGCACAGCACAGACAGACGAAAAAGACAAACCAAACAGACAGACAGATTAGACAGACAGACCAAACAGACAGACAGATTAGACAGACAGACCAAAATGACAGATTAGACAGACAAACCAAACAGACAGACAGATTAGACAGACAGACCAAACAGACAGACAGATTAGACAGACAAACCAAACAGACAGACAGATTAGACAGACAAACCAAACAGACAGACAGATTAGACAGACAAACCAAACAGACAGACAGATTAGACAGACAGACCAAACAGACAGATTAGACAGACATACAAACAAACAGACAGAGAAGCCAAAGTAATGAAACCAATAATAATGTGAAACCTGTCAAGGCTCAGTTGATCTGCAATATAGAAGAAGAAAACAACAACAACAAAAACAACACCCAACCCAAACCCTAGCCACAACCTCCATGAGCCAACCTTGTCCTTTGCTTGTTCCAGCCTTTCTTAACATTATTAAGCTGGGGTGGCTGTTTTTCTTAAACACGCACAGGACATTGCACTCTGCTTGGTCTGCAATAAGAAACCAAACACCCTCTCTCTACCCGCCCCTCCACCCCTACCCCCACCCCACCCCTCTGCATTCTTTTGTTTAAGAAAGACAGAAAATAAGATCTTCCTACCCTACCCTGCCCCCTCTCACTTCTTGTCTAGTTTTTGCTTGCATTGACACGTTTTTTGTGTCTAACACACAGTACAGTACAGTACAGTCCAGTCCAGTCCAGTACAGTACAGTACAGTACAGGTCCCAATCTCATAATAATGATCTTCTGAGGGGGATATCTCATATCCGTTGGGGCTTTTATCGAATTTGTCTTCTGTCACATTACCTGACAGAAGTGATTCCTTGTAAAAGGCTGACAGCGCAGGTTATGTTAAAGAATAGACATACTTGCGCACGGCGCGCGCGCGCACACGCACACGCACGCACACATGGGCGCGCACGCACACGCACACGCACGCACACATGGGCGCGCACGCACACATACACGCACACACATACACACACGCACGCGCACACACGCTCGCGCGCATTAACAAACACACACACACACGCACACACGCACGCACTCACACAGGTTTGCGCGCACAAACACACACACGCGCACGCACGCACATACACACGCACAGAGGAACAACACACACACACACTCACACACACACTCACACACACACATTCATACACACACACTCACACACACACACTCATACACACACACACTCACTCACACACACACACACATACACACACACACACACACACACACACACACACACACACACACACACACACACACACACACACACACACACACACACACTCACACAAACTCACAGTATAATATGTATTACTATCAAGATCCAAGCCAGTTCAAGATAATGATCTTTGTGATCATGCTCCACAAGGATCTGGTTGGATTTTTGTTGTTACATTGAATTTGGCACGACACGACATCAGTATATTTTTGTTTACGCCCCCCCCTCTACCCCTCCAACTCCCCCCTCGCCCTCCAACTCCCCCCCCCCCCCCCCCCCCGCACACACCATGTATTGTGGCCTGAGACCAATGTATATATTAAACACGTTCACAGTTCACGGTTCAATTCTCTCTCTCTTTCTCTCTCTCTCAGTCTCTCTCTCTCTCTTTCTCTTTTTCTCTCTTTCTTCCTCTCTCTCAGTTCTCTTATTTCCCATCGTCTTTAACAAATAACATGTAAAATTGAATAAAAATGTTAAAAAACCCAAAAACAACAACCCGATGTTCTCTAGAATTTGTGAAAGTGTTGCAGGTCCTCGTTGATTATTGATGAGCCGAAGCAGTTGTAAAACTGCTCAGTAGCTGGAGCATAAGACTCGTTTTATTTCATTTTACTTTTTCATTTCATTTCATTTTACCACTTTAAGTCAGGAGATTTATCTACGTGAAATTCGGGCTGCTCTCCCCAAGGAGAGCGCGTCGCCACAAGAGCAGCGCCACCCTTTTTTCCTGTCTGCAACTGTACGTTTCCCTATCAGAGTGTCTTTTTTCTAAGAATTTTGCCAGGGACAACTCTCTTGTTGCCGTGGGTTCTTTTGCGTGCGCTGAATAATTTTGTGTAACACACGGGACCTCGGTTTATCGTCTCATCCGAAAGACTGGCGCCCAGACCACCACTCATGGCCTAATGGATGGGGGGAAAAGTTTCGGGCCCAAACGGGATTCGAACCACCGCACACTTCCGACCCGGACTTTTCGCATTCTAGACAGGCGCGTTACCTCTAGACCAGCGATCCACCTCCGACTCGCGAGCTGAAGTGAACTGAAAGAATGGCTTTGAGTTTTCTCTGGGGTCTGTGTGTTTGAGTGTTTCTTGATCAGATGCTATCATATCATTGTTCTTAGTTTATCCCCTTGCAAGCTTTTAATTCAGATCTGTGAGTATGTGTGTGTTTTTATTCATTTTATCTTATTTCGAGGATAATGGAATAAGCACTCATGCGATTTTTTCATCCAGTCTCCGTGTGTATGCAGTTTTGTTAATTTTGTCATCCGTTCTCACCCGCACACAATGACCTACTCTTCCGAAAAGCGGAACGGGATTTAACGTGTGTGCAAGATTTTCTGCGTGCAACACACACAGATACACACACAGACACATAGGCACACACGAACACACACAAACACATACACATACAAACAAACACACACATACATAAACAAACACACACATACACAAACACACACACACACACAAACATACACTCACACACACACACACACACACACACACACACACACACACACACACACACACACACACACACACACACACACATACACACGCACACACTCACACACACTTCCAAACGCACCGAGGTCTTGTATGCCTAAAAACGCATTTTTTTGCTCTGGACAAGTTGCATACGTTTCCATTTTGACAGAAATGCTTGTCTTCTACAGCTGAAGGTCTGGATTTCATTTTTATTCCTTAGCTAGAGCTCGCACGTTCACCAATAGGGAGATTAATGCTAACACGACCGTCGCCCCCCCCACCTCCCCCTCACCCCCCCCCCCCTCACCCCTTCCCCTCACCCTCACCCCTCACCCCCCCTCACCCCCCCCCTCACCCCCCTCACCCTCACCCCCCTCACCCCCCCTCACCCCCCCTCCCCCTCCCCCTCACCCCCCCCTCACCCTCACCCTCACCCCCCCACACCCTCACCCCCCTCAACCCCCCCCTTACCCCCCCACACCCTCACCCTCACCCCCCCTCACCCCCCCCCTCACCCCCCCTCACCCCCCCTCACCCTCACCCTCACCTCACCCCCCTCACCCCCCCTCACCCTCCCCTCACCCTCACCCTCACCCCCCCCCCCTCCCCCCCCTCACCCCCCCTCACCCTCACCCTCACCCCCCCCCCACCCCTCACCCCCCTCAACCCCCCCCTACCCCCCCACACCCTCACCCCCTCACCCCCCCTCACCCCCCCTCACCCCCCCCCCCCCCCTCCCCCCCCTCACCCTCACCCCTCACCCCCCCTCACCCCCCTCCCCCCCTCACCCCACCCTCACCCTCACCATCACCCCCCCTCACCCTCACCCTCACCCCCCTCCCGCACCCCCTCACCCCACCCTCACCTCACCCTCACCCCCCCTCACCCCCCCCCCCCCCCACCACCAACACCATGTAGGTACCGCATTCCAACTTCGGCGATGGTGTTTACTAAACACGACACCCGTGTGCATGCTGGATTTTTTTTCTGTCATCCGTTCCTACTGGCCCACAACGGCCTACTCTTCCGAAAAGCAGAACAGGTCTTTAACGTGTTGCGCAAGATGTTCTGCGTGCGTTAGTAAACGGGGTCTCCGTTTAAGAGTGTCATCCGAAGGACTTGAAGGTATGGATGGAGGATACGAACATACCTAGCATGCAGCCTGCATTCACAGGAAGATTGTGCTGCATCAGGTTCGATTTTCCACCCACACACACAATTTAGGACAGTTGTAATGCAGTATCCAATGACTCTGTAGGGATTCAAGAGGAAGAGTGACGGGTAGATTTGAAAGCAAAACTAAAAAGAGAAGTGGTGTTTTTTTTGACAAATATAAAGTTACTTTTGCTGCTGCAGTTGTCTGAATTCTTTGCGATTTGCCAAACCTCCCCAGAGGATAGATTGTACTTACGTACTTTAACCACAATCTAAATCTCATCTAAAACACATTTGTTAAGTTGTGATTTTTGTTTCAGGGGACCAAGAATTCGTGTTTTGCTGATACTCTCTCTCCTAATGTTTGAGGAGAAATGTCCATTTTCATACTATTACTAATGTTTGTGTTATATGATTTTTGTTAGTGAGAGTTTGGGCTACGATGTCTGTCTGTCTGTCTGCTTGCCTCTGATTGAGTCTCTTAATCTCTGTCTCTCGGTCTGTGTGTCTGTGTGTCTGTTTATGTTTCTCTCTCTGTTTCTCACGGGGCAGTATTAAGTATCTTTAAACCAGCAGTGTTTGACCACACAGCTTACTTTGTGCACCCTTGACCGACAGTCCGTGTGTGTGTGTGTGTGTGTGTGTGTGTGTGTGTGTGTGTGTGTGTGTGTGTGTGTGTGTGTGTGTGTGTGTGTGTGTGTGTGTGTGTGTGTGTGTGTGTGTGTGTGTGTGTGTGTGTGTGTGACAGTTTGCATATACATCAATCGTGTTGCAGGAACTAGCAGAAAAATTCTACAGCTTTTTTGTCTTTTTATTTATAAATCAAATTTCTGTCCTACCCTTTGGCCTGCACAAGAATTGTGTGAACTGATTTGGGCGTCAAACACACATTTCTTTCTTTCTTTATTCTTTTATATCGAGGATAATGGAATAAGCACTCATGTGCTTTTTTTTACATCCAGTCCCCGTGTGTATGCGGTTTTGTAAATTTTGTCATCTGTTTCCACCGGCACACAATGGCCTACTCTTCCGAAAAGCGGAACAGGATTTAACGTGTGCGCAAGATGTTCTGCATGCGTTCGAACACGGGGCCTCGGTTTATAGTCCCATCCGAAGGACTTTGACATTCAGTTCGATTTTTTTGTCAAACACATCTATCCGCCTACCTATCTATCTATCTATCTATCTATCTATCTATCTATCTATCTATCTATCTATCTATCTATCTATCTATCTATCTATCTATCTATCTATCTATCTATCTATCTATCTATCTATCTATCTATCTATCTATCTATCTATCTATCTATCTATCTATCTATCTATCTATCTATCTATCTATCTATCTATCTATCTATCTACCTACCTATAATCTATCTATCTACCTACCTACCTACCTATCTATCTATCTATCTATATATCTATCTATCTATCTATCTATCTATTTATCTATCTATCTATCTATCTACCTATCTCTCTCTCTCTCTGTCCGTCCGTCCGTCCGTCCGTCCGTCCGTCCATCCATCCATCCATCCATCCATCCATCCATCCATCCATCCATCCATCCATCTATCCATCCATCCATCCATGTATGTATGTATGTATGTATGTATGTATGTATGTATGTATGTATGTATCTATCTATCTATCTATCTATCTATCTATCTATCTATCTATCTATCTATCTATCTATCTATCTATCTATCTATCTATCTATCTATCTATCTATACACACAGATATACAATAAATGAATAAATAAGTATATGTATATACATCTATCTATCCCTCTATCTATCTATCCCTCTATCTATCTATCTATCTATCTATCTATCTATCTATCAATCTATCTATCTATCTATCTATCTATCTATCTATCTATCTATCTATCTATCTATCTATCTATCTATCTATCTATCTATACACACAGATATACAATAAATGAATAAATAAGTATATGTATATATACATCTATCCATCTATCTATCTATCTATCTATCTATCTATCTATCTATCTATCTATCTATCTATCTATCTATCTATCTATCTATCTATCTATATTTATTGTTAGTTCTTTAATAGCCGAGCTAGCAGAAGGGACTCTGAAGTTTCTGTGCATGGCATAAAAAAAACATGGTAGAAGTAGTAAGGTCTGTCTGGAATCAGATAAGTCATCTGTGTTGTTTTGTGTTTCTCGGAACAGATGGAGTGTAATGATGCTGATCAGTGTCTTGCTGCTCTCTTTGCCCTGACCAGTGCAGTCCTGTGAGTTCAGAACAGTGCAGCCTGCTTCAAGTTTCAGGAGTTTAGAATCCATGGTACCCCTATGGGGATGCCGGGGACCTGTCAGTATAAATACCATCCCCCCACCTCCTGGGAAACTGTGCCAGAACTTTCCTCTTTTCTATCACTGTCTTCGTTTCTGCCTTGTTTCTTTTTCTTCCTGGTGCCTCTTTCTCGTCTATGTTCTGCCTTCTTGGTCCATACTTCTGCCTTCTTCCAGAAAGACGTAAAAGATAACAATAACTCTTTCGTGCCCAAACTGGATGCGCTGTGCCTGATGCGTGACGCATTTTTGCTCATATAACTGATAACAATATTTATTTCATTTATTTTGTTTTATTCTTTTATATCGAGGATAATGGAATAAGCACTTCTGTGTTTTTTTACATCCAGTCCCCGTGTGTATGCGGTTTTGTAAATTCTGTCATCTGTTCCCACCGGCACACAACGGCCTAATCTTACGAAAAGCGGAACAGGATTTAACGTGTGCGCAAGATATTCTGCGTGCGTTCGCACACGGGACCTCGGTTTATAGTCTCATACGAAGGACTTTTGGGGGAGAGTGGAGTCTGCACTGATGTTAACTCCAGGGGGAAATATCCCCTTGAACGGGAATCGAACCCGGGTCGTCAGATTGCTAGCGCAATGTTCTGACCATTAGGCTATCCCGTCCCCCTATAGTTGCTGTATGAGCGATCGATGATAAAGAAGAAGATACAAGATAGAAGATACAACCTTTATTGTCCACCTACTTTTGGTAAGACAGTTCACACATTCAGGAATCGTGTTACAGGAATACACTGACAACCCCATTTGGCAAAACTTTTATCTCTCACACAAATTACATTAGTGTCCTATTTTCTGGCCCAACCAGAACTTGTGTAAACTGATGCAGTACTTGGTTAGTTCCTTCGCAGCCGAATGTTTCTGCTGTTTCTGTGGGTATTGCAAAATTGATGGTGACTGGAAGGGATTATATATAACTGCTAGTAACTCCCTGTTGTATAAGTAGTTGTGACTGCTAAGCTGTGAGTAAAAGGAGAAAGTATGGTTGGTATCATCAACGTGTTGGGTAGATGAAAGCTACTTTTTCTTCCTTTTATTATTTTTGTAAAGTAAAATGTGTATGGTTAAAACAAAGTTAAAGATCAAACGTATTTCTTGAAATAAATTTTAAAAAATTCATTCACTGAAAAAGTTGAGTCAAGTAATTCTTTCTTTGTGTGTGAGTGTGAGTGTGTGTTGTGTGTGTGTGTGTGTGTGTGTGTGTGTGTGTGTGTGTGTGTGTGTGTGTGTGTGTGTTGTGTGTGTTGTTGTTGTTGTTGTTGTTGACTTAATTTCACGTCTGTTCAATTCTAGTGGTATTATACGAGTGTGTGTGTGTGTGTGTGTGTGTGTGTGTGTGTGTGTGTGTGTTGTGTGTGTGTGTGTGTGTGTGTGTGTGTGCGCGCGCGTGTGCGTGTGTGTGTTTAGGAAAGTAAGATGCGGATATTAAAAAAAATCAGTAACATTAACTATATCCAAAACTACACTACATAAATCTATTAACAACAATAAAACCTTAGCCTCATATAAACTCAATGATGTGCATTTCAGAATATGTTCTTTGAAAATACTAAAAAAACAACCCCCAAACCCACCTAGGAAACCAGTGCAGATAAGTCAGATAGACAGAAATCCTCTTTATGAACAGGAACACGCTGATCAGTTGTTGGCGTGCGTGTGATGGTGCAGTCAATGAGCCTTTCTCCCTGTGTACCAAGATTGATGGAACCAGAGTCTGTGCAGATGGATGGATGGATGGATGCTGCAGTCCGGGTATTGACCTGGATCGGGGGGTGGGGGGGGGGAGGGGGGGAGGGGAGGGGGGTAAGAGACATGCACAAATCTGATCGACTCTCACCTTGCAACAGTACGTTATGTTATGTATACGTTTGCTGTTAGGAATCCATATGTGTGTGCACATGATCATGCATGTACATATACTCGTGTTAATATATATATATATATATATATATATATATATCTATATCTATATCTATATCTTATTATCTATTATATATATTCTATATATATGGATAGATAGATATGTACATGTATATATTCCTACATACGCACACGCGCACGCACACACACACACACACACACACAGAGTCTTATCGATATAAGTATTAGGAACCATGTGTGCGCATTATAATATGTATGTACACATACTCGTATTTATGTACGTCATACATGTACGCGCAAATTTTAACGTGCACACACATACACACACACTTACACACAACACTTACACACACTTACTTACACACGCACACTTACACACACACACACACACACACACACACACACACACACACACACACGCACACACACACACACACGCACGCGCACCACACAACACACCACACACAATTGTTACGTCATACCCAAGTGTACAAACACACGATCAAACTTAACTACATGCACACACATTCACATACACAACACGGGCATAACCCACTTGAACGAAAGGAAGGCTTACAACAAAACCATGACTATGCCTGAAGTGCAGTTGAGCTCAAACCTTACATTTCTGTTATCTGACCACTACAGCACAGCAACTACAGTGATATCTAAGCTGACTTTGTACTTCTGTAACCGACCATTTTAGTCCAAGTGAAAGTCTACATTATTCAGTAATCGAGTTACAAGACTCAGCAGCCACCATAGCCAACTTTCAGACATTTGATCTTGTGCTAGACTGTCTGCCCCGCCAGTGCTTTTGGGGAGAGAAGTTGGGTTGGTCCGTAAGTCAATACCTGATCGGTTCCTTCACAGCCAAGTTGGGAAAATGTTTCTGAAGTTTCTGTGCCTTCCACCCAAAAATATGACGCCTCGCTGGAAGTGGAACTTGTGTGTAACTGGCTCACTGGAACTGTAACTCTGTGTAACTGGCTGACTGGAACTGGAACTCTGTGTAACTGTGTGTAACTGCCTCACTGGAACTGGAACTCTGTGTAATTGTGTGTAACTGCCTCGTTGGAACTGGAACTCTATGTAACTGTGTGTAACTGCCTCACTGGAACTGTAACTCTGTGTAACTGTGTGTAACTGCCTCACTGGAACTGTAAATCTGTGTAACTGCCTCACTGGAACTGTAACTCTGTGTAACTGTGTGTAACTGCCTCGCTGGAACTGGAACTGTGTGTAACTGCCTCACTGGAACTGTAACTCCGTGTAACTGCCTCACTGGAACTGTAACTGTGTAACTGCCTCGCTGGAACTGTAACTCTGTGTAACTGCCTCACTGGAACTGGAACTGTGTGTAACCTCCTCACTGGAACTGTAACTCTGTGTAACTGTGTGTAACCGCCTTACTGTAACTGTAACTCTGTGTAACCTCCTCACTGTAACTGTAACTGTGTGTAACTGCCTCACTGTAACTGTAACTCTGTATAACCTCCTCACTGGAACTGTTACTCTGTGTAACTGCCTCACTGGAACTGGAACTCTGTGTAACTGCCTCACTGGAACTGGAACTCTGTGTAACTGACTCACTGGAACTGGAACTGTGTGTAACTGCATAATTCAGACTTAGTTGTAAGTTTGACAGAATGGGGACGAAGTCTAGGTCGGATCAGTGTATCGCCCCACAAGTGTCCCTTTTCTGAGCAAAATCTTTTTTTGCAAGCAGATTGCCATATTCACTGCAAGTACCAGTCTGCTGTAATACAAGCTGCTGTGGTGCAGTAGTTAGCTTCTTGGATTACGAATTGGAAGGTTGCAGGATCGAATCCCATGAGTCTGAGTGATGTTATGGATTCAAGTTGGCCCACTCACAGAGTGAGTTTTCTGTGGATTCACTTGAAAAACTGGGACCAAACAGTCGAGATTCATTCTCTTTGCAGAAGCGATTTTTAGAGTGTTGCTCAACTTACCATACCAGCTCTGTAGGTGTCTGCATCTCTCGGGCCCTGTTGGCGCCGGGATATAATATTATGATACGAAGTATTGAGAACAGCCATGCCAAGTAGTCTCAAAGCACTTGCACTTCCATAGCAGCTTCATATGAGAATGATATATTCATCATTGATCACCAAGCAATAAAAGGAGTTTGGCTCTGATTTGGTAACCATAGTTGTTCCGGTCTCATGGTAACCCCAGTTTCGATATTTCCATATTGCGTAGATTTTTGTGACTGTGGTAAGTTTGTCAATGTCTTTGGGGTTGGGGGTTCACAGGGGACCTCAGTTTTATTGTAGCATCCCAAAGGCTGGCACCAAGGCTGCCAATTCAGGTAGTGTGGATGGGGGCATATATGGGGGTCAAATTCGCTGTTCTCACTTCTAGGTAGGTGCGTTGCTTCTAAACCACACACACCACAGCTCTCATTTCCCCCACTTTCAGCTGCTCTCAGCTGCTATCCATTCCATCCCATCCTAGCACAGTTTGAGGCAGTTGCTGCTGATTACAACGGGAAATGACCACACCTGGACTCGGTAACAGGAAGGGTTGCGCAAGATCTAGCGCTGGGGCCTGGACCCTTGCTTGATTCACGCTGGATTTGCACGCTGTCACACAAACACACACACACACATACACACATTACTTGAGTATAGACCTCCCTGAAGGAGAGTGAACCAGTACACACTAAGACAAGCTGTCATGGGAACCACTGCGCAGTTGCTCTTGCGGCTGATACGCTAGAGTATAGATAGTATTTCCCCCCCCCAGCCAATAGGTTTTCTCTGTGGCATTCCACTGTCTAGCAGCCATAATCGTGTTAGTGGAAGTAGCAACGACTTCTGCCAACTGTCATGAATGGAGTTATGCTCGATTTTCTCAGAATGTCTGGTGTTCTCGCAGGGCAGATTACACGGACTTAGGTTATGTTTGAACGCTTTTGTTAAACAGTGAAGTTAATAACAAGTTTTGGATGTTTATGTAAAATGCTACACTCATACACACACGGGCACACACTTATACACACACACACACAAGCGCACGCACGCACGCGGACATGTACGCCCGCACGCCCGCACTTGTGCGCGCGCACTTGTGCGCACACGCATGTGCTCGCACGCACACAAACATACGTGGGCATACACACATACTCGTGGACACACCCACACACACTTAAAAACACACACACACACACGCATTCACATAAACAGACCCACATACACACCACACACCCACACTCCTCTCCCCCCCACACACCCCCCCCTTCCCCATCCTCCCCCCCCCACACACACATACAAACACAACCACAAACACACCCACGCACCCCCTCCTCCTCCCACCCCACCCTCACCCACACACCAATATCAATAATATGGCGTCTTATAAGGACCGTAACTCTTGGTAACTGCTTGTTGTCTGCTTAACTCTGACCGCCAGACGATGAAGACAAAAGAGCAGCCTGGTTCCAGTCAGTGCGTGGGATAAAGGAGAGGATTTTTCAGCTAGAAATGGGTTAAGGGAACGCCTTGATAACAACAACAACAACAA
>CM054143.1:29317641-29332641 GCA_028751875.1 Rapana venosa | reverse complement strand
GTGTGTGTGTGTGTGTGTGTGTGTGTGTGTGTGTGCTCATCTTAGCAGGGACATTTTACTACTGCTATCATGTTGTGATGGCCTGAGTAAGCTCCTGCTTAGACTTGAGTGTGTTTTGGGCTCAGACAGACAGACAGAGAGTTAATCAGACATGGAGTCTCATTCTGTTGACGTTTCTGAAGGTGGTACTCAAACTATTGGAACAAACATCACACATGCCAATATCTCAGCATTCTGATCGGTTCTGAAGTTCAATGCAATCTTCTTGTTTACAGTCCTGCCGACCATAGAGGCCATATCGTGGACTGTGTTCTGGGGTTTAGAGTATAGATCCGAGGCTATACCCAAACTATTAAGCAACATATTACCGCGATGATTATCATTTTATTTTAGCTAACTCGATTTAACAAATCAAATTAATACGATGTTTGAGTTAGCTGACTAAAATTATACCAGGTACCAGCAGAAACATCTCAGTTTTATTAATTAAATCAAGTATTCGGTAGATACATCTTACTTTGGTTTATTCAATCAAGCAGCTAGCAGAAACATCTTAATCTGATTTTTGGTTTATAATCACATCTTACTGTGTGGTCTAGCACGTATGATATTGCTATCAAGCAGGAACTTGGTCGAGTCTGCACATACTGAAACATGCTGTAGGTCAAGTTTAAATGCTAAAGCAGGAGACACAAATCGTAATCATTTTAACCATCTTCTTAAAGGAAAAGAAAAAGACATCCCACCAAGGCAACAAACAAAAAACAGAAGATGAGGAGGTAAATAAGCAGAAAAAACTAAACAAGAACATGGTTAGAGTAGGGAGAAGGAGGAGTAGGAGAGCGAAGAGGAAGAAAACAAAGAATGACAAAACAAAGAAACGATTAAAAAGAAAATGGAGGAGGAGGGGAAAAGGAACAGGAGAAGAAGAAGATTGATTGATTGATTGATTGATTAATTGAATCTTTAATGGGTAAAGACTTAGGCACAATAAAGGCCTTTATACAATTCTGCCCAAAGAAGAGGAAGAAGGAAGAAGAAGAATTGCGAGAAGAAGAAGAAGAAGAAGGAAGAAGAAGAAGAGAAGAAGAAGAAGAAGAAGAAGAAGAAGAGAAGAAGAAGAAGAAGAAGAAGAAGAAGAAGAAGAAGAAGAAGAATTGCGAAGAAGAAGAAAGAAGAAGATGAAGAAAGAAGAAGAATTGCGAAGAAGAAGCAAGAAGAGAAGAAGAAGAAGAATGCGAAGAGAAGAAGAAGAATTGCGAGAAGAAGAAGAAGAAGAAAGAAGAGAAGAAGAAGAATATGCGAAGAAGAAGAAGAAGAATGCGAAGAAGAATTGCGAAGAAGAGAATTGCGAAGAAGAAGAAGAAGAAGAACGAAGAAGAGAAGAAGAAGAAGAAGGAAGAAGATGCGAAGAAGAAGAAGAAGAAGAAGAAAAGCAAGAAGAAAGAAGAAGAAGAAGAAGAGAAAAGAAGAAGAAGAAGAAGAAGAAAGAAGAAGAAGAAAGAAGAAGAAGGAAGAAGAAGAAGAAGAAGAAGAAGAAGAAGAAGAAGAAGAAGAAGAAGAATGCGAAGAAGAAGAAGAAGGAAGAAGAAAAAGAAGAAGAAGAAGAAGGAAGAAGAAAAGAAGAAGAAGAGAAGAAGAAGAAGAAGAAGAAGAAGAAGAAGAAGAAGAAGAAGAAGAAGAAGAAGAAATAAAAGAAACAAGAAGAACAAAAACAAAACAAGAAGAAGAAGAAGAATTGCAAAGAAGAAGAAGAATTGCGAAGAAGAAGAAGAAGAAGAATTGCGAAGAAGAAGAAGAAGAAGAAGAAGAAGAATTGCGAAGAAGAAGAAGAAGAAGAAGAAGAAGAAGAAGAAGAAGAAGAAGAAGAAGAAGAACAAGAAGAACAAGAAGAAGAACAAAAACAAAAACAAGAAGAAGAAGAAAAAAAATAAAAAGAACAAGAAGAAGAACAAAAATTAAAACAAGAAGAAGAAGAAGAATGGTGAAACCTGCCTGCACTTGAAGTTGACACACGTCTTGGGAGACAGGAAGCTTAGGCCAACAAAGTAACAGTCCTAGTTTTCTGTTTTCTTACCTCCCCTTCCCTCCACGTGGCTTGGGAATGGGCTGTAGCATTCATGCAAGTTATGTGAAGCCTGTCTACAGGTTAAATAATACGAAAGTGATCGTGCTGAATCAATGACAATCAGAGAGAGAGAGAGAGAGAGAGAGGAGAGAGGAGAGAGAGAGAGAGAGAGAGAGAGAGAGAGAGAGAGAGAGAGAGGAGAGAGAGAGAGAGAGAGAGAGAGAGAGAGAGAGAGAGAGAGAGAGAGACGAAAGAAGAGGAGGGGGGGGGGGGGGGGGGGGGTCAGAGAGATTTCTCTCAAGGAAAAAACACAGCGTGTACTTTTTTTATTTCCTTGTCTGATTTCGTTTGCCTTCGTTTGACTTTTTGTGACTGTCTGGCTTTCAGTCTGTCTGTCCGTCTGTCTTTATTTCTTTCTGTCTTTTTTCTCTTTTTAAATATTTCAATTGCAGAAGATAGGTTTTTCTTATTTTTATTTTTTTTAGATTTCAGAACAAATCGTCCTGGATAACTATTCTAAATCTTAGAGTGGGCGGCATTCGTTTTGGGCTTTGTTTCTTTTTCTTTTTTCTGCATTCAAGGTATATTTACTTTTCATAATTATCTAACGCTTCGAGGGTTAACCACAAATAAAAAAAGTCAGTAGTTTTCAAGTGGGTTCGACAATAATTATCTAACAAGCAGGCTCTTTATATCGGCAGAAGTATAAAAAACAACAACAAATGTGAAGAGCATAAGCATGTGGGCGAAAAGAGAGAGGTTAGGGATCGTTAATAATGGTGTTCGGAAGGCATCATCTGTTGTTTCTTTCGTGTTGTTTTTCTTCATCTTCTGTAACATTTTGAGGGATGAGAGTTGGAAAGGAGAAAACATACAAATTCTGACTGCGTTGTTCTGTTTTTTTGTTTGTTTTTTATTTTTGAGCTGCATGTCATCAAAAATCCAGCGTGGATTGTTTGTTTGTTTGTGTGTTTTGTGTTGTGTGTTTGTGTGTGTGTACGTGTGTGTGTGTATGTTGTATGTGTGTGTGTGTAATCCTTTTCTTTAAAAAATCTCATTTCAATGCATATATATATATATATATATATATATATATATATATATATATATATATTATTTTATATTTATATATATTATATTATATAAATTTATTCTCGCCCCCGTGGGGATGCCAATGGATTTTTCAGTATAAGCAGCATCCCCAACTTCTTGAAATTTTGTGCTAGAAGTTTCCTCTTTTCTGCCACACTCTTTTGTTTCTGTCTTCTTTTCTTACCTTCCTATCGTCTCTTCTGTTTATTTTCCGCTTTCCCAATCCGTCCGCCTTCATGTTTAAGCAAATATTTAGCACATCCTTGTTTTTTCTGAACTCAGAATGCGGCTACCTTAATGGTGTTGCAAAATCGGCCGCGTACGCAAAATGTCACCTTTGGTGAACCTTGGAGAGCTGGCTGAGGAAAAAAGAATAATGCTGTGCAGTCCTTATATCTTAGCTAAGTCTTGAAGAAAATCCCATATATCTCCATTATTAACTGAATGATCAAGATCGTATTAAGCGCTTTGCCCATAGTGGAATACCATAGCATTCAACACAATATCAGTTCAAATACTTTATTATCTGACATACAGACATTCACATTCGATTGATGAAAAGACGTTTTTTGTTGAACCGTCAGCTGAATTCTTGTCAATTCTTATATAATAATAATAATAATAATACTTAAAAAAAATTAACAATGTATGGAATTTATATAGCGCTCAATCTTGTAAAGCAACAAATCAAAGCGCTCAGATGACTTTATTTTTTAAATTCGTGTGTATGCGTTTTTTTTGGTATTTTAAATTTTGTCATCATTATATATCACATTATCAAGATCATGATTGTAGAACATTTTGTAATCAAAATATTATTTTATTGGGGTGACTTGTATTTGATGATAACAGAAAAATCCAAATAGATTTCGTCTTGAGCAGTTGACTTAATCAATCCAAAACCAAAGACGTCAAAACAAAAGGGAAATATTAATGCATACTTCATTCAATACTGCTAAGGGTTTGAACATCATTTTTGTAAATAACAAAAAAATGAAGATGGAATCACTATAGAAATCTTTTGAAATAGGGTTGGGTTTTTTCATTTATAGAACACGTTGCCGGACTTTCTCTCTCTGAACAAAGTCTCTGCAGTAATAGACCACCGAGATGATGGCGTGCGAGGCGTGCATTGACTCGTGTATTGCAAGAGTGGATTGTACGCCAAGTTTTATCTTCCCTTCCATCGATCTATCCACTGCAGTTAAACGTCAGTGGTATATCCTACAAAGACAGCTTTACTCAATCCTCCCCCCACCCCCTCGCCCCCGCCAACCAGCCACTTTGGCGCAGTGGATAGTGTATTGGGTTACGGACTGAAAGGTCGCGAGTTCGAATCCCATAAGCGTCATGGGGATTTTTGGGACTCCGGCCGGCTCCTACCCAGAGTGAGTGCGCTGTGGGCTCAGTGGGAAGACTGGGACCACACGGTCGAGCTTTATCTACTTCATGGATGGAATTTTGAGTGTTGCTCAAACCACCTGACCAACACTGCAGGTGTCTGTATCTCTCGGGCCCGGTTGACGCCGGGATATATTGTGATAGGAAAGCGTAGAGTACAGCCCTGAAACGTAGTCTCAAAGCATATGCATCTCCACAGAAGCACTCATTACGTCATCCTCGTTGTCACTGATCATCACGCAATAACAAAAAAATGCCTCTGCTTCGGTGGTCCCACTCGCTCTGGTCTCATGCGGACCACAGTTTCAATTTCCCCATACACTTCTGTGCCTGTGGTGAGTTTGTCTTCAAGCCTGGGGGTTGGAGGCTCTCTGTCTGTCTGTCTGTCGTGTCTGTTTGTCTGTCTGTTTGTCTTTCTGTCTGTCGTGTCTGTCTGTTTCTGTTTCTCGGTCTGTCTCTCTGTCTGTCGTGTCTGTCTGTTTGTCTGTCTGTCGTGTCTGTCTGTCTGTTTCTCTCCATGTATGGTCATCTTTCTTTATTCCTTTATTCTTTTATTTCGACGATAATGGAATAAGCTCTTACTTGCTTTTTAAACATCCAGTCCCCGTGTGTATGCAGTTCTATCAATTTTGTCATCCGTTCCCCAACGGCACACAATGGCCTACTTTTCCGAAAAAGCGGAACGGGATTTAACGTGTGCGCAAGATGTTATGTGTCTTTCTACCTTCCCAGAGGGCTGGTTGTAAAAAAAAAAAGCATGTTTGCTTATGCCACTACCCTCTTTAGGACCAGAACCAGACGAAAAGAAAGCAGCATGACTTTTCTTTGGCTGTTAGCTTTGCCAGCACAAGTCATTGATTCGCGCTGTCAAAGGCTTCTGGTGAAAGAACAATTTATCTGTCTGTCATTCGGGTCGCTAATCGCATCAGTAAGCTGTGGGAGCAGATGGTAGTTTGACTGTCTCTCTGTCTTGGGATTAACCTACTTTTTTCCTACTTGCTGGTCTAGATTTGTATTCTATAGTTATAGGGAGAGGTATGTGTTTCTGTGTGCGAGTTTATGAGTGTGTGAGAGTGTGTGTGAGAGGGTGTGAGTGTATATGTGTGTGTGAAATCAAGTCAAGTCAAGTCAAGTCAAACATTTATTTCCAGATGGTATATTGAATAAGCGATGCATTTTAGTATTTTGCATCAAGCTATCTATCTAGGAACAAAAACAAAAGCTTTATAAATAATATCTAACTACATTATTAAAATAACCAGTACCAATAAAATTGGCTCCAAAAGAAAAAAACCCAAGTACAATGTGTGTATATGTGTGTATGTGTGTATGTGTGTATGTGTGTGTATGTGAGTGTGTGTATATGTTTCCGTCATCCTATATTATACCTGTGCATCATAACTGACTACCCAGTATAACTGTTGTCAGTCAATGTACCTGTCTGTTAATCTGCTACTTGCTACTACTATACAATTATTCCATGGTCAATCCACTGATAGTCTGCAACATTTAGTAACCTTTTTGTCTATGTGAGTGTCCGTGCTAATCTGTAGTCTACATTTACTTTGCTGTCTGTCTATGTGAGCATCTATGCCAGTCCGATAGTCTTTATTAGTTATCTTTCTGTATGTGCGAGTGTCTGACAGCCTGATAGTCTGCGTTTGTTATCTTTCTATGTGAGTGTCTATGCCAGTTGATAAGTCTTCATTCGTTATCTTTCTGTCTATGTGGGTGTCTACCAGTCTATAGTCTGTATTTGTTATCTTTCGGTCTATGTGAGTATCTGCCAACTTATAGTCTGCATTAGTTATCTGTCTGTCTATGTGAGTGTCTGCGCCAGTCTATAGTCTGCATTTGTTATCTTTCTGTCTATGTGAGTGTCTGCGCCAGTCTATAGTCTGTATTTGTTATCTTTCTGTCTATGTGAGTATCTGCCATTCTGATAGTCTGCGTTTGTTATCTTTCTATATGAGTTTTCTGTGCCACTTGATAAGTCTTCATTCGTTATCTTTCTGTCTATGTGGGTGTATGTGTCAGTCTATAGTCTGTATGTGTTATCTTTCTGTCTATGTGGGTGTCTGCAAACTTATAGTCTGCATTAGTTATCTTTCTGTCTATGCGAGTGTCTGCCAATCTGATAGTCTGCGTTTGTTATCTTTCTATGTGAGTGTCTGTGCCAGTTGATAAGTCTTCATTCGTTATCTTTTTGTCTATATGGGTGTCTGTGCCAGTCTATAGTCTGCATTTGTTATCTTTCTGTCTACGCGAGTATCTGCGTTTGTTATTTTTCTATGTGAGTGTCTGTGCCAATTGATAAGTCTTCATTCGTTATCTTTCTGTCTATGTGAGTGTTACCAGTCTGTAGTCGGAACTTGTTACCTCTCTCTCCCTCAAATGAGAATATTAATTAAGGCCCCGTGTACAAACGCACACAAAACATCTTGTGCGCATGTTAAAACCTGTTCCAATTTTAGTAAGAGTAGGCCATTGTGTGCCGGTGGGAATGGATAACAACATTTACAAAGCCGCATACACACGGGAACTGGATGTGAAAAGGCACATGAGTGCTTATTCCATTATTTTGAAATAAGACAATACAATAAAATATCTTTTTCCTGGTATTTTGTTTTGTTTAGTGGGAATTGATGTGTGTGTGTTTGCGCGCGCGTGTGAGTGTATGTGTGAGTGAGAGTGACGTGTGTGTGTGTGTGTGTGTGTGTGTGTGTGTGTGTGTGTGCACACGCGCGGCGTGCGTGTGCCTTGCACATGCATATGTAACGACGCATTCTGACATGATAATGTGCGTTTCTGCTTGTGCAGTGACAGGCTATGCATCACAATCTATGCATATTTGAAAAGTTTGGTTAAATCCGTTTTTACTGAGTCTTTTGTTTCGTCTGCTTTTGGCATTTCTATTATTGTATGATGCTTTCGTATGAATAATGTCGATTTGCTTATTCTGCGAATTTGTTTTGTGGTATGAATAATGTTGATTTGTTTATTGTGTGATTTTTTCGTATGAACAATGTCAATTTGTATTATTCTGTGATGTGTTTCTATGATAAATGTTGATTTGTTTATTTGTGATTTTTTGTATGAATACTGCTGAGTTATTTTGTGTGTGATGTTTTTGTATGAATAATGTTGATTTGTTTATTGTGTGATGTTTTTCTATGAATAGTGTCGATTTGTATATTCGGTGATGTGGCTCTATGATTAATGTTGATTGAGATTATAATAAAAATGAGCTCTTAGAAATTGTCCAGGAAAACAAATTCTGTATGGTATTATATCACATCATTAATATTGTCTATTTTTCTGTCTTTTTCTGGTGCGTTTTTTTGCATCACATGTTAACAGAAACAGTGAGATATATGTATCGCTATAAACAACTGTGCACACACACAGATATACACACATAGATACACACACACAGACATCTGTCAATAGGAGGAATGCAAAAGTCAATTGTCAACATGATCAGTATAGTCATTAAGTTAAAAGCCACACCACAAGACTAATGTGAAGAAATACGCTAGACACAATAATAATAAACACCTGCCAAGGTAGCATAGATCATGCTTTGTCATTAAACACTGACACATAAGCTTGTGAATTTTGATGAGAGAACGGAGTGGGAAAATGTGGAAGGAAGGAAGGAGGGAGGGAGGGAGAGAGGGAGAGAGAAAAGGAGAGGAGAGAGAGAGAGAGAAGAGAGGAGAGAGAGAGAGAGAGAGAGAGAGAGAGAGAGAGAGAGAGAGAGAGAGAGAGAGAAGAGAGAGAGAGAGAGAGAGAGAAGAGAGAGAGAGAGAGAGAGAGAGAGAGAGAAACTCGAACTCTCGAACTCGAATACTTTATTGAGGGTAATTGGAGCGAGAGAGAGAGAGAGAGAGAGAGAGAGAGAGAGAGAGAGAGAGAGAGAGAGAGGAGAGAGAGAGAGAGAGAGGGAGAGGGAGAGGGAGGGAGAGAGAGAGAGAGAGAGAGAGAGAGAGAGACAGAGAGAGAGAGAGAGAGAGAGAGAGAGAGAAAGAGAGATGGGGCGAGAGAGAGAGAGAGAGAAAGAGAGAGAGGGAGAGAGAAAGAAAGAGGGAGAGAGAAAGACAGACAGAGACAGAGATACAGACAGAAACGAGAGAGAAACAGAGACAAGAGAGAGAGAGAGAGAGAGAGAGAGAGAGAGAGAGAGAGAGAGAGAGAGAGAGAGAAGAGAGAGAGAGAGCAGAGACAGAAAGAGAGAAAGACAGAAATAGAATCAGAGATAGACACAGACACAAAGAAAGAGAGAACAAACCTCCTACCCCCACCCTCCCCCACACGCATCTTCTTTATAAAAATCACAAATCAACACGACACGGCCATCAACAGCAGACGACAACCCATTATTCTGCGTCATGAATTGCCGGTGACACTTTCGATGCATAGAAATGAGTCCTACGAAACATAGGGGGAGGAGGGGGGGGAGGCTGATATGCTCATAAAAAAGAATTAACTGTGAAAGTGTAAAGAAAGAAAAAGAAAGAATCATAATCTACAAAAGTAAAAGAGAAGAAAGACATAGTGGAAAATCAAGTAATAAAATAATTGTCCATGAAAAGAAATGTTTTTACACGCATGAACATTTCTGGCATTGATATAGGTGGTGAAAAATGGGGAGGGGAAAGCGTAGGGATGATAACAGCTGAACATACACATTTATATACATGCAGGAACTCACATAGTTATTCATTCATATACAAGCACGTGGGACAAAGACTAAACACAGATCACAAACATGCAAACATAAAGGCACAAACACAAAGATTAGTAGTGATACACACATACACACACACACTGTCGCACATGCGCACACGCACATAGGCACGCACATATACACATACACTTACCAACGCACGCATGCATGCACACATACATGCACACACAAATACACACAAACACACACACATATCCCCTCACACATATAAAACACTCCCTGTTCTCTCCCCTCCCCTTCTCTGCTTTTTCTTCTTCTTCTTCTTCTTCTTCTTCTTCTTCTTCTTCTTCTTCTTCTTCTTCTCCTCCTCCTTCTCCTCCTCCTCTTCCTCCTCCTCTTCCTCCTCCTCCTCCTCCTCCTCCTCCTCCTCCTCCTCCTCCTCCTCCTCCTCCTCCTCCTCCTCCTCTTCTTCTTCTTCCTCCTCCTCCTCCTCCTCCTCCTCTTCTTCCTCCTTCTCCTCCTCCTCCTCCTCTTCTTCCTCCTCCTCCTCCTCCATTCTCTCTGTGTCTTCTCTACCTGTCACTGCAGCAGACAGTGTTCAGACACAGGTGGCTGGCTGTGTTCCTGTTCTGTCACCTGAAGAAGCCATCAGCTGACATCAGTAACAGTCATCAGCTGACATCAGTAACAGTCATCAGCTGACATCAGTAACATTCATCAGTTGACATCAGTAACATTCATCAGTTGACATCAGTAACAGTCATCAGCTGACATCAGTAACATTCATCAGTTGACATCAGTGACAGTCTTCAGCTGACACCAACAACAGTCATCAGCTGACATCAGTAACATTCATCAGTTGACATCAGTGACAGTCTTCAGCTGACACCAACAACAGTCATCAGCTGACATCAGTAACATTCATCAGTTGACATCAGTAACAGTCATCACCTGATATCAACAACAGTCATCAGCTGACATCAGTAACATTCATCAGTTGACATCAGTGACAGTCTTCAGCTGACACCAACAACAGTCATCAGCTGACATCAGTAACATTCATCAGTTGACATCAGTAACAGTCATCAGCTGACATCAACAACAGTCATCAGCTGACATCAGTAACATTCATCAGTTGACATCAGTGACAGTCTTCAGCTGACACCAACAACAGTCATCAGCTGACATCAGTAACATTCATCAGTTGACATCAGTGACAGTCTTCAGCTGACACCAACAACAGTCATCAGCTGACATCAGTAACATTCATCAGTTGACATCAGTAACAGTCATCAGCTGACATCAACAACAGTCATCAGCTGACATCAGTAACATTCATCAGTTGACATCAGTGACAGTCTTCAGCTGACACCAACAACAGTCATCAGCTGACATCAGTAACATTCATCAGTTGACATCAGTGACAGTCTTCAGCTGACACCAACAACAGTCATCAGCTGACATCAGTAACATTCATCAGTTGACATCAGTAACAGTCATCACCTGATATCAACAACAGTCATCAGCTGACATCAGTAACATTCATCAGTTGACATCAGTAACAGTCATCAGCTGACATCAACAACAGTCATCAGCTGACATCAGCAACATTCATCAGTTGACATCAGTAAGAGTCATCAGCTGACATCAACAACAGTCATCAGCTGACATCAGTAACATTCATCAGTTGACATCTGTGACAGTCTTCAGCTGACACCAACAACAGTCATCAGCTGACATCAGTAACATTCATCAGTTGACATCAGTAAGAGTCATCAGCTGACATCAACAACAGTCATCAGCTGACATCAGTAACATTCATCAGTTGACATCAGTGACAGTCTTCAGCTGACACCAACAACAGTCATCAGCTGACATCAGTAACATTCATCAGTTGACATCAGTAAGAGTCATCAGCTGACATCAACAACAGTCATCAGCTGACATCAGTAACATTCATCAGTTGACATCAGTAACATCCATCAGCTGACATCAACAACAGTTATCAGATGACATCAGTAACAGTCATCAGTCGACATCAGTAACAGTCATTAGCTGACATCAACAAATATCATAATCAGTTGACACCAGTAGAATTCATAAGCTGACATCAACAACAGTCATCGGCTGACATCAGCAACAGCCACCAGCTGATAGCAGTAACAGTCAACAGTCGACATCAGTAACATTCATCAGTTGACAGCAGTAACATTCATCAGTTGACATCAGTAACAGTCATCAGCTGACATCAGTAACATTCATCAGCTGACATCAGTAACAGTCATCATCTGACATCAGTAACAGTCATCATCTGACATCAGTAACAGTCATCAGCCGACATCAATAACAGTCATCAGCTGACATCAGTAACAGTCACCAGCTGACATCAGTAACAGCGATCACCAGGTGACATCAGCACCAGTCATCACCAGCAGACATCAACAACAGTCATCAGCTGACATCAACAACAGTCATCAGCTGACATCAGTAACAGCCATTATCAGCTGACATCAGTAACAATCATGAGCTGACACCAGTAACAGCGATCACCAGGTGACATCAGTACCAGTCATCACCAGCTGACATCAGTAACAGTCATCACCAGCTGACATCAGTAACATCCATCATCACCTGACATCAGTAACAGCGATCACCAGGTGACATTAGTACCAGTCATCACCAGGTGACATCAGTAACAGCCATCATCCGCCGACATCAGCAACAGTCATCATCAGCTGACGTAAGCAACAGTCATTATCAGCTGACATCAGTAGCAGTCATCATCAGCTGACATCAGTAACAGTCATCAGCTGACATCAGTAACAGCCATCAAGTGACATCAGTAACAGTCATCAGCTGACATCAGTAGCAGTCATCAGCTGACATCAATAACAGCAATCACCAGGTGACATCAGTAACAGTTACCATCAGCTGACATCAGTAACAGTCATCAGCTGACATCAGTAACAGCGATCACCAGGTGATATCAGTAACAGCCATCATCCGCCGACATCAGTAACAGTCATCATCAGCTGACATCAGTAACAGCGATCACCAGGTGATATCAGTAACAGCCATCATCCGCCGACATCAGTAACAGTCATCATCAGCTGACATAAGCAACAGTCATTATCAGCTGACATCAGTAACAGTCATCACCAGCTGACATTAGTAACACCCCTCATCAGCTGACATAAGTAACAGTCACCCTAAGCTGACATCAGTAACAGTCCGCATCAGCTGACATCAGTAACAGTCCTCATCAGCTGACATCAGCAACAGTCATTATCAGCTGACATCGGTAACAGTCATCGGTTGACACCAGTAACAGTCATCGGTTGACATCAGTAACAGTCACCAGCTGACATCAAACACAGTCATCAGCTGACATCAATAACAGTCACCAGCCGACATCAACAACAGTCATCAGCTGACATAAGTAACAGTCATCAGTTGACATCAGGAACAGTCATCAGCTGACATCAGGAACAGTCATCAGCTGACATCAACAACAGTCATCACTAGCTGACATCAACAACAGTAATCAACTGACATCAACAACAGTCATCATCAGCTGACATCACAAACAGCCACCATCAGCGGACATCAGTGACAGTCATCAGCTCACATCAGTGACAGTCATCAGCTCACATCAGCAACAGTCATCAGCTCACATCAACAACAGTCATCAGCTGACATCGACAACAGTCATCATCTGACATCAACAACAGTCATCAGCTGACATCAACAAAAGCCATAAGCTGACATCAACAACAGTCATCATCTGACATCAACAACAGTCACCAGCTGTCATCAGTAACAGTCATGACCAGGTGACATCAGCACCAGTCATCAGCTGACATCAGCAACAGTCATCAGCTGACACCAGTAACAGTCATCAGCTGACGTTAGCAACAGTCATCAGCTGACATCAACAACAGTCATTAGCTGACATCATAACAGTCATCAGCTGACATCAGTAACAGTCATCAGCTGACATCAACAACAGTCATTAGCTGAAATCAGTAACATTCATCAGCTGACATCAACAACAGTCATCAGCTGACATCAGTCACAGTCATCTTCAGCTGACATCAACAACAGTCATCTTCAGCTGACATCAGTCACAGTTATCAGCTGCCATCAGTCACAATCATCAGCTGACATAAGTAACAGTCATCAGCTCACATCAGTAACAGTCATCAGTTGACATCAGTCACAGTCATAAGCTCACATCAGTAACAATCATCAGTTGACATCAGTCACAGTCATCAGCTCACATCAACAACAATCATTAGCTGACATTAGTAACAGTCATCAGCTCACATCAACAACAGTCATCAGCTGACATCAGTAACAGTCATCAGCGGACATCAACAACACTCATCAGCTAACATCAACAACAGTCATCATCAGCTGACATCAACAACAGTCATCATCAGCTGACATCAACTGACATCAACAACAGTCATCATCAGCTGACATCAACAACAGTCATCATCAGCTGACATCAACAACAGTCATCACCAGCTGACATCAACAACAGTCATCATCAGCTGACATCAACAACAGTCATCACCAGCTGACATCAACAACAGTCATCACCAGCTGACATCAACAAGTCATCACCAGCTGACATCAACAACAGTCATCAGCTGACATCAACAACAGTCATCAGCTGACATCAACTGACATCAACAACAGTCATCAGCTGACATCAACTGACATCAACAACAGTCATCACCAGCTGACATCAACAACAGTCATCAGCTGACATCAACAACAGTCATCACCAGCTAACATCAACAACAGTCATCATCAGCTGACATCAACAACAGTCATCACCAGCTGACATCAACAACAGTCATAATCAGCTGACATCAACAACAGCCATCACCAGCTGACATCAACTACAGTCATCACCAGCTGTCATTAGTAACAATCATCCTCAGCTGACATCAACAACAGTTATCATCAGCTGACATTAGTAACAGTCATCAGCTGACATCAGTAACAATCATCATCAGCTGACATCAACAACAGTCATCATCAGCTGACATCAGTAACAATCATCATCAGCTGACATCAACAACAGCCATCACCAGCTGACATCAACAATAGTCATCACCAGCTGTCATTAGTAACAATCATCCTCAGCTCACATCAACAACAGCCATCATCAGCTCACATCAACAACAGTCATCATCAGCTGACATTAGTAACAGTCATCAGCTGATATTAGTATCAATCACCATCATCAGCTCACATCAACAACATTCATCATCAGCTGACATTAGTAACAGTCATCAGCTGACATCAGTAACAATCATCATCAGCTCACATCAACAACAGTCATCGTCTGACATCAGTAACAGTCATCATCAGCTGACATCAGTAACAGTCATAATCAGCCGACATCAGTGAGAGTCATCATCAGCTTACATCAACAACAGCCACCAGCTGACATAGGTAACAGTCATCATCAGCTGACATCAGTAACAGTAATCAGTTGACAATAGTAACAGTCATCATCAGCTGACATCGACAACAGTAATCATCAGCTTACATCGACAACAGTAATCATCAGCTGACATCAGCAACAGTCATCCGCTTCACCTGACCAGGAGCAGACAAAAGAAAGCAGCATCACTTTTCTTGGTCTGTTACCTTTCCCAATACAAGTAGTCATTGATCACGCTGTCAAACGCTTCTTGTAGACACGTACAGTTTATCTGTCTGTCATTTGGGT
>CM054143.1:29290141-29312641 GCA_028751875.1 Rapana venosa | reverse complement strand
CTCATTGAGACCTGACTTCTCAGGCGCTTAACTGGAGCACAACGCATTTTCGCTCATATGACAGGACAGTAACGGATACTGTCTGAGCCTTGGACCATGAAGCAGAAGAATGACTCCTTAGGTAGTTAAGAAAGGATGAACCCAGGTTGGCAGGTAAATGAGAAAAAAAGTAGACACAGGCAATGATTTAGGCGGCATTCATTGTTATAATATTATAGCGTTCATATAAAAAAAAAGGTGTCCCACAACCTATGTGGTCGTAGGGCAGTGAGGCGTCAGATACCTCAACTTCTCAAGGCGCCTGTTTATTGAGAGCGGCGCCCGTCTCCTTCCTCTCCCTCGCTGCTTTACCTTCCCTGACCCTAAAGAGGCAGGTACCTATTTACAGCTGGGTGAACTGGGGGGACTGTACTGAAGCCAAGGCGCGCAAACGGTCACCCATACAAGTGATAACCACGCTCGATGCTGCTTAACCTTAGCTGGTGATAGCGTGTGTTCTGACCACTGAGCTACCCCGTCAGCGTCCATATAGATCTCAAGAAATCCGCATGAACACTTAAATTATATTTTAAAATTTCCCCTGTGAAGATGCTGGGGACCAGTCAGTATAAACAGCACCCCCATCTTCTGGAAATTCTGTGCCAGGAATTTCCTCTTTTCCACCCCTCTCTCAGTTTCTGCCTTGTTTCTTTTTCTTCCTGTCACCCCCTTCTTGTCTAGTTTCTGCCTGCTTGATCCATTGTCCCGCCTTTTTCCCCCAGAATGACTTAAAAGATTTCTCTCCCATGCCAAAGTCGGACGCGCTGGGCCTGACTTGTCAGGCGCTTAACGGCAGCACAACGCATTTTTTTGCTCATATGAGAGACAGCCAATAAGTCCTTTCTGAGCGTTTGATAAAAATAAAGAAAAAGTATTTTCTAATGCAACTGTCTAAGATTTGGTTGGCTGCAGTCGGTGTTACGGATAGTGGTGGTGGTGGTGGTGATATCTGGGCTAGCTAGCTTCTTCTTTAAAGTATTGGTGGTCGTTTTTGCTGTTGTTGCTACTCCTGTTGTTGCGCGCGCGCGCGCGCGCACACACACACACACACACATTATATATATATATATATATATATATATATATAAAGAGAGAGAGAGAGAGAGAGAGAGAGAGAGAGAGAGAGAGAGAGAGAGAGAGAGAGAGAGAGAATGACAATGACATATCTTTTATTTCGAGGATAATGAATAAGCACCCATGTGCTTTTTTACATCCAGTACCCGATTTCAAGTAAACGTAAAGAATATCATTTTTATGAGAGAGAAAGAGAGAGAGAGAGAGAGAAAGAGAGAGAGAGAGAGAGAGAGAGAGAGAGAGAGAGAGAGAGAGAGAGAGAGAGAGAGAGAGAGAGAGAGAATGACAATGACAATGACAAATTCTTTTATTTCGAGGATAATGAATAAGCACCCATGTGGGTTTTTTTACATCCAGAGCCCACTTTCAAGTAAACGTAAAGAATATCATTTTGAGAGAGAGAGAGAGAGAGAGAGAGAGAGAGAGAGAGAGAGAGAGAGAGAGAGAGAGAGAGAGAGAGAGAGGAGAGAGAGAGAGAGAGAGATTGAGAGAGAGAGAGACAGCGCGCAGGGGAAGGGAGGGGAGTAGAGTGGGGTGAAGGGGAGAGGAGGTTTGGGCAAACCTAATGAAGCTGCTATGTGAAACCTGTCAACGCTCAGTTAATTTGCAGTGTAGGCGAAAAAGACACCGCCATCTGCATGAACCAGCCCTGTCCTTTTCCTGCTCCATCCTTTCTTCACCTTCAGATGTTTTTTTCTAAGTTTTCTCCAAGGACGTTGAACTTTTGTTTGTCTGCAACAAGACATCATACACCCTCTTCCATATTAGAAATAAATAAATTTGTAAAAAAATGAAGATTTCCCTTTGTATTTTGTTTGGTTTGTATTCATGAGTTTTTGTAGGCCTACCCACCACCACGGATTCATTCTAAAAAGCTAATTGTCTCATTGGGGATATCTGATATCTCTGAGTTTGGTAGAATTTGTCTTCTGTAGCATCAGTTAACAGTAGTCATCATCATCATCAGTCCCGTGACCTTGGCGGTCGTGGAGGAGACCCGAAAGACGATGCCGTGGTAAGCCTCCTCCATCCATCTCGGTCCTCGGCTCTGCGCAGTAGTGCCGAGTCAGTCATCCTGGTCCATTCTCTGATGTTGTCCATCCATGATTTGTTCTGTCTTCCCCTCTTTCTGCCACCTTCGAGTGTTCCCTGCAGTACTGTTTTTGGCAGAGTGTTGTGGCGGGCGACAGTAGTATTTCCTGGTAAATGCTTGGGAAGTGTACTTTCTGTGTCTCTAGTATAGGGTGAGCCTACTTGCATAACTTGTAATATTATTTCTCTAGCACAGAATTTCTAGAATGTGGGAAAATGCTATTTATACTGAAAGGGCCCCCATCATTCCCACGGAAGGGAGGACTCTTGAATGAATTTCAAAGACAATGTTATTGCTAATTCTGCTTATTACTTTGTTTAAGAGTGTGTAAAACTGATTCAGAATCAACACATGACAATACACTATTCACAGTACGAGATACATTGTTTATCAATCCCGAAGCCTTTGATTTAGCGTAAAGCTTTGATGCAAATATGGAAGAAGTCTGACCAAGGCGAATGGAATTTTGGAGTTTTAAAAATGAAATAACAAATGTTGCTCCAGCATTAGCCATTTTCGAAATGGGACCATCTGTAAACACAGAATAGGTGATGGAAAGGTGATACTTGACCATAATAGTTAATTACTTGTTAGATATTGCCAGTTTAACTTTATTGTTAGGTGCACCCCCAACCGGCCCCCAAATAAGTTAAAAAGTAAACGTGTCCCATTACGTATGTGATCAGTGGGAGCAAAATGTCAGAGACCTTAGCTTTTTCAGGAGTCAGCATATTGAGGGCGGCGCCCATCTCCTCTCCCTCATTGCTTTACCTTCCCTGACCACAAAGAGGGCAGGTACCTATTTACAGTTGGGTGAGCTAGGTGACTGCACTGAAGCCAAGGCACGTAGTTACCCACCCACTTGATAGTGGATCGGTGGTCTAGTGGATCGGTGGTCTAGAGGTAACGCGCCTGTCTAGAAAGCGAAAAGTCCGGGTCTGAAGTGTGCGGCGGTTCGTACCCCGTTTGGACCGGAAATTTTTCCCCCATCCATTAGACCATGAGTGGTGGTCTGGGCGCTAGTCTTTCGGATGAGACGATAAACCGAGGTCCCGTGTGTTACACGTAATTATTTAACGCACGTAAAAAAACCCACGGCAACAAGAGAGTTGTCCCTGGCAAAATTCTTAGGAAAAAGCCACTCTGATAGGGAAACAAATACAGCTGCAGAAAAAAAAAAAAAAAAAAAAAGGGTGAAAGGGTGGCGCAGCGCTAAAGTGGCGACGCGTTCTCCCGCTCTCCCCGGGGAGAGCAGCCCAAATTTCACGGAGAGAAATCTGCCGTGACTTAAAGCGGTATGAAATAAAATCTGAGCGCTTTGATTTGTTGCTTTACAAGATTCAGCGCTATATAAATTCCATACATTATTATTATTATTATTATAACCATGCTCGATGTTGCTTAATCTTAGCTTGGGGAAATCGAGTGCACTGACCACTAAGCTATCCCATACCCATACTCCAAAATAAACAGTTTGCTCATAAACAAGATAATGTTCACAGATTTTCACCATGGTTAAAAGTATCATATCTACTTTGTCATTTTAAATCTATAAGCTATAGTCCTTCATCAATCTGTCTAAACTATCCAGCTATGTCTAAAAACTTTTTAACATTATCAACACATCTTTTGATTGCATGTTTTCTTAGAGATTCAGTCATCTATACAGCAATACCACCAGCACATAGAAACACAACTGAGTTAGACATAGACTGGGGAAAGACAGATAGAATGAAATCATTTTCTTCTTTTCTAATTCTCAGTTTACTCGTATCATAATAGTTAAACGTCACACCAGAATCGTACATAAACAGGTATCGGAATAAAGCTGCCTCTACTACTAAGCTCTCACCGCACTGGTAGACAGACCCACAAAAGAGAAGCAACACTTGTCCATGTCCTACAATGTACTCACGCACAACACAACTCTATGCCTCCATTGCATGCCATCGTCTCATTGGTCCATTACTGCACACATTCTTTTCTAGAGATAAGGCAGGGACACGTGTTCTCTAAAGGAAAGCCTCTATTTCAAAACAGCAGTCCGCCCATGCCATCTTCTCGTTCCTTGTTAGTTACGATCAGAATGGTCAGGTTTTATTGGCAGTATTGAGTGCAATGTGTATTGATATTGCCTTTTTGTTTTTGACCCTTCTCTGTCTGTCTGTCTGTCTCTGTCTGTTTCTGTCTAACTTTCTATCTGTCTGCCTGTCTGTCTGCCTGTCTCTCTCTGTGTCTGTCTGTCTGTCTCTTTATCCGTCTCTGTCTCTCTCTGTGTCTGTCTGCCTCTCTGTCTGTCTGTCTCTGTCTGTCTCTCTCTGTGTCTCCCTCTCCCTTTTTCTCTTTCTCTCTATGCGTTCCTTTAAGGGTGGAGTGTGTTGTACCTGGTCTTCCACTGTACTGTGCTTATTTCAAACGGTTCAGTCAAGTGCTCAATGAGACATTTCTCCCATGAGATGCAACCCACTCTAATTAAGGGAAAAACCTGCTATTTTATATGACCATGAGTGTCAGTTTGTTATAAATTTTAGATGAATTTAGTCAAACTTCCTTATCACATTGGCTGCACTATTCAGACCTAGCTTGTCCCAGGGGAAGTAAAAACAAAAGTCATAAAATCTTGATAATAAGTTTATTGTAGATAGAAGTGATTTTTAATTAAAACAAGATAGACATGGAGGAGAGAGGAGCATGTAAGCCTTTGCTGAGCATAGGAATGCAAGTGCACTGCACACATACACACACACACACATGCACACACACGCACATACACACACACATGCATACACACACATACAAACACACACACACACACACACACACACACATGGACACACACACAGGGCTGCTTTAAGGACTAAGTTCTCACTGAACTGGTAGCTAGACCCCAGAGGAGAAGCAACACTTGTCCTACATCATACTGACACACAACACGACTCTATGCACCCATTGCACGCTATCGTCTCATTGGTCCATTACTGCACACAGTCTTTTCTAGAGATAAAGCAGGGACACGTGTTCTCTAAAGGAAAGCTTCAATCTCAAAACAGCAGTCCGCCCATGCCATCTTCTCATTCCTTGTTAGTTACCATCAGAATGGTCAGGTCTTTGGTAGTATTGAGTGCAATGTGTAGTGATATTGCCTTTTGTTTTTGACCCCTCTCTCTATCCCTCTGTCTCTCTGTCTCTGTCTGTCTGTCTCCCCCTCTCTCTCTAAAGAAGCCTCTGGCTTATCCATTTACCCTCATTAAAATATTCGAGTTCGAGTTTCTCTCTCTCCTCTCTCTGTGTCTTTCAACCTCTCTCTCTCTCTCTCTCTCTCTCCCCTCTCTCTCTTCTCTCTCTCTCTCTCTCTCTCTGTCTCTTTCTTCTCTCTCTCTCTATCTCTCTCTCTCCTCTCTCTCGTGTCTTCTACCTGGGCTTTCTGTCTGTCTGTTGTCTGTCTCTCCTCTCTCTCTGTGTCTTTCTGCCTGTCTATCTGTCTGTCTGTCTCTCTAGCTCCCTCTCCCTTTTTCTCTTTCTGCACTCCTTTAAGGGTGGAGTGTGTTGTATCTTGTCTTCCCCTGTGCTCATTTCAAAAAGTTCAGTCAAGTTCTCAATGAGACATTTCTCTCATGAGATGCAACCCACTCTAGTTAAGGAAAAAAAACCCTGCTATATATGACCATGAATGTCAGTTTGTTATAAATTTGAGATGAATTTAGTCCAACTTCCTTATCACATTGGCTGTACTATTTAGACCCAACTTGTCCCAGGGAAAGTAAAAACAAAAGTCATCAAATCTTGATAATAAATTTATTGTAGATAGAAGTGATTTTTAATTAAAACAAAATAGACATGGAGGAGGGAGGAGCATTAAGCCTTTGCTGAGCACATGAATGCAAGTGCACCCCCCTCCACACACACACACACACACACATGGACACACACACACAAACATGGACACACACACATGGACAAACACACAAAACCATGGACAAAAACACACACACACATGGACAAAAAAAACACACACACACATGGACAAACAAACACACACATAGACAAACACACACACACATGGACAAACACACACACACACTGGACAACACACACACACACACCCCACACACACACACATGGACAAACACACACACACACATGGACAAACACACACACCCCACACACAACCACAAAACACACATGGACAAAAACAAACCCAAAACACAACACACGGACACACACACAACACACACCACACCACACACACACACACACACACACATGGACAAACACACACACAAGACTTCCTTAATGACTAAGCTCTCATTGAACTGGTAGGTAGACCCAAGAGGGAGGCAACACTTGTCCTACATCATACTGACACACAACACGACTCTATGCACCCATTGCATGCCATCGTCTCATTGGGCCATTACTGTCTTTTCGAGAGATAAAGCAGGGACAGTGTTCTCTAAAGGAAAGCCTCTAGTTCAAAACAGCAGTCTGCCCATGCCATCTTCTCGTTCCTTGTTAGTTACGATCAGAATGGTCAGGTCTTTGGTAGTATTGAGTGCAATGTGTAGTGATATTGCCTTTATGTTTTTGACCCCTCTCTCCATCCCTCTGTCTCTCTGTCTCTGTCTGTCTGTCTCCCCCTCTCTCTCTAAAGAAGCCTCTGGCTTATCCATTTACCCTCATTAAAATATTCGAGTTTGGGTTTTCGAGTTCGAGTTCGAGTTCGAGTCTCTCTTCCTCTTTCTGTTCTTTCTGCCTTCTCTCTCTCTCTCTTCTCCCTCTCTCTCTCCTCTCCTCTCTCTCTCTCTCTCCCCTCTCTTCTCTCTCTCTCTCTCTCCTCCTCGTGTCTCTGTTCTTTCCTCTCTCTCTCTTTTCTCTTTTCTCTCTCTCTCCCCTCTCTCTCTCTCTCCCCCTTCTCCTGTGTATTACCTGTCTGTCTGTCTGTTCTCTGTCTCTTTTTCTCCCCTCTCTCTGTGTGTTTTTTGTGTCTGTCGTCTCTCTGTCCCCCTCCCCATTTTTCTCTTTCTCTTCCTTTTTCCGAAAGGGTGGAGGGGTTTTGTCCCTGGCTTCCCCTGTACTCTTTCAATGGTTCAGTCAAGTCTCAATAAAATTTCTCTCATGAGATAAACCCCTCTAATTAAGGAGAAAAAATGTACTTTATAGGGCCTGAGTTCAGTTTGTAAAAAATTTGAAAAGGGATTTAGTAAAACTTTGTTACACAATGGCGTACTATTGAGACCCAACTTGTCCAGGGAAAGAAAAACAATAGTCATAAAATTTTGAAAATTTATTTATTGTAGATAGAATATTTTTAATTAAAACAAGTAGACATGGAGGAGAGAGGAGCATGAAAGCCTTTGCGAGTGGGAAATGAAATCCCGACACACACACCAAAAACACATGCACACACACGCACATACAACACAAAAACACCCCACATACAAAACACACAAACATGGACACACACACACACACAAACACCCACAACACAGAGGGCTGCTTTAATGACTAAGTTTTCATGAACTGGTGCTAGACCCAGAGGGGGAAGAACACTTTTCCCAATATACTGACACACAACCGACTCTATGCCCCCATTGACGCTTTTCGTCTCATTGGACCCCTTACTGCCACAGTCTTTTCTAGAGATAAAGCAGGGGGGCAAAGTGTTTTCTAAAGGAAAGCCTTATTTAAAAAAAGCGTTCCCATCCTCTTCCCCTTCCTTGTTGTTACGATAGAAGGTAAAGTCTTTGGAAGTATTGAGTCTAAAGTGTCTTTTTTTTTTTCTCTTTCTCTCTCTCTGTGTGTCTCTCTCTCTGTAACTCTGTCTCTGTCTCTATTTTTTATCTCTCTGTGTCTCTGTCTGTCTCTTTCTCTATCTCTGTCTCTCTTCTTCTCTGTCTCTCTCTGTCTCTGTCTCTTTCTGTCTCTGTCTCTGTCTGTCTCTTCTCTCTCTCTATCTCCCTCTCCCTCTCTCCACAGCCAATTCTCCTGTCTTCTCTCAATCAAACCTGTGCCTTTTTTCTTTTGACCTTTCTGGTGAGCTGCACTGAAGTCGGGACATGTCAGCTGAGGCCAGCGGGCAGACCTTCTGCAGAGTTATAAGCACAGGAAAAAAACCAAGGCGCCATGCACTTTGCCCAATATGGCCATACTCCCCTCTAATGCCCATGGGGGGGACAGGATAGCCTGATGGTTAGAGTGATGCGCACTGCGCTCGAGATCTGCTGACCCGGGTCCGAATCTCATTCAAGATGATTTTTCCTCCAGAGTTAACATCAGTGCCGACTCCACACCCCCTCAAAAGTCCTTTGGATGAGATTATTAACTGATGTCCCGGGTGTGAATGCACGCAGAACACCTTGTGCACACGTTAAAATCCGTTCGGTTTTTTTTTTTGGAAGAGTAGGCCATCGTGTGTCGATGGGAACAGCTGAAAAGTGTACAACACTGCATACACACGGGGACTGGATTAAAATAAAAGCACATGAGTGCTTACGCCATTATCCTCGAAATGCAATCATAAAATAAATAATAAATAAACAAATAAATAAATAAATAAATAAATAAATGCCCTAAGTATTACGATGGTTGAACCTGTCGAACACACCAAAAACTTAAGGGCCGATATCTGGCCTACTGACCTGCTGCTGATGAAGGACAAACTCTTCGGACCCCTGGAGGGAGGGCCTTCAACGCACGGCAGCATTTGTCAGGGCCTCAGGAGTTGCTGTCTGAGCGTTCGTCGAAGAAGAAGACAAAGGGTAAAAAAATGTTGGGTATTTCTAACACATTTCGGATCGGTGGTCTAGAGGTAACGCACCTGCCCAGAAAATAAAGTCTTGATCAGAAGTGTGCGGTGGTTTGATCCCCGTTTGGGCCATGAGTGGTGGTCTGGGTGCTAGTCTTTCGGATGAGACGATTAAATCGAGGTCCCGTGTGTTACACATAACTATTTAGCGCTCGTAAAAGAACTCACGGAAACAAGAGAGTTGTCCCTGGAAAAATTCTGTAGAAAAATATGTCACTCTGATAGGGAAACATATACAGTTGCAGACAAGAAAAGAAAAAAAAACGGGTGGCGCTACTCTTGTGGCGACGCGCTGTCCCCGGGGAGAGCATCCCGAAGTGATATCTGCTGTGACTTAGAATAAATGTACAAATGAATAAATGAATAAATAAATAAAATAAATAAGCGAAAAAAATAAATTCTCTTCACCCCCTCCCACATAACCTCCCCCACCTTTCTTTTATCTTATTCGTCTGTCTATATGAAGGCCCCCACCTGTTAAATGTTGTTGTTGACTCCGCATAAAAAAAACTACTGACCTTTCTTAATCTAACACAAAACAAGATTCTCAAAGCATGATCTTTTAACTCTGAAAACCAAATCGATCGTTAAAACACAGAACAGCAAAAACAAAATAATAAAAAACACACCAAAACATAGGATAATTATCCAAGAGAGTATGATGTTGCGGAATAGTAAAACAACACCCAAAAAAAAGAAGAAAAAAAACCCTGACCAGATGAATGTTTTTTTTTTGGAAATAAAACTGGAAAAAGGGAGGGAGAAAACGAGAGAGAGGAACAAAAATTAACGTCAAGTGCAGACAAAGAAAACCAAACAAGCAGAGATAAATACACACAATCACCACTTTTTTGGAGTGTGTGTTGTTGTCTGGTTTCGATGTTTTCTCTGTTTGTCGGTCTCTTAAATTTCCCTTCTGATCTGGTTTGCTCTCTCTGTGTCTGTCTGTCTCTCTCTGTGTTTGTCTATCTGTGTCTGCCTCTCTCTGTGTCTGTCTCTCTGTGTCTGTCTGTCTCTCTCTGTCTCTCTGTGTCTGTCTCTCTGTGTGTCTGTCTCTCTCTCTCTGTCTGTCTCTCTCTGTGTCTGTTTTTCTGTATGTATGTCTCTGTCTGTCTCTCTCACACGAAAACAGTACCATTTTGTGATATGGTTAGCTCTTTCTCTGTATGTATGTATGTATGTATGTCTCTGTCTCACGCACACACATTTAATTTTGTGATATGGTTTTTTGCTCTCTGTCTGTACTGTCTGTCTATCTGTCTAGGTGGTCTATGTATGTATATATGTATGTATCGGTCGCTGTCTCTTCTTCTCTCTTCACACGCACATCTCATATGGATTTTGTGATATGGTTTTGGGTTCTGTATGTATGTATGTATGTTTATGGATGTACTTATTGTATGTATGTTTGTATGTAGGTTTGTTTGTTGTAGTGTGTTGTATGTGTGTGTAGGTTTATATGTAAGTATGTTGTAATGCATGTATGTCTCTGTCTCTGTCTGCGTCTCACGTACACACAAATTATTTTTGATATGTGTGTTTTTGGTTCTCTCTCGCGATGTGTAATTTAGTAAGGAGTAGGCCATGTGTGTGCAGCGACCAACCAGTCGGGTTGTGTCGGTGAAAAAGTTGACAAGTGTTCACAAAGCCGGCTACAATTAAATTGAGAATATAATGATGATAATACAGCCGGGATTGATCTAAAAATATATAACTCATTACGTGCTTATTCCTTTACCATCGAGATAAAAGAAATACAAATAAAGAATATATTGATTGATTCGACCATACCTCGTTTAGTATAATAAAAATACACACATATAAACACTGCCGTCATATTATATTTGTTTACTGACTTTACTGCTCAAAACAAGCCGGTATAGGAGGGAAGTGGGTGCGGGGAGGTGGAGGTAGCGCGGGCGGGTGCGGGAGGTAAGAAAAACTGTCCACTAGGACCTACGTTTCTGGCTGGCCTCCTTTTTCTTCGTTTCCTACGGCAAGTGTCCATTAAATTGTTAGGCAGGTTACCCATCCTTTTTCTTCCTCCTCTTCACCTTTTCTCTGCCTTCCTCCTCCGCTGGAGGGACGGGATAGCTCATGGTTGGTTTTTCGGAGCACTTTTTTCGCTTTCCCCAGCACCCCCAAACAAGTAGTTAAGCAGCGTGCGAGCCGTGGTTTCCGTTGGATGGCCGGTGACCGTTTTTTTTGTTGCGCGCCTTGGCTTCTCAGTTACAGTTCCCCCAGTTCACCAGTTGTAAATGGGGGGTGACCAAAACCCCCGGCCCACTTTAGGGTCAGGGAAGGTAAAGCAGCGAGGGAGAGGAGAGGGCGCCCCCTCAATATGCTGGCCCTAGAGAAGAGGTTGACTCCTGCCCCTCGCTATACGACCTTATAGGTTTATGGGACTCCTTTTCCCTTTCATTTCTCCTCCTCTCACCTTCTCTTATTTTCCTCTCTCCTGCTCTTCTTCTCCCCCCTCCTCCTCTCTGTTTGTTTTTTTCTTTCTTTTCTTTTCTCTTTTTTTTCTTCTCTTTCTACTTTTCTTCTTGGACTTCTCCTTTTTCTTCTCCTTTCCTCCTCCTCTCTTCTTCCACCATCCTCTTCTTTGCTACCCATTCATCTTTTTCTTATGGTAGGTTCCTCTGTCTCCCTCTCAGCATTCATCTTCTCTTTCTCCTTTCTTCCCTCCTCTCCTTTCTTCCTGTAATTTTTTTAAATACTCAATTTCCTATTTATCATCTTTTTGATTACTTGGTTCGTTTTCTCTTTTTATTTAAAAAAAAACACCCCTGATAGCCAACGAGTTTGAAAAGGGACTATGGGTCGTGAGTTGAGTTTTTTGTTTTTTTTTGCCGACTACTCTTTTTTGGGGGTTTCGTGTTTGCTCCCTTTGAGGAGATGATTTGCATACACCGCGACACACAAAACTTCATCTATGGGTGATTGTCTTACAGTTTTACAGACATTCGATTACGCTATAAGAAGTGTTCCATTTTTTTACGGGAAGAGGTAGACCCAAGACTTTTTCCTTGTTTTTGTTGTTCTTGTTTCTATTATTCTTGTGTGTTGGTGTTGTTGTTGTTGTTGTTGTCTTCTTCTTCTTCTTCTTCCTTCATTTCTTCGTCTTTTCTTCTTCTTCTTCTTCTTCTTCTTCGTATTCTTTTCTTATTCTTCTTCTTTTCTTTTCTTCTTCTTCTTCTTCTTCTCTTGACACGGATGAAACAATTTACAATGCCGCATGACACACGGGTAATGAAAAAACCCCACTTGAAATAAGGAGACTTTAAATATTAATGTGTGAATGTGGGGGTCGACATTAAGCTACCAAACATTACATATACTATACTATAATACTACGACTACAACGACTACAACTACGACTACGACTACAACTTTTCTTCTACTACTCTAATACTACTACTAATACAACTTACTACTACTACTACTATATACTACCACTACTACTGCTGCTGCTACTGCTGCTGCTGCTGCTGCTGCTGCTACTACTACTACTACTACTACTACTACGACTACGACTACAGCTGCTGATGTTGCTGCTGCTGTTGCCACAACGATGATTTAAGACAAAATTAACATACTCTTTCTTTATCAATTTATCTTCTCTGTTGTCGTTGTTGTTGCTGCTGCTGTTGTGGTCGTCGTCGTTACTGCTACTGTTGATATGTCAAAGCTTCTGCAGCTGCTGCAGTCGTTTTTCAAAAGCTATTTTTTCTTAGGACAGTATAATTTCCCCAAACCTATCAGCTAGGTGTAGTGTGGTATACAGCTGTAAGGCTCTTTCTTTGGATCTATTTGGACATTAGATTTATTCCTTACCCACTCGCATAGTTACTCTTTTAAAAGAAAGTCAATCCATCACTATTTTTTTTCTTCTGAAATCCGGTATAATTGCTTATCACAACATATATATATATATATATATATATATATATATATAAAAAATATATATATTATATTATATATTTATTATATATCGACTAATATTTAATATTATATTTATATATATCTATATTATATATATATATATTCATAAATATATATATATTCAACATTTGAGTGAAGTACCCTCTGGGGCGGGATAGCTCAGTGGTCGGGAGCACTCGCTTTCCCCCCAGCAAAATTAAGCAGCGTCGAGCGTGGTTACCAGTTGGATGGGTGACCGTTTGCGCGCCTTGGCTTCAGTACAGTTCCCCCAGTTCACCCAGCTGTAAATGGGTACCTGCCCTCTTTAGGGTCAGGGAAGGTAAAGCAGCAAGGGAGAGGAGATGGGCGCCGCCCTCAATATGCTGGCCCTAGAGAAGTGAGGTCTCTGACGCCTCGCTCCCCTACGACCTTATAGGTTATGGGACTCCTTTACCTTTACCTACCCTCGAAAAATCAGCAATTACTTGTCTCCCCTCCCGACTAGATCCTTGATAACTCAGTTTATTAATCACAGAAGATTTATGACTGTTAGTTTACCTACATTAATCTTCCTCCACACCTCTGCTGAACCATGACTTATTTGCAGCTAAGTCAGATATATCAACATCTAAGTAGATGACATCTAGTTTGTGCATTATGGTATAAAAAAAAGAGTGCTTTGTCTTTTCTGTCGAACAACAACAGTTTGCATCTATTTTGTCTGACAGTGCCAAGACATCCGCTGATAAATGGAACAGACTGCGATCTCATAATGGAGACAGATTGCAATGGGTCTCTATTATAGTCATAGTCGTACCGAAGTGTGTCCATCATAACTTTGTTTGTGTATGAGTATGAGTGCGCCTTTGCATAGAGCGTTCGCTCGCTGGTGTGTGTGTGTGTGTGTGTGTGCGTGCGTGTGTGTCTGTGTGTGTGTGTAAGTGTGTGTGTGCGTGTGCGTGTGTGTGCGTGTGTGTGTGTGTGTGTGTGTGTGTGTGTGTGCGTGCGCGCACGCGCGCGCGCGCGCGTGTGTGTGCGTGCGGTGTAAGCGTGTGCGCGTGTAAGTGTGTGTGTGTGTGTCACGCGCGCATGCATATGTGTACCGTGTTCATGCTTATGTCAGTAATATGCACACGCTCATCCAAGTGCACATCAACAATACACGTAGGTGCACACATATGTAATCATAACACCACTAATGACAACATAGTACAACACTCTACCGAACGCACACATTGCATGTCCTCTTTCTAACACTCCTTTACCAGCCTGTACTCTCCGTCTCCACAAAAGTGTGCTTCCATCAATCTTCGTGCCAAAAAAAAGTGAAAGACTCATTAAGTGTAACGGCACAGGCACGCGAACAACTAATGCTCCTTGCCTGTTACTGTATGTAGGGCACATATGTACAGCCTTATTTTTGGGTGCAGATGTTGGAGCTGTTTGGTCAAAATGTATGATTAACTTATGCCTGGAATAATGCTTGTAGTCTGTCCTAAACATCGATTCCTGAAAGTCTGCCAGGTCGAATGCTAGCTCTGATAGTAAGGAAGCTGCAAGTCTGCTAGAATCACCTTTACCTTCAGCTATCCAGTAGTCCCGTGGATCGTGTGGGAACCACTGAAGATTATGCAACCAGCTTCCTCCACTCCTGGTGGTCCTCAGCTTTCTGTAGCAACTCGTTCCACTCAAGGCCAGTCAGTCCACGCTCTGATGTTGTCTTCTTCCCATCGTTTTCTCTGTCTGCCTCTTCGTCTCCCTCCTTGTACTGTGAGTAGAGCTTTTTTTGTTTAGATACCTTTGGAAGATCAACTCATTGAGGTTGTGCCGAAAGAGAGCTTAAGCTTCGGCACTCCTCTCCTTTACTGTGACGTGCCGAAGCTTAAGAATCGGCAGACTTACGAATTAAAAAAAAACCACAAAGTGATGGTTAACTCAAGGTAAAGTACTCTAGCCTGTAGGGCAATCATTTTTCTAAACACAGTTGCTTTCCTTGACCATAAGCTTGCCTAGTTTGTGTCTGTTGCCTAATTTTGTTTGACATGTCAACAAGTGATATCTTTTGAGATTTCAGGCACTCCAGTGTTATGATTCTTTAAAAAAAATAATCTGTTGTACAAAAAGTGACATCACATGGATTCAGCCAGCTTCAGGGAACTTTACTTTGGTGAAAAATCATCACATTGCTTCAAGGGAACTAGTTGATGAATAGTTTAAGCCATTTAAGATACCAGCCCAAATTTTCAAAACATTTTTTTTCAGCATTCAGTGACATATTTAGAAAATTTGTTTTAAAAAATACAGTCATCTATCAAAAAACTGAAACAATATCAAAAGAAGACATTATAGACTTTTCAATGATGTATAATGTGTATGTCATTATTATGTTGGGTAAGTTTACTGAATTTTTCAAATATAGACAAAATCACGCGTCACCACAAAATGGCGGATCCATTTCACTGCGACTCCAATGAGTTAATATCACAGAGAGAGAGAGAGTGAGAGAGAGAGAGAGAGAGAGAGAGAGAGAGAGAGAGAGAGAGAGAGAGAGAGGAGAGAGAGAGAGAGAGAGAGAGAGAGAGAACGAGAGAGAGAGAGAGAGAGGGAGAGGGAGAGGGAGAGGGAGAGAGTGTGTGTATGTGTGTTTGTGTGTGTAAGTGTGTGAGTAAGTGTATGTGTGTATATGAATGTGCTCATGCATGCATGTGTGTGTGTGTGAGTGTCTATATGTTAAGTGCCTAACGCTTAATTGTCCATATAACATAAAATATCAATACAGAGTGCTGATCTGCTGACCAGGGTTCGATTCTCGTTCAAGAGGATTTCTCCTCTGGAGTTAACATCAGTGCCGACTGCACTCCCCTCCCCCCCCCCCCCCCCCTTAAAAAAAAAAGTCCTTTGAATGAGACTGTAAATCGAAGTCCCGTGTACGACCGCACGCAGAACATCTTACGCACACAATGAAACCCGTTCCGCTTTTGGAAGAGTAGGCCATCGTGTTTCAGTGGGAATAGAAAACAAAATTTTCAAAACAACATACATACGGGGACTAGATGTAAAAAAAAAGCGCAGGAGTGCTTATTCCATTATCCTCGACATTAAAAAGAATAAAAGGACAGGGAACAGAAAAGAAAGTGTATACGTCAATGTGCACACTGCATGCAGTCTTTTCCGTGCTGCCATCACTAGACGGTACTCTACATGTCCACAAGGTGTGCTTCCATCAATCTTCATTCCAAAAGTGAAAGGCTCATTAAGTGCAGCATCACAGGCACACGCCAACAACCAATCCCCCATGCCTGCAGCATACAGAAAGTCTCTGACAGCCCTCCCTGTACAGGGTTTGTGTTTTTTTCAACTGTGTCAACCAGTTCTCTGCTTATAGATAGGACGTTGGCTGAGTAAGGTCAGTGCAAGTGTTGGAATGTATGGTGTTCAATCTGTCCCAAGATTTGAGTTTTCCTGTCTATAGAGGAAAACAGTGATAAATCAGAAAAAAAAGGATTTCAAGCTTATGATATGTAAATGCTTTTCTTGCCCCACCCCTACTCACATTGCCCCCTCACACACACACACACACACACGCACAGGACACATATCCACGCACACAGTTCTTTGATATTGTTTTCCCTTTTTGCATTTTTAGGCTTACATTGATGTTTGAATACTAATCTGTTACATGACTCTCTTTCCGTCTGTCTTCTTTTGTTTTTGCTATAGGTCTTTTTTCCCGTCTAATATCGCTTATAGTGAACAAACGTTAAATACAAGAACGAACGAACGAACACACACACACACACACAAACAGAAACACACACAAACACATATACATCAGTAAAGGAATGAAAGACTAAACACACAAATCTGAACAAATAAAATTCAAAACCCATAAAATAAGTTGAACACAGAACCCATACCAAAAAACAAAAACAACCCACTGCAAAATCAACCACTCTTACAATTCTTAATACTTTAATACAAAATGCTTTTTCTTGGCTTAAAAACCCAGTCCTAACAAATCAGGTCATTAGTTAGTATACTTGGCGGTATCTTTTGCTTCTTTCTTGTTCTGCCATTCATTTGTACTGAAAAAGTGTCTCTCCTTTATCTCACACGCTAATATTAGCACACCAGGCTGCTCTTCTGTCTCCATCGTCTGGCGGTCCAGGAGTTTGGCAGACAGTATACAGCTACCTAGAATTACGGTTCTTAGAGCACGCCATTTTTGGGTTATTGCGGTGTGTGTGTGTGGGGGGGTGTGTGTGTGGGGGTGGGGGGGGGGGGGGGTGTGGGGTGTGTGGGTGTGTTTTAAGTGTGTCTGCTGACTGTGTGTGTGAGTGGGGTGTGAGTGTGGGTCAGTGGGTTTGTTGTTTTGTGTGTACATGTGTGTTTTTGGGTGTGGATTGTGTGTTAGTGTGTGTGTTTTATTTGGTGTGTGTGTTTTTGTGTGTGTTGTGTGTTGTGTGTGGTGTGAGTGAGGGTCAGTGGGTTTTGTGTGTTTGTGTGTACGTGTGTGTTTGTGTGTGGATGTTTTGTTAGTGTGTGCGTGTGGTGTGTTTTAGTGTGTGTGTGTACGTCCTGTGTGTGTCTGTGTGTCCCTCTGTGCGCGCGCGTGTGTGTGTGCGCGCGGTACGTTCGTGCGTGTGCGTGTGTGTGTGTGTGTGTGTGTGTGTGTGGTGTGTGTGGGGTGTGTGTGTTTTGGTTCAATATCGTCAGAGGCACATTATAATACATGAAAGGATGTTTTCTTTATAGTTTTTTTCACAGTCAATGTAAGAAATGCTAATGTTGGCATTATCTTAATGTTTATTCCCCTTTTGCGGTTCTGTTTATTTCAATTTGCACAAAACAATACTCACTAAAATTGCACTAAACGGCATACAGAAGGCATACTGACAATGACCATTTTTTGGAAAATTGTAAAAAATACAGTTTCTCTGTTAAAGGATTATACAGAGAAACCAAGGCGCTACATGGGCTTTTATATCTTTTAAATCTTATGGGGACGGGATAGCCTAGTGGTTAGAACATTGCGCTCGCAATCTGATGACCCGGATCCGATTCCCGTTCAAGGGGATATTTTCCCCTGGAGTTAACATAAGTGCAGACTCCACTCTCCCCAAAAGTCCTTCGGATGAGACTATAAACCGAGGCCCTGTGTGCGAACGCACGCAGAACATCTTGCGCACACGCTGTAAGAGTAGGCAATTGTGCGCCGGTGGGAACAGATGACAACATTTACAAAACCGCATACAGACGGGGACTGGACGTAAAAAAATACATAAGTGCTTATTCCATTATCCTGGATATAAAAGAATAAAATGAATAAAAATAAAATAAGAAATAAAGCTTGTATTCTGAATACAGAAATACATCATCAAACTTGACGAGAATTGTTTCGCGTTTAGCATTTAAATCACTCGAGTGTAGAAAGCCAGCACCTGTTTTATCACCAAGCCTTAGAAAGCAGATTGTAACAGACTTGTTATGTTTCTACTGAAAAAGCCAATAGGTTTCATTCAGTGTAGCAGCAGTCTGCTCAGAAAGCGACTTTGTTGAGATACGTGCTTTTTTGTTTTCTTCTTATTCTCCCCCTCCTCCCCCCTCTTCTCCTTCTCCTCCTCCTCCTACTTCTTCTTTTTTTCTTCTTCTTCTTCTTCGCAATTCTTCTTCTTCGCAATTCTTCGCAATTCTTCGCAATTCTTCTTCTCCTCCTCCTTCTTCTAACACTAAAACAGCTACTGTTGGTGTCTGTTACATTGTGTGAAAATGCTTTGTGCTGCGCTAAGCGCCTGACAAGTCAGGCCCAACACATTCGACTTCGGCATACATTTTTGTTGATGTTGAGTACTACTAGACTTTTCCCTGTCATGTACAACTAAACCGGTTCAATACTTCGCATATGACAGGCAGTTACCGAACGTCATCAAACAGTTCCTGCTTTGTATTTGTATACCCCTTCAAGCCACAGCAGATTTCTCTGCGTAAAATTCAGGCTGCTATCTCTGGTAAGAGCGCGTCGCCACAAGAGCAGCGCCACCCATAACTTTTTTTGGTTTTGTTTTCCTTTCGGCATGTGCATTTGTTTCCTTATGAATGTGACTTTTTGCTATAGAACGTTAGCGTGGACGACTCTTGTTGCCGTGGGTTCTTTTACGTGCGCAAAACGCGTGTTGCAAGCGGAACTTGGTTTATAATCTCATCCGGAAGAATAACGCCGAAAACATCAATAATGGCCTAGTGGATGGGGTCTGGATGGGTGGGGGGTAAGAGGGGAAGCTTCGAGAACAAACGGGGATTGAACCCGAAACCGGTTCAAACCCGGACTTTTTTGGCTTTCTAGGCAGATGCGTGATGTCTAGACCGCCGACCACCAGGTACTGATTTACGTTTAAATAAAATGTATACACACAAGTACTGGTAGACAGGACGGGATGACCGGGTGGTTAGAGTGAAGCGCATTGTGCTTGTGATCTGCTGACCCGGGTTCGAATCTTGTTCAAGAGGAATTTCCCTCCGGAGTTAACATCAGTGCCGACTCCACTCTCCCCAAAAGTCCTTCGGGTGAGACTATAAACCGAGGCCCCTTATGCGAACACACGCAGAACGTCTTGCGCACACGTTAAAACCCTTTCCGACTTTTGGAAGAGAAGGCCATTGTGTGCCGGCGGTAATGGATGAACAGATTTACAAAACTGCATACGCTCGGGAACTAGATATAAAAAGCACACTAGTACTTACTTCATTATCTTCGAAATAAAAGAACAATTTAATAAGACCAGAAAGCAGAATTCAATAAAGATGAGGAAGTTTGCTGAGGTGATTGCAGATTCTTGTAACACGATTACTGAATATGATTGTAGACTTTCACTTCGATAAACGTGTCGGTTAGAGAAGTACTAAGTTAGCTCAGAAATCACAGTTGCTGTGTTGTAGTCGTCAGGAGTTAATGACTAGAAGGGTGACGCAAGTTCTACTGTACTTCACACAGCGCGCGCGCGCGCGCGCGCGTGTGTGTGTGTGTGTGTGTTTGCGTGTGAAAGTCAAAGTCAATGTCAAATTTCTATTTCCAGATGGTACATTGAATAAGCAAAACATTTGCTTTTTTCGTAAAGCCATCTAAGAAAAACAAATACAAACAAACACAAATATAACAACTATGTGTGTGTGTGTGTGTGTGTGTGCGCGCGCTCGCGCGCGCGCATTTATTTGTGTATGCGTGTGTATGCACACGCGCATCCACGTATGTGTATGTGTGTGTGATAAGCGTTTGCATGTGTTTGTCTTTTTCAGGTGTGTTAATTTGTGTCTTACAAATAGATGCAAGTGAGCTAATTATATGAGCCTACACGCTTGTATGTCTACACACACATGTATTTCTAAAGCCAAAAATGTCTACACAGCATAGAATATGACTACAAAAGATCTGTCGGCGTACAGACTGCATGTCCCCTTTCCAACAGTCCATCACCAGACTGTGGCACCCATCTCCACACAGTGTGGTTCCATCAATCTTCCCACCAAAAAACCTCACCAAGCTAAAACTAAGGGCCCCGTGAAATGCAGCACCCCAGGCACTCCATCAGTTGGTAATGTATGGTGGATTCACGTTAAGGGGGCATCTTGCCGTCTCCTGTCTATGGTTGTACAGCAAACTGATTTTTCAAATAATTTGTTCTGGAATGCTTAGTAATTTTTTTTAACCAAAAAACATTTAGACTGTTATCTTCAAGAACAAGTGTGTGTGTGTGTGTGTGTGTGTGTGTGTTAGTGTGTGTGTGTGCGTGTGTGTGTGTGTTAGTGAGTGAGTGAGTGTGTGTGTTACACACGCGCATGTGTGTGTACGTGTGTATGTGTGTGCGCGCGAATTCGCAGGCACTCAATGATATGTAACCCATGGGTGCATCTTAACCAAAGATTCGATCTCAACCAAACTTTTTTCTTCCTCTCCTCCCCATACCCCTCTACAGCTTTACTACAGTCAGAATTACACAGGCAACAACAGGCAGTCATTAACAATTCATGTCTCTGCATCTGCCGTATTTTTGCAGCAATCACAGAGACATCAGAAACCCTTTGGTAACTTGACTGTTACGGAAAGAACCATGTATTGTTTCACGCCCCAAATCAGGTCATGGAAGTTACTGCAGGTCAGAAAGTGGAACAGAAATCTAATTTGTGATAGAGGAAAAAAGTTTCTGCAGATGATGGTTTGCTAATTCCTGTAACAGGATTACTGACTGTGTGAAGTGTCACACCAGGAGAATGTCAGTTAGATGTGCACATAGATAGACAGCTCTGTGATGAAAAGGCCAGTGTACTGTAGCAAAGGGGGTGGGGATGTGTGGGGGTGGGGGTGGAGGGAATGTTTGGGGATGTGTGTGTGTGTGGATGGGTGTGTGGGTGTGTGTGTGCGCGCGTGTGGATGGGTGTGTGTGTGGGGTGCGTGTGTGTGCATTGTGTGTGTGTAGGGGGGAGGGCATGTATGTGAGTATGTGTATTGTGTGTATATGTATGTGTACACATTTGTGTGTTTGTTCATGTGTGTACGTTTATGTATGCATAAATGAATGTGTGCATGATAAACATTAGCATGTGCTTGTCTTTGCAGATGTGTTAAGTTGTGTGTCAGTATATGGTTAGTTTATGAATTATATCAGTTAAAAACGCTTGTATACGTGCACACAGATGCATTCCTAAACCCTAATGATGTCTGTACAGCATAGAGCACCACTACCAAGTATCTGCTGATGTGCAGATTACACGTCCTCTTTCCACCAGTTCATTACCAGACTGTAGCGTCCATCTCCATCAATCTTCATCCCCCCAAAAAAACATAAAAAACATACAAGGCTCATTAAGTGCAGCATGATAGGGACTCCAATGTATGTATGTATGTATGTATGAATGTATGTATGCATGTATGTATGTATGCATGTATGTATGTACGTACGTACGTACGTATCTATGTATGTATCAATGTATCTATGTATGTACGTACGTACGTATGCATATATGTATGTATGTATGCATGTATGGATGTATGTATGTATGCATGTATGTATGTATGTATGTATCTATGTATGTATCTATGTATGTATCTATGTATGTATGTATGTATGTATGTATACATGTATGTATGTATATATGTATGTATGTATGTATGTATGTATGTATGTATGTATGTATGCATGTATGTATGTGTGTGTATGCATGTATGTATGTACATACGTATGTATGTATGTATATATGTATGTATATATGTGTGTGTATGTGTACGAGTGCATGAGCGCGCGTGCACGTGTACACACTTGCATGTGACTCATACTAAACCTTTTGTCCTGGAACCTTTTGTTATCAAACAAAATTATTTACCTTAGCCAGACTTTTTTTTCACTCCACCACAGTTTTACCACAGTCAGAATTACACAGACAACAACAGGCAGTCATTAACAATTCATGTCTCTGCATCTATCATATCTTTGCAGCAACCACAGAAATAATAGAAACCCTTTGGTAACTCGACGGTTAAGGAAAGAACCAGGTATTGTTTTCACGCCCCAGA
>CM054143.1:29267641-29285141 GCA_028751875.1 Rapana venosa | reverse complement strand
TGTGTGTGTGTGTGTGTGTGTGTGTGTGTGTGTGTGTGTGTGTGTGTGTGTGCGAGTGTGGTGGGGGTGTCCACTTGTGTGCGTGTGTTGTTGTTGTGTTTGTTGTTATTATTTATTTCGAGGATACTGGAATAAGCACCCGTGCGCGTCTCTTGCATCCAGTCCCCATCTAGAGTGTGTGGGGTTTTGTACATTTTGTCATCTGTTCACACCGGCACACAATGGCTTACTCTTACCAAAAGCGGAACAGGACTTAATGTGAGCGCAAGATGTTCTGCGTGCGTTTGCACACGGGGCCTCGGCTTACAGTCTCATCCAAAGGACTTTAGAGACATGAGAGAAAGCGAAATGAAGACAGACAAACAGACGGATGATAGAATCCAAACATAAAGTACAAAAATCATATTACATGTACACAAACGTTAATGACAAGATCTTAGCGGAACTTCTTATTTCGATTTATTCTTGTCGCGGAAAACATCACAAGAGAAAAAACATACTTGTATTAGCCAAAGACAATAAATGGAAAACATCACAAGAGAAGAAGCATACTTGTATGAGCCAAAGACCATAAATGGAAAACATCACAAGAGAAAAAGCATACTTGTATTAGCCAAAGAAAATAAATGGAAAACATCACAAGAGAAAAAGCATCCTTTTATGAGCGAAAGACAATAAATTGAAAACATCACACGCTTTAAACAGCTCTTTCACATTATACGACGTAACTAATTTTTTTTGTTAACTCCACACATCATACCAAAATAAAAAAGAAAACAACTAGGCATCGCTTACAGAAAAAAATATTCACCGAATTCATGTATAATCAAAAACACAGAGGCTGGTCTAAAACCTCTCCAAAATTAAAAAAAGAAAAGCTCATGGAACTAGCATTCCAGCTTCCACCTGATTAAATCTAAAAGCATGTTTTGTTTAAAATTGGAGTAAATCACACAAATGATGAAGATCCGATGGTTTGGAATATTGAACTGATTTTGTAATGATATGGTTTGTTACTTTGCAAGATTCAGCGCTATATAAAGTCCATTCATTATTATTATTATTATTATTATTATTATTATTATTACTATTATTGTTATTATTATTATATCATCATCGTATCATTTATACATATACATATCTTAATTATTGCATATACACATCAAAACAACTGGTTTGGAATACTGAACTGATTTGCAATGATATGGTTTGTTACTTTGAAAGATTCAGCGCTATATAAAGTCCATTCATTATTATTATTATTACTATTATTATTATTATTATTATTATCGTTGTTGTTGTTGTTATTGTTATTATCATCATGTTATTGTTATTATTATTATTATTATTATTATTTCTTATTATTATTGTTATCTTTTTATCATCGCCATCATTATTGTATTATTTTTATCATTATTAGTATTACTATTAGTATGAATGTTACTGTTATTATTATTATCATCACCATAATCCTTATTATTATTATTATTATTATTATTATCATTATTATTACTATTATTATTACTATTATCATCAACCACAATGTAGTGACCGTCCTGGATTGACTCTTATGGTAGACTATGGTGTATTCATACAAGGAAAGACAATAGGATTGATTTTAAACGCTGTGTTAATCTGTGTAATATATAGTTGGACGCAAGTTTTAATACGAGATTAAGCGCTTCCATTTGTTTGTTTTAAAGGATTCAGCGCTATATAAATTCCATATATTATTATTACTATTCTTCTTCATCTTCTTCTTCTTCTTATCATTATTATCATCATCATCATCATTATAAATATTAAAACTTGTACAAGTTAGCACCCCTATAATTTTGGTCTCTGTGGTCGGCGGGGCTATAGGCAGCAGTTATGCATTGGATTGAATGGGTTAGTCAAGATAAGTGGCAATCGAGGTTTGGCCAAGAGCAAGTGTTGTCGAATTGAAGTTTTGGAGAAAAAACCCCAAACCCAGCTAGTATAATACAATGATGGGAATAAATAAAAACAACAGGCACCATTTCACATAATGATATACATAGACTTTTCAACGTCACTTAACTATAGATGCTTATGGCTCAAATACTTAATTATGCAAGTGTGTTAATACATAACACACGCGTGTTAGTACTCTCCCATCCTTTTTCTCCCTATTCCCCCCATCTCTCCCTCTCTCTTCTCTTCTCTCCCACCTCTATCTATCCCTCTCTCTCTCAATCCCTCTCCCCTCTCTCTCCATCCCCCCCCTCTCTCTCTCTCTTCTCTCTCTCTCTTTATCCCCCATAAAATGTTCATGCTTATGTAAAAACGTATGCACTCGCTTATAGCGCCAGCCTATCCCCAGTGCCCTTTCCTAAACTCCTCCGCAATGCTATATACATATCACTACGCTTAGCACTTGCAGTATAGGGACCAGATCTTGCCCCATTCGGTACATTTCGAGTAGGAGAACCACTCACAGGTGTACACCAAAGTTACGAGGTAATCATATCGGAGTTGAGTGGTTTGTGCAGGGAATGTGCGATAATCAAGAAGGCGGGGATAGTTATTGGTATTTGCAGGTAACATGGTAGCATACTGCATAGTCTTAGTAACTTCCTTTATCTTCTGTTTGCTGTTTTTATACTTCCTCTCTACTCTCACGTTACACATAAAACTGTGTATGTTCGTAAACATAAAGTTACTGCTCGTTTTCACCAGTGCCCTTTCTAATCTCCGCAATGCTATATACATATCACTACGCTTGCATTCTTGGCAACGTTCAGCCAGAATCCTGTGTCCCCATTGGTACATTCGAGTAGGGGAGAACCTGACAGGTACAACAAGTAGATCTCTCAGATTCTGGAGTTCTGTGCCAGGAATTCGATATTGTTTATGCTACCTTATTTTGTGTTTCTCTGTTCTGTCAACTCAACAACTTGTCTATTTTTAGCATTCCGTTGCTATTCCCATCTGGAAATTACGAAAACCGTATAAAGGAATGGATGTTTGAAATAAAATGAGGAATTCTGTGCTTATTCCCTTATTCCTGTATTACTAAAGAATACAATTGTTATTTAACCAAATATTATCTTCCCTTTGGAATTTACAGAAAATAGACATTGTGAAAAAAATCCTATTCTTTCCTACGCCTTAGTGGTTAAAGCAGACAACAATTTTCCTTATACTACAGAAAATTAAACCCTTCTGTCTACGTTCACGGAGAAGTAAGTAGAAAACGATATACAGGAATGAAGAAAAAAAAGAGAAGAATGAGAGTTAGAAGAAGAAGAAGAAGAAGAAGAAGAAGAAGAAGAAGAAGAAGAAGAAGAGAAGAAGAAGTAGAAGAAAGAAGAAGAAGAAGAAAGAAGAAGAAGTAGAAGAAGAGAAGAAGACGAAGAAGAAAAGAAAGAAGAAGAAAGAAGAAGAAGAAGAAGAAGAAGAAGAAGAAGAAGAAGAAGAAGAAGAAGAAGAAGAAGAAGAAGAAGAAGAAGAAGAAGAAGAAGAAAGAAGAAGAAGTAGAAGAAGAAGAAGAAGAGAAGAAGAAAGAAAGAAGAAGAAAGAAGAAGAAGAGAAGAAGAAGAAAGAAGAATAGAAGAAGAAGAAGAAGAAGAAGAAGAAGAAGAAGTAGAAGAAGAAGAAGAAGACGAAGAAGAAAGAAGAAGAAGAAAGAAGAGAAGAAGAAGAAGAAGAAGAAGAAGAAGAAGAAGAAGAAGAAGAAGAAGAAGAAGAAGAAGAAGAAGAAGAAGAAGAAGATAATCCCGTGGCATGAGAGTTCTTCATCAAGTCAACAGAACCAGGGAAGACAGGAACAAATAAATGGAGCAGTGTAATCGTTCTGTGTTCTTTGATTGCAGTGATTGCCTCCACACCTGCAAATGCCGACAGGTCTCAGTGTTAGCAAAATTACGCAGGCCATTCCAACCTTACCCCCACAAAACTACATCTACCTTACTTTTGGGCTTATTGTGTGTTTTCATTTCATTGTGAGAGTCTCCAACGCAGACACAGCTAGCTGTTTCTTCTAGATCAGCCCAAACACTGCACACACACACACACACACACACACAACACACACACACACACACACACACACACACACACACACACACACACACAACACAAACACACACACACACACACACACACACACACACACACATACACACACACACACACACACATACACACACACACACACACACACGGGATAGCCTAGTGGTCAGAACATTGCGCTCGCAATCTGACGACCCGGGTTCGATTCCCGTTCAAGGGGATATTTTCCCCTGGAGTTAACATCAGTGCAGACTCCACTCTCCCCAAAAGTCCTTCGGATGAGACTATTAACCGAGGCCCCGTGTGCGAATGCACGCAGAACATCTTGCGCACACGTTAAAATCCCGTTCCTCTTTACGTAAGAGTAGGCTATTGTGTGCCGGTGGGAACAGATGACAATTTACAAAACCGCATACACATGGGGACTTGATGTAAAAAGCACATAGGTGCTTATTCCATTATCCCCGATATAAAAGAATAAATAAAATAAATAAATAAAATAAATGTAAAATTTCGAAAAATTAGAACAAGAAAGACCATTTTAGCCTTACCTTAAAACCTCTCACCCTGAAGGATTTTTTTTTCTCCCATGAGATAATTCTACATGGTTATGATTACCGCAGTCTTAAGTTTTAGCGGCCATGTTGGATCGCTTCCATGACAACAGTGTCTACAACTTGTTCATTTTTTTTAGGCTTTACTCGTGAATGTCTTTTCGATATAGCTACGGTACAAACTTTTAACATTATCTTGTAAATAAAATCTGTCAGTTTTGAACATCCCTCCCCCCAACCCCCCCACCTCCCCAATGCTTTGACGACATTACAATTTTTAATGTGAACTCTTCGCCAGACGATGACAATTTACATACGGTTATTGTTGTATCATTTTGGTCATCTTTAACAATACTATATAAAAAAAACAACCAACAACAAGCAGGTGTGCTTGTGTTGTCTGCGTGCTGTTCTTGTTTTCTTTCATAATTTGGTTCTGCTAAAAACGGTGCACCCTGATGTTAAGTACATATAATGAACTAGTAACCAAAATAGTCTGCCGAAAATGGAATAGCCTGGCCTGGAGAGAAGACAGACAAGAGCATAAACGTTTGAACATTTTCGAAACTTCTCTCAGGAAGGGAGGAGGAGGTGGGAGGGGGGGGGACGAGGAGGGGAATCTCAGTGAGCCACTGTTTAGTTCAAGCCACTTGGGGTGGGTGGGGGTGGGGGGGAGAAAGAGAGAGAGAAGAGAGAGAGAGAGAGAGAGAGAAGAGAGAGAGAGAGAGAGAGAGAGAGAGAGAGAGAGACAGACAGACGACAGACAGACAGACAGACAGACAGACAGGCAGACAGAGACAGAGAGACAGACACAAAAAGGCAGAAAGAGTGACAGAGACAGAGACAGAGAGAGAGGGAGGGGAAGAGAGCGAGAGGAGAAGAGAGAGGACAGAGAGAGAGACAGAGAGATATTAAGAAGAAGAGAAAGAGGGAGAATGAGAGAGACAGAGAAGAGAGAAATGAGAGAGAGAGAGAGACAGAGAGGAGAGAAGTGAGAGAGAGAAGAAGACAGAGAGAAGGAGAGAGAGAGAGACAGACAGACAGAGACAGACACAGAAACAGACAGACAGACAGACAGACAGACAAATCCTCATACAGCATTAATCAAAAACACAAAAACAACCCCACACGCAGTTAGGTTCTCCTGAAAGTGGAGCAAATACAATTCAAATCCCTGGGGGAGGGGAGAAACGTGGGGGATAGCCTAGTGGTTAGAGCATTGTGCTTTGCAATTTGACTGCCAGGGATCAAGCCCAGCTGTGAGTTCAAGTTGCCATCCTAAGGCCCATTCAAAGGGTTTTTGTTGCCCTGGAATTTACACCATTATTTATTTACTTTATTTATTTATACCACTTCAAGTCACGGGAGATTTCTCTGCGTGAAATTTCGGGCTGCTCTCCCTGGGGAGAGTGCGTCGCCACAAGAGCAGCGCCACCCATTTTTTTTCTTTTTCTGTCTACAAGTGTATGTGTTTCCTTATCAGAGTGGCTTTTTTCTACATAATTTTTCCAGGGAAAACTCTCTTGTTGTCGTGGGTTCTTTTACGTGCGCTAAATAATTATGTGTAACACACGGGACCTCGGTTTATTGTCTCATCCGAAAGACTTGCAACCAGACCACCACTCACGATCTAATGGATGGGGGAAAAGTTTCGGGTCCAAAAAGGATTTGAACCACCACACACTTCCGACCAGTACTGAGTCCGATCCTCTACAAGTCCTTTGGATGAGACTGTAAACCTAGGTCCCACGCACGAACGCATTGCAGAACATCTTGCGCTTAGGCTAAATCCTGTTCTCCCTTTCAGAGGAGTAGGCCATTTGGTTCTGGTAGGAATAAATGATATGTCGGGTTTTTTTTAGACATGCACACCGGTGCTATGGGACCGTGTAGCTCAGTGGTTAGAGTACACGTTTTCCCCAAGCCAAGGTTAAGCAGCATCGAGCGTGGTTAGCGAGTGGATGGGTGACCGTTTGCGCGCCTTGGCTTCAGTACAGTCCCCCAGTTCACCCAGCTGTAAAATAGGTACCTGCCTTCTCTACGGTCAGATAAGTTAAAAAACAGCAGCGAGGGAGAAGAGATGGGCGCCGCCCTCACTATGCTGGTCCTTACAGAAGCTGAGGTCTCTGACGCCTTGCTTCCCTTTGACCACATATGATATTTCTTTTATTCATTCATTTATTCTTTCATATCGAGGATAATGGAATAAGCACTTATGCGCTTTTTTACATGCAGCCCCCCGTGTGTATGCGGTTTTGTCAAATCTGTCATCTGGTCCCACCAGGCACACAATGGCCTACTCTTCCGAAAAGCGGAACGGGATTTAACGTGAGCGCAAGATGTTCTGCGTGCGTTCGCCACACGGGGCCTCGGTTTATAGTCTCATCCGCGAAGGACTATGAGATATGGGACACCTTCACCTTTTTACCCCCTCCCCCTTCTTTTTTTTTTTTTTTTTTTTTTACACCGGTGTAATATTTTAGTCATAATCCCCACAGACGGAAAGCGGCTACCTTATCTTACCATTCGTGAACATCGGAGCTAGCTCTGGCCGAGGAATAAATAAACTGAAAATCCAGTCCAAGGCCGAACGTTGCCCCCCCCCCCCCCCCAACCACATCACCACCTTCCTCTCCATCAAACACTTAGAGGGGGTCTGGGGTGTGTTAATTCAAAACAGGTCCAAGTCACGTGGGCAACAGGAATGTATCACACCTGAAGGGAACCCACGGTAAAAGACGAAAACAAACAAACAAAAAGACAACAACAACAACAACAACAAGAACAACAACATGGACATTGTTGTTATGCAGTCTTCCGTCCCCCAACTGCTCAACACTCCAGGAGGTCTTTCAGAGTGTGTCTCTTAATAATAATAATAATAATAATAATAATAATAATAATAATAATAATACTAATACTACTACTACTACTACTACTAATAATAATAATAATGTATGGAATTTATATAGCGCTGAATCTTGTAAAGCAACAAATCAAAGCGCTTTTTAAAAAAATTATGCATGTGTATGCGGTTTTTTAATTTTGTCATCTGTTCCCACCGGCACACAATGGCCTACTCTTTCGAAAAGCGGAACAGGATTTAACGTGTGCGCAAGATGTTCTGCATGCGTTCGCACACGGGGCCTCGGTTTATAGTCTCATCCGAAGGACTTACTCTTAGCTCCCTCATTCCACACACACACGAGTCACTGTGAGGCCAAACAAGTAAGTTTGCTCATAACCTATGTGGGGTCGTCAGGCAGTGAAATACCTGAGACCTCAGCTTCTCCAGGGGATGGTGCCAACGAATTGAAGGCTGCGCCCATCTCCTCTCCCTCGCTGCTTTACCTCTCCTGACCCTAAAAGAGGGCAGGTAACCCATTTACAGCTGGGTGAACTTGGGGGATTGTACTGAAGCCAAGGCGCGCAAACCGGTCACCCATCCACTTGGTAAACCACGCTCGATGCTGCTTAACCTTTAGTCTAGGGAAAGCGAGTGCTCTGATCCTCTGTGAGGGCATAAGTAAGAATAGTTGAACAGATAAATTATGTGACATAGGCAGTGACTAGACTTACTTTAAGTATTCGGAGCTTGCTCATTGCATTATGAAAGGGGACGGGATAGCCAAGTGGTTATAACATTGCGCTCGCAATCTGACGACCCGGGTTCGATTCCCGTTCAAGGGGGATATTTTCCCTTGGAGTTAACATCAGTACAGACTCCACTCTCCCCCAAAAGTCCTTCGGATGAGACTATAAGCCGAGGTCCCGTGTGCGAACGCACGCAGAACACCTTGCGCACACGTTAAACCTGTTCCGCTTTTCGTAAGAGTAGGCCATTGTGTGCCGGTGGGAACAAAGGACAGAATTCACATATCAGCATACACACGGAGACTGCATGTAAAAAAGCACATAAGTGCTTAGTCCATTATCTTCGATATAAACGAATAAAATAAAAGAATAAGATAAAAAATAAATAAATAAACAGATGTAAAAAATCGAAAATGAACATGAGTATTTTTGTCTTTTATGTAGTTATTGGACAATGAAGAGCTATCTTTTGCATCATAATTATTGAAGTCTCCTTACAAGGGTAATAATGAAGGAGTGGTTTTGTTGCTTTTACCGCATTCGATTTTACGTCTGTTTACTCTCAGTGATGTCAGATTTTTACCGCATGTGTGCACAGGCATATGTGATGTGATGTGTGTGTGTGTGTGTGTGTGTGTGTGTGTGTGTGTGTGTGCGTGTGTGTGTGTGTTGGCTTTAACATACAGGTTACCACATAATTATACATACGCATGCGCACTAGCGTGCCTTTGTACCTGTGCGCCGTCTGTATGTATGTGTTCGTGTGTGTGTATGTGCGACACGTGTGTTTATGTGTGCGTGTGCTTGTGCGTACATATGCGTGCATATCTGCACATGTCCCTGCATAATATCAATGTTTGTAGAATAAGAAGATAAAGCATTTTGCTCAAGCGGATCAACATTTGCGTTGAAAATTACATAACCGCAACCAGAGACAACAATGTAAAAAGTGATGATAACACAGTTCTATAGAGGATACAGAGAGAGAGAGAGAGAGAGAGAGAGAGAGAGAGAGAGAGAGAGAGAGAGAGAGAGAGTGTGTGTGTGTGTGTGAGTGAAAGAGAGAGAGAGAGAGAGAGAGAGAGAGAGAGAGAGAGAGAGAGAGAGAGAGAGAGAGAGAGAGAGAGAGAGAGCTACAAATCGATTATCAGAAGTGGCATGAGTGTCTAGTCTGAGTTAAGAATGTTAATATTTCAGTACTTGTGTTTGAAAGCAAAGACACAGACAGTCACCCTATCCTCCGAGAAGAAGTAGAAACAGCAGTCAGATCGCTGAAAAAGGGGAAGTCAGCAGGGGCTGACAACATTCCAGCTGAGTTGGTTCAAGCTGGAGGGGAAACCGTGATCAGCGCCCTACTAAGAATCTGCAACAAGATCTGGCAGACAGGAAAATGGCCAACACCATGGACACAGTCACTCATCATCACCCTCCCCAAGAAAGGAAATCTACAACAATGCCATAATTACCGCACAATCAGCCTCATATGCCACCCAAGCAAGGTCATGCTGCAGATAATATTGAAGAGACTGAAGCCACAAGCAGAGACTATCATTTCTGAGGAACAAGCAGGTTTCAGAGCAGGGCGCAGCACAACAGAACAGATATTCAACCTCAAAATACTATGTGAGCGGTACCTTCAACATCAACAAGACCTTTACCACGTATTTATCGATTTTAAGAAGGCATTTGACAGGGTGTGGACTGCAGCTTTGTGGGCAACCATGAATTTGTACAGCATCAATGCAAACCTGATCAGAGTCATAAACAGCTGTAGAGCGAGGCCACCAGTGCAGTGTACTACAACAACATTGGAGAATGGTTTCGAACAACAGTTGGAGTAAGGCAGGGCTGTCTACTCTCACCCACTCTTTTCAACATCTTCCTTGAGAGATTCATGGCTGATGCACTGGAACATCATGAAGGATCAGTCAGCATTGGTGGCAGAACGATCACAAACCTCCGCTTCGCAGATGACATTGATGGAATAGCAGGATCAGAAAAAGAGCTTGCCAGCCTAACAGAACACCTGAATAAGGCCTCCAAAACATACGGCATGGAAATCAGTGCAGAGAAGACCAAACTGATGACTAATAACACCAACGGCATTAGCACTGATATCAGGGTTAATTACCAGAAGCTGGAAATAGTTCAAAGCTTCAAGTACCTGGGAGCCATTGTATCAGACCAGGGATCCAAGCCAGAAGTAGTATGCAGGACTGCACAGACAATAGCAGCACTGTCAAAACTAAACACTATCTGGAGAGATCACTTATCTCCAAGATCAGACTAATGCGCTCCCTTGTCATGTCCATATTTCTGTATGCCTGTGAATCATGGACCCTGACTGCAGATTTGGAGAGAAGAGTACAGGCGGTGGAGATGAGATGCTTTCGGAGACTCCTTGGCATCTCCTACAAAGACCACATACGCAACGAAAGTGTGCATAACAGAATCCAGCAAACCATTGGACCCTATGAGAACCTTCTAACGATCGTGAAAAAGCGTAAACTTAAATGGTATGGGCATGTCACAAGATCCACAGGACTTGCAAAGACCATTTTACAAGGCACTGTCCAAGGAGGAAGAAGAAGAGGCAGACCAAGGAAGAGCTGGGAGGATAACATCAGCGAATGGACAGGCCTAGAACTCAACAAAACCCTGAGAAAGACAGAACAGAGAGAGGAATGGAGGGAACTGGTTGTTGAGTCTTTGAGGGTGCCCCCACGGTCGTCAGACTACAGGACAGATAGATAGATAGATAGATAGATAGTGTTTGAAAGGTGATATTTTCCTCTCTCTCAACTTCTCTCTCACATTTTCTGAAGTATGGGAATGCTTATCTGTAACTCTTGAAAAATGCAGATGACCCATTCTTACATTCTCTCATATTCTCCCTTCCTACACCCCCCCACTCTCTCTCTCTCTCTCTCTCTCTCTCTCTCTCTCTCTCTCCCTCTCTCTCTCTCCCTCATCCTCTCTCAGTACATTTATCATTTTTAGCTGGTCTCTATTTCTCAACCTGCCTGTCTCTCTGTGTCTGTCAGTGTGTCTGTCTGTCTGTCTGTCTGTCAGTGTATCTGTCTGTTCCAGCGTGGTCTGACTGGGTGTTATCTCCCTTCTCGCTTCTCTGCTTCCTCTTTCTCTGTCGCTGTTTCAACTTTAGTTTTGTGTTTTATTTTTTGTCGGTTCTTTCCTCCGTCATTCCTTCAGTCTGTGCAGGTTTGTTTTGTTTTTCTTTCTGCTTTTTCTTTCTTTCTTTCTTTCCGTCGTAGATCTGCAGTTTTGTCTTAACGTGGTGGTCTTCCTGCTCCCCCCCTTTTATTAAACCCCCATCTCTCCCCTTTTCTCTCTCCTCTCTTCTTCTCTCTCTCTTCTTCTTCTTCTTCTTCCCCTTTTCCATGGTTTACTAGTCTCCTCTCTCTGTTAGCTGTGTCGTCTTTTGTTGTCTCCGTGTCTCCTGTCTGTCTGTCTATCTGTTTTCTTTCTCGTTTTCTCCTCTCTCGTTCTCTCTGCTCTCTTTTCCCCTCTGTCTTTTGTCTGCTGTCTGTCTTTTTTTCATTTCCTCCCCCCGTCTGCCTTTTTTTGTTTTTCCCCCTTTTCCCCTTTTTCTTTCTTCCTTTTTCCTTTTTCTCTCTCTCTCTCGTTTTGTTTTTTTGGGGGGGGGGGGGGGGGGGGGGGGGGTTTTTTTTTTTTTTTTTTTTTTGGGGGGGGGTTTTTTTATTTTTTTTTCTTTTCTCTCTCTTCTCTCTCTCTCTCTCTCTTCTCCCTCCCCTCTCTCTCTCTTTTCTGTTTTTTTTTTCCCCGTCTCTTTCTTTTCTCTTTCTCCCCTTGTCTGTTTCTGCTGCTCTTTTTTTCTTTTTCTCCCTTTTCTCTCTATTTATTCTAAAACAAAATTTTTTTTTTTCATCCCCCCCTCTTCTCTCTCCTCCTTCCCCGTCTTTTGTCTGTCTCTTTCTTTACTCTTCTGCCTCCCTTTCTGTTTTCTCGTCCCGTTTTCCCTTTTTCTTCTGTCTGTTGGTTTTTCTTCTCTTCTCCTCTTCCTGTGTTTGCGTTTTTTTAAAAAGCGCCCAAAAGCTGCGTCCCGTTTGTTTGTTGGGGGGTTGTTTTCCCCCCGCCTCTTTTGTGAGGTGCGGGGCACGGCGCGCGGCGGGTGTGTGTAGTTTTATGTGTGTGTGTTTTATTGCCGCCCCAACACGAAAAAACCCGGCTTTTGAAGGACTTAAGGGGAAAAAAGGGGAGACAAAACGAAAACTGGATAGATTAAAGGCGAATGACCACTAGATACAAAGTGTTGTGTTTTTTCTTTTAATCCAACATGTTTGAATGTTTACTGTTAAAGGGAGACACCAAAAAATGACACATGCAAATTTTTCGTTTTCGTCCTGTTTGTCTACAGTTAAAGGAAGACCCCCCAAAATTGCTTGTCACTTGTAGTTTATGACAGGAAGGTAAGCCGTGGTGGATTAAGTGAGGACATTCGTGCATGACACCTTGCCCCTAAAGTAGTAATTTGGTTTTTCTCTATCTTTTGTTTTTCTTTCTTTTTTAGCTTTTTTTTTTGTTTCTTGTCATTTTTTTGTGTTGGTTTTTTGTTCTTTTCTGCTTCTTCTTGTTCTTGTTCTTGTTCTTTTTGTTTTTCTTTTGTTCTTGTTCTTGTTTCTTCTTGTTTTGTTCTTGCTTTTTTTCCCTTGTTCTTGTTTTTGTTTTTTTTCTTTTTTTCTTCTTCTTCTTTTCTTCTTCTTCTTCTTCTTTTTGTATTCAAAGTAATGTCTCTTTCAAAAAAAAAGGCAGTAAATAAGTCATGTCTGAAACCTATTTTCGGAGAAACCATAATTTTTCGTTTCCGTTTGAGCTAAGCTTTTAGGGGTGGCTGGATTCTAGTTTTTTTAACCAGACGAACCCCTCAAGGTCTGCTGTGAACACAACTTTTTTGTTGTATAAACTTTGTCCGGCGTTTTTTTGCAGGAATTGCAGCACGTACCCCGTAAGTAGCACACCATACACCCCCACCCACAACGTCGCATGACCATACACAGACACCAGACGCAGACGCACACCACCACACACCACTCCTCTCTCTCCCCTCTTTCTCTATTTTTTCTCTCTCTTCTCTCTCTTTCTCTGTCTCTCTCTTTTTCTCTCTCTTTCTCTCCCCCTCTATTCCTTTCTTCCCCACTCTCTCCTCTTCTTTCTCTCTCCTCTCCCCTCTCTCTCCTCTCTCTCTTCTCTTTTCCTTCTTTCTTCTCCCCTGAGAGCCGTCACCACTGAACAGCACTACCATTTTATTTTTGTGTGCATGTGTATTTGTTTTTCCCCGCAGAGTGGCGTTTTTCCATTAAAAAAAATTTCCAAGGACATTTTGTTTTTGCCATTGAATCTTGTAATGCACTAAATACATATTAGTGTATTGACTATTGTTAAAGCTAACAACCCGACCAGCACTCAAGGTATAATGGATATGGTAGGGGGGGCGGGAGTTTGAGTCAAATGGGGAAACAAACCCGCAATTTTATGTTATATAGGCAGGGCATCACCACTGACTTGCAAATTTTTAAGGGCCCGGAAATGTGGTCTCCCGATTTTTCAAAACAGTTTTAAAAAAAAGGGGAGAGACTGCTGAGAGATCAAATTATTTCAAAAAGATGCAATCATGTTTTTTTTTTTTTTTTTTTTTTTTTTTTTTTTTTTTTTTTTTGTTTTTTTTTTTTTTTTTTGTTTTTTTCTTTTTTTTTTTTTTTTTTTTTTTTTTTTTTTTTTTTTTTTCCCCCCTTTTTTTTTTTTTTTTTTTTTTTTTTTTTTTTTTTTTTTTTTTTTTTTTTTTTTTTTTTTTTTTTTTTTTTTTTTTTTTTTTTTTTTTTTTTTTTTTTTATCTTTTTTTTCTTTTTTTTTTTTTTTTTTTTTTTTTTTTTTTTTTTTTTTTTTTTTTTTTTTTTTTTTTTTCATTTCTTTTAAAAAGGAAAAAAAAGCAATCAGGGGTGCAGTGAAAGGGTTTTTTTCACACCCCAAAAAACCAACCCATTTTTTCCCGGGGTTTTTTTAAAACCAAAATCCCCAGGGAAAAAAAGTTTAATTTAAAACCTTATCAAAATTTTTCCCCGTTGTTCCTGGGCTTTTTTTCCTTTATTTTTAAATCACCACTAGACTTGCACATTTAAGGCCCTGGAAATGTGGTCTCCAGATTTTTCAAAACAGTTAAAAAATGGAGAGAGACATGCTGAGAGATCAAATTATTTCAAACAGATGCAATCAGTGTTTTTCAGTTGCTTCAAAAATTGGAGAGAAGAAAGCAATACATGCTATCACACACACACACATGTGTGAACGCACGCACGCATACATACACATACAAACACAAACACACATATACACACGTTCACACACATACACACACACACTACACACACACCGACACACACACACGCATACACCTTCTCTATTTTTCTCTCTTTCTCTCTCTCGCTCTCTCTCTTTCTCTCTCTCTCTCTTCCTTTCTCCTCTTTCTCTCTCCCTCTCTCTTCTCTCTATCTCTTCTCCTTCTCCCCTCTCTTTTTCCCCTCTCTCTCTCTCTTCCCTCTCTGTCTCTCTCTTTCCCTATCTTTCTCTCTCTCTCTCTCTCTTTCTCTCTCTCTCCTCTCTCTTATCTCTCTCTCTCTTTCCTCTCTCTCTTTCTCTTCTCTCTCTCCTTTTTCTCTCTCTCTCCTCCCTATCTTTCTCTCTCTCTCTTTCTCTCTTCCCCTCCCTCTTTCTCCCTCCCTCTTTCTCTCTCCCCCTCTCTCTCCCCCCCTCTCTCTCTCTCTCTCTCCCTCTTTCCCTCTCTCTCTCCCTCTCTTCCTCCCTCTCTCTCTCTCACTGTCTCTTTCACCAGAAAGGAACAAACAAGACAATGGCAGGCTGCAGTGAGGAAGGTGTTATTTTCACACCCAGAACTGCAGGGACCCCATCGTGTTGTTGTTCTGTGTGTTTTACATTGGGGGCCATAGGAAGTGGGCTCTCCAGGATTTTAAAAAGTTTCAATTTGAAAGAGCCATTATCTGAGGGAGTGTTGGATCCCCAGTTGCTGTCCATGGTCTTTTTTGTGGCCTGGAAAAAATGTGATTGAAAAAAATTAAATAATAGATGCGTGCTAGCATGATTGGACGGACCTGTGGGTATCCACGCACATATTGCACACACATGCACACACGGGCGCATGCACGTACCCAAGCAAGTATGTATGCCATCATACACACACACACACACACACACAACATGCTCGTATGCACACATTCACAGACACACAGACGAACACACACACACTTTCTCTTTCTGTCTCTCTTCCCCTCTCTCCCTCTCTCTCTCTTTCTCTCTCTCTCCCTCTTTCTCTCTCTTTCTCCCTCTCTGTCTCTCTTTTCCCCCTCTCTCTCTTTCTCCCTCTCTGTCTCTCTTGTCCCCCTCTCTCTCTTTCTCTTTCTCTCTCCCTCTCTTTCTCTCCCTTTTCTCTCTCTCTTTCTCTCTCTTTCTCTCTCCCTCCTTCTCTCTCTCTCCCTCTCTCTCTCCTCTCTCTCTTTCTCTCTCTTTCTCTCTCTCTGTCTTTCTCTCTCTCTGTCTCTCTCTTTCTAGCTCCCTCTCTCTTTTTCTCTCTCTCCTCTTGTTCTCTCTTTCTCTCTCTCTTTCTCTCTCTCTTTCTCCCTCTCTTACTCTCTCTCCTCTCTCCCCCTCTCTCCCTCTTTTCCTCTCTCTCTCCCTCTTTCTCTTCCTCCTTCTCTCTCTCTCACTCTCTCTCCCTGGAAAGGGACAAATAAGACAATGGCAGGCTGCAGTGAGGAAGGTGTTATTTTCACACCCAGAACTGCAGGGAAAACATTGTGTTGTTGTTGTCCTGTTTGTTTTACATTGGGGGCCATAGGAAGTGGGCTCTCCGGGATTTAAAACAGTTTCAATTTGAAAGAGCCATTATCCGAGGGAGTGTTGGATCCCCAGTTGCTGTCAATGGTCTTTTTGTGGCCTGGAAAAATGTGATTGAAGAAAACTAAACAATAGATGTATGGTAGCATGCATGGATCGGCATGTGGGCATGCACACGCATACACACCTGTCTAAAGTAACTTTTTAGGGGATAGACCTTAAAACGAATACACCCATGCATGCACACACACACGTGCACGTGCACGCACACACATACACGCATACGCACGCACACACACATGTGCACGCGCACGCACACACACATATACACGCATACGCACACACACACACACACTTGTGATCTGCTGACCTGGGTTGGAATCTGGTTGAAGATCTGTTTTCTTTTAGAGATAACATCAGTACCGACTCTAACCATCCTAAAAAGTCCTTCGGATGAGACTGTAAACCGAGGTCCTGTGTGCTAAACGCACACATCTTGCGCACACGTTAAAACCCGTTTCACCTTTCAAACGAGTAGCCCATTGTGTGCCGGTGGGAACGGATGACAAAATTTACAAAACCACTTACACATGGGGACTGGATTTTTTTTAAAAGCACATGAGTGCTTATTTCATTATCCTCGAAATAAAAGAATGAAAGAAAAAAATAAATACACAACAACAATAACAACAACAGCAACAGTAACATCACATAACAAAGATATGACAGAATGCAGTCAACCATTATTATTTATAGACAAATTAATCTGCAGAGACGCTTTTACAATGTATGATTGCTTTACAAATTGCCGTGCTATAAAAGCTGGATTTTGTTTTGGTTTTTGCTAAACTGCTTTTTCTTTTTGTTTTACTGTTGTTTGTTTTCTGACACCCCCCCCCTTCCCCCCAAAAAAAATTGAAATTACAAATTGAAAGAAAAATCTGAAACAAGATTGTTCCATACAAAATCAGTGAACCATAGTTTGATTTGAGAGGAACCAAGCTAAGAAGAAGAGAGAGAGAGAGAGAGAGAGGAGAGAGAGAGAGAGAGGAGGAGAGAGAGAGAGAGAGAGAGAGAGAGAGAGAGAGAGAGAGAGAGATTGCTCTGGTCAGACGTGTGATTTGTTTTCTGATCTCTTGACAAAAAAAAAAGTCCACAAGGAAAACCAAATGAAAAGGAAACAATACGTGCATGCTGGTATGCACAAATACATTAATAGGCACAGGCATTTTGCCCTCTCTCTCTCTGTCTGTGTCTCTGCCTCTGTCTATCTGTCTGTCTGTCTCTGCCTCTCTCTGTGTTTCCCCTGAGATTGTGCGCAGCCTTGCTTTTATGTTTGTTTAAAACCTTTAGAATAAGAGATATCTTGGTTTCTTAAGTCATATTTTTTAAACTGATTTTTATTGTGGTGTTTGTGGGTATACAATAACATT
>CM054143.1:29250141-29252641 GCA_028751875.1 Rapana venosa | reverse complement strand
CACTCAATGGCCTACTCTTACAAACAAGCGGAACAGGATTTAACATGTGCGCAAGATGTTTCTGCGTGCGTTCGCACACGGGGCCTCGGTTTATAGTCTCATCCGAAGGACTTACACGCAAGCACGCACACACACGCACTAACACACACACTACACACACACACACACACACACATACCACACAATACACACACACACAACAACGCTACACACAACACACACACACACACACCATAACACACACACACACGCATACCACACACACACACCCACACACCCACACACACACACACACATAGACACACTCAAGATGTCAGATGAGAGGTAGTCTTGTTTACCAAAGGAAATCCTGTATTGCACCCAAACACAATGGATACTGCTAAAAGGGGCAGACATGAGCGACGCTGCCACAATGGAACAGACAGGACAGCCAGGATGCACCACGCCCATGATTGCACTTGATCAACGGAGGCTTACTTATTTATTTATTTATGTATACTACTTTAAGTCACGGCAGATTTCTCTGCGTGAAATTCGGACTGCTCTCCCCGTGGAGAGCACGTCGCCACAAGAGCAGCGTCACCCATTTTTTTTCTTTTTTCCTGTCTGCAACAGTATTTGTTTCCCTATCAGAGTGGCTTTTTTCTACAGAATTTTGCCAGGGACAACTCTCTTGTTGCCGTGGGTTCTTTTACGTGCGCTAAATAGTTATGTGCAACACACGGGACATCGGTTTATCGTCTCATCCGAAAGAGTAGCCCCCAGACCACCACTCATGATCTAATGGATGGGGGAAAAGTTTCGGGTCCAAACGGGATACGAACCACCGAACACTTCCGACCCGGACTTTTCGCTTTCTAGACAGGCGCATTACCTCTAGACCACTAGCTTTGTGTGTGTTTGCAATCTGTAATATCTAGCTGTAATTCTTAACTTCTAAGTCTTGGTCTTCTATCGCTACATAATGTGTTGTCACTGGCCAAAGTCTCGTATTTGTGTAGGCAGAAGATGGAGACACCGAAGCACGCAGGTATTTGGAGAGATGGGTTTGTCTCTGGAAACAGCTTTAATAATAATAATAATAATAATAATAATGATAATAAATGGAACTTGTATAGCGCTATATCTTGCAAAGACAAATCAAAGCGCATACATCCAACCTAATCTTACACAGTCATGCAATCAATGATAGATAATCAATAGTTTAAACAACCAGATAGTTACAAACATGGTGCGCTGCAGACAAAAGCTATGAAACAAAATTTCAATAGTCAAATGTTTTTCAAAAGCACACACACACACAGTCTAGACAAAGCTGCTGTTGGTTTGGCTGCTAAGAAATCAACTTAGCAGATGCCTGGCTAACTGCAGACCGCAATGCACCTGTATCTCACCTCACCTCTCACCTATCCCGTAGTCCCGTGGACCGTGGAGGCACCAATGAAGATTTTGCAACCAGCTTCCTCCACTCCTCGCGGACCTCTGCTTTCCGTTAGCATTTTGTTCCACTCATGGCCAGTCAGTCCACTCTCTCTGATGTTGTCTTCTTCCCATATTTTTCTCTGTCTACCTCTTCTGTCTCCCTCCTTGTACTGTTGTTCCCTGTAGTACAGTCTGCCTGTAAAGCCTCTGGCAAATGCTGATGTTTCTATATTTTCATAACCCACCAGCAATAACACGATTTTTGTCATCTTTGCTGTACATACACACACTTACTTCTAATGGGACAAGCAACGAAAAATTAAGACGACACGTTTGGAGGTTTCAAGCCTGAAGATCGTCAAAAACTGCCTACTTCAAATCCTACAGGTGCTGTCAAATTCGAAATCATGACTTCAGTACTATCAATATAAACAAAACCAAACAAAACCAAAACAACAACTGTTGCCTTAATCATTCAGCCAAAAACTGCCTACTTCAAATCCTACAGGTGCTGTCAAATTCGAAATCATGACTTCAGTATTATCAATATAAACGAAACAAAACAAAACAAAAACAACTGTCGCCTTAATCATTCAGCCATCACGGCTGTTGCCGTTCAGGAAAGCAATACCACTGGTTTACTGACTGTACTTGTTTATGAAGCAGCCCTTGAGAGAAGAAGCAGGGAAGAGTAAGCTACTATGTCTCCCCCTCCCTTCTGAGTTAGCGTCATGCTGTTCAGTCGTCCATCAGCTCTGACCTTTGTGTTTCTCCTGAAGCACCAGCCTTGTCACATAACTCACTCCTTTTTGTGTACAGATTGGATCCAGAAAGCATACACACATTTTCGTGATTTTGTTTTTCATGGAAGGTTGTTTTTTTTTCAAAGTTATGGGTTTTGTGTTTTTCGAATTTGATTTTGTTTATTCTATCCATCTTTCGTTTTTATTTCTGGTATTGGTTTTTTTGTGTGTGTTTTATAAAGTAAAGGAGGGGAATGTTGGGATATTGAGATTACTCACGCACTCGCACGTGCGCACGTACATACACACGCGTGTGCGCGCGACAGGTTGTTCCT
>CM054143.1:29205141-29230141 GCA_028751875.1 Rapana venosa | reverse complement strand
TTTAAATCCAGCCTCAAGACACATTTATTTCAATTCTAAGTTTTTCCCCCTCTTGTTCCATTTCATTTTTGTGTCTGCCCTGAACAGCCCAAAACCCCAACACCCTGACGAGTGTACAACCTTTATGTGTGTGCGTGAGTGTGCATGTGTGTGTGCGTGCGTGCGAGCGTGTGTGTATACATTTGAATTTGTAAAAAACAAGAACCCAACAACCTATTAATTGTAATTGGCTGCATATGAATGAGTAGGATGAATGAAAGCGCTTTGATTTGTTTTTTGCAAGGTAAAGCGGTATATAAATTCCATGTATTATTATTATTATTATTATTATTATTATTATTATTATCATTATTATTATTATTATTCTTTTTAAAAAAAAATAAATTATTATTATTATTACTATAGAATACTCCCTCTCTCTCTCGGTGTCTCTCTGTCCGTCTCTGTCTTTCTGTCTGTCTATCTGTCAGTCTATCTGTCTGTATGGTTGTCTGTTTCTTTCTGTCTCATTGTGTCTCTCTGTCTCTGTCTCACTGGGTCTCTCTGTCTCTGTCTCTCTCTGTCTTTGTCTATGTGTCTCTGTGTCTCTGTGTCTGTCTGTCTGTCTCTCTGTGTGTCTCACTGTGTCTCTCTGTGTGTCTTTCTCCCTCTTTCTCTCTCTCCCCCCTCTCTCTCTCCCCATCTCTCTCCCCTCTCTCTTACTCTATCTCTCTCCCCCCATTTCTCTCCTTCTCTCTCTCCTCCTCTCCCCACTCTCTCCCCCTTCCCCCCATCTCTCTCTCATCTCTCTCTCTCCCTCCCTCTCTCTCTCCCCCCTCTCCCCCCCCCCCCCCCCCCCCCCCCCCCCACGCCAGCACCTTTCTACCTCCCTTCTTCCGCTATTTCTTTATAAAAAACAACAACAAAACTCTCTCTTTTCTTCATTCTCTGAACAGTCAGTGACGTGTAAGGGATTTATGTTGGTTTTGTTCCCACAGAAACAAAGCAAGAAGATGTTCTCTTCTCTTTCCTATGAAGCAATGCAGTCGGCAAAACGGTGAAGAAGAAAGCTGGGGTGGCAGCAGGGTATTTTTGCTGAACAGGCTGAATCGTTAATGCCATGGGTTGAGGTGGGGTGTTTTTTTGGGGGGTGGGGGGTGGGGGAGGAGGCTGGTGGTGGGGGGGGGGGGGTGGGGGCTAGAGATGGTGATGGGTATGTATGTTTTTTTGATGGCATAGGAAGGAAGGGTGAGGAGGAATTATAGGAGGATGAATAAGAAGAGGAGGGGATGGAGTAGGGAGAGAGAGAGTCAGAGACAGAGACAGACAGAGACAGAGACAGATACAGATAGAGACAGATAGCGAGAGAGAGAGAGAGACAGAGACAGAGACAGAGACAGAGACAGAGAGACAGAGACAGATAAGTTGGTGCCAAAGTTGAGTATGTTTCATGTCAAAGCATATCACAATAAAACAAAATAAGAAAAATCGAACAACACCCCCCAAAAAACAAAAAAAACCCAACAACAACAACCCAACAACAACAAGGAAAACTCTTAACATGCGTTAAGAAATGGCAAGACAGACAACTCTGACTAACTAACTATGACGCACTCTGACCAAAAGCCATGGCCGACCAGACCAACCAGGGCTGTGTTTGTTTGTGTGTGTGTGTGTGTGTGTGTGTGTGTGTGTGTGTGTGTGTGTGTGTGTGTGTGAGTGAATGTGTGTGTGTGCGTGTGCGTGTGCGTGTGTGTGTGCGTGTGTGTGTGTGTGTGTGTGAGTGAATGTGTGTGTGTGCGTGTGCGTGTGCGTGTGTGTGTGAGTGCGTGTGTGCGTGTGTGTGTGTGTGTGTGTGGCAACCATCTCCGCATTGGTAAACGAATGTGTAAGTGATTATCACATCTAGAGAAAAGAAAGAAGATTGATGAAAAAGAAAAACGAAGAGGAGGGACGGCAGTAGGAGAAGGGAAAGGGAACATACGGGCGTCATTCCATTACGTAGTCATTTTTTTGCTTTTGTTTTTTTGTTTTTATTTTTTTGTTTTGGTTGGGGTTTTTTTTGCCTTCCTGATCTCGATCTCTCGGGTTCGATTCCTGTTCAAAGGGGATATTTTCCCCTGGAATTAACATCAGTGCAGACTCCACTCTCCCCAGAAGTCCTTCGGATGAGACTATAAACCGAAGGTAGACTGATGTAAGATAACCTCGAGTATAAGAGTGGACTTACAATATGTTCATCAGATGTTTCTTCAAGAGTTTCTTGAGCGTTTGTTTCGAAGGAGCTGATTTTAAAGAGATAGGTAGATTATTCTACACTGTTCTTCCTGAATAAGCAAGGCTTGACTTATAGAAATTGTTATGGGGCCTGAGCAAAGACAATCTATGAGTAGGCTTGTTTTTATTAACGGAAAATGTTTTCACAATTTTCTTTGTTTTTTTCCGTTTACATACATAGACACTTGTTGAAATGCAGACTGTCTTTGAGTGGAAAAATATCTAATTCTTTGTAGCTGTTTGTGGTCAATGTATTAGGATTCAATCGGATTACTTTGATAGCTCTTTTAAGTAGGCGGCTTATATGCTTTAGGTTTGTTTGTTTCACTAGCACTATCCCATAAGGTTGAAACATAATTTATAAGAGATAGAATATGTGCGTGAAAGAATAGTTTTCACGATTGTAGGTTTAGAAAATGTTTGATTTTTCTAAGTTGATATAGTCTTACTGAGATTCGTTTTCCTAAAGTGGTTATGTGTTCTGACCAAGATAAAGCACAGGCGTAGCATGTAACACACACGACGGACGCTTGTAGCCGAGTGGTTAAGGTCGACTTCACTCCCATGGGTCATGAAATCGTAGGTTGGAAACTCTTTTCGGCCTCTTGTGAATTAAGGGGTGGGGATCTTTTTTTTACGATCTCCCAGGCCAAACTCAAGTGCAGACCTGCCAGTGCCTGAATTTCTTTCGTGTTTATACACATGCACAAGATCAAACATGGACACTAAAGATCCCGTAATTCATGTCAGCATTCGGCAGGTTACAGAAACGGGAACATACTTATTCAGCATACATCCTTGAAGTCAGAATGCGGCTACCTTCATGATGGACCAAAAATGGTGGCATGTCCAAAATCTCACTGTATTATTTGAACCTCACAGCTCCAGTCGAGGAAGGAAAATAAAATAAATATATATGGTAGGTCCACAGAGAGACTGAGAACAATCACGATCTGAAGCTAACATTTCAAATATAACGTTGTTTCCATGTGTCTTTATGCAGATTTCGTATCCAGTTTGTACTTAACGATCTTGCGGTCATTCCGTTTGTGTGACAAACGAGGCATGTTCGCGGTGACTGTCTAGAACGCTAATTTGGGGAATGTCCAACGGCAATACCAACAGTATTGCAGCTTTAGTGCATTGATAAGAAGTTAGCATGTGGGCTTTTTTTGGTTGTTGTTGTTATTGTTGTTTTCTCTTTGTTTGCTTTTTTTGTAAACAAAAAATAAGCCCCAAAACTTTGATATTTCTTGCTGTTGTATCTTTGGTGTAATTACGGTAAGTTTTAACATTGACAGTTAATGAAAATGAATGATACCTGCCAACTGCCGAAAGAACGAGAAGATATTTCGTTCGAGGCGTGCACCCTTAAACGGTTATTCTTGCTGCTCAAAACGTGTTCGAATTCAATCAAAACAGTTCCTTAAATCGAAATGAAATGAACATGTCTGCTAACGAACGAAAGCAGTATTACTGAATAATAAACCCTTAAAAAAATCGATCCAACTTGCAATCTGGATGTGCTTGTAGGCCATTGTGTGCCGGTAGGAACGGATGACAAAATTTTACAAAACCGCATACACACGGGGATTGGATGTAAAAAAAAAGCACATAAGTGCTTATTCCGGTTATCCTCGATATGAAAGAATAAATAAAATATAGATAAATAAATATAATATTAGCCATATATGACAGGAACTGCAATGGTCATGTTATCTGCAGAAAAAAGATTAACAAATAAAAAGCACTGGTTCTGTAAAGTAGAAAACCAGATCAATGATTGAAACCAGATCAATGATTGACCTGACCAAAATGAGGCTAGTTTCTTGGTGGGCAAAAACTGCTGCATGCGCAAAAATCTCACCCTCGGTGAACCTTAGAGCTATTATAAGCCTAGGAAAGAACAAACAAACAAACAAACAAAAGATGAACAAACTTGTGTCAACAACCTATTACGTTATTTTTTCTGTAGGCGTGAGCTTGCGTGAAAGAGGGACCCGGAATTCTTCTTTTTAAAACAACAAATCACACTTGAAGAGTATGTTGACATTTTCGTTAGGCTTGTTAGTTTGGAACTTTCTTTCTGTGGGTGTTTTTTTTTCTCTCCTTTTTAGATGATTTTATTTCTTGTTTTTTGTGTGTTCTTTTTCTTTTTGTTTTCGTCTATTTTACCTGTTTTCTGTTTTCTTTGGTTGTTGTTGTCCTTTTTAAAAATTTTGTTTTCTTTTGTTCTGTTTTGTTTTGTTTTGCTGTGTGTGTGTGTGTGTGTGTGTGTGTGTGTGTGTGTTGTGTGTGTGTGTGTGTGTGTGTGTGTGTGTGTGTGTGGTGTGGTGTGTGTGTGTGTGTGTGATTATGTGTGTGTGTGTGTGTGATTGTGTGTGTGTGTGTGTGTGTGTGTGTGATGTGTGCGTGGTGTGTGTGTGTGTGTGTGTGGTGTGTGTGTGTGTGTGTGTGTGTGTGTGTGTGTGGTCCTCAACAGTACACATTAGAAAAAAGTTATTCTTGTAATAATGGATGAGTTGTATTTGTTTACCCACTGTTGTTTTCCTCCTTTATTTGAAGCGTCTAGGTTTTTGTCTTTACTGAATCCGCTGCGCACACACACATTCCACACACACACACACACCACACACACACACACACACACACACACACACACACACACACAATCACACACACACACACACACACACACACACACACACACACACACACACACACAAAAAGCGCATAAGTGCTTATTCTATTATCCTCGATGTAAAAAAAATAAACTAAAATAAAATAAATTTTAAAAAAACACACACACACCAAACCACAGTATGTCTGCACGTATGCTTTCATCAACATGTTCATCAACATTCGGTTCAGGCATCCGAAAAGGGGAAATAATCTGATAGGAAAAGGGAAATAAAGCCTGAAATGGGGGCGAGGGGGTAGCGTATGGGAGAGACAAAAAAGGGGGTGGGGAAAGGGGAGGTGAGTGACAAAAAGGAAAGTGGAAAACATACTCATTAATAATAATACTAATAGTAATACTTATAATGATATACTACTACTACTACTACTACTACTACTACTACTACTACTACTACTACTAAAGGGAATTTATATAGCGCTGAATCTTGTGAATGTCATGGATCTTATCGTGAGGATTTGAAATTTGGACGAAAACAAACCATGTCCAGTTTAAATAAATTCATGATCAGCGTTTTGTTTTTTTGCGGGTTGTTTGCTTGAAAGTAAGAAAAAACAGGAAACAGTACAGATGGACAAGCAAAAGAAAGAAAGAAAAAAGGAGTTTAAAAACCACTGAACAAACCATAAACAACACTCAATCCTTACAAAAAAGGTAAAAAATAAAGGAAATGAAGAACACGCAAAATAACAAAAGTGCAAAACAGCTCACACACATGTACAAAACTGCATACATAGGGGGACTAGATGTTTTATAGAAAAAAAAAGCACATGACTGTTTATTCCATTATCCTCCAAATAAAAGAATGAACGAAAGAAAAACAATCAAAAATTTCCGCGCACACCAAGAAGAAGAAGAACAACAATATTAACCCCCAACCAAACTCACACACGAGAGAGAGAGAGAGAGAGAGAGAGAGAGAGAGAGAGAGAGAGAGAGAGAGAGAGAGAGAGAGAGAGAGAGAGAGAGAGAGAGAGAGAGAGAGAGAGAGAGAGAGAGAAATATTGCCAAACTAGCTTAGCGGAAACACAGCAGTAAATCCTGCTCCAGAGATTCAGTATAGAAGCTACTGAGGAATGTTCCTAGCAGCGTTGGACCTCAGGCTAACCCTCTACTGGTGGAAGTGTGAAGAGCTGTGGTCAATAGCTCTGCTGGTGGTGGGGTCATGGGCAGGGCACAGACCCTTAGCTTGTCTTTCTTTTTTGTTGTTGGTTGTTATCCTGTCATTAAAATCGAAGTTTGGTTCTTTTCTTTGTCTTACTTTGCATTTGCTTTTTTATGGTGTGCTATTCATGTGGTTTGTTTATTGTTTTTTTTTGGGGGGGTTGTTTTCTTTAACTTTTCTGTTCTATCTGCTATTTTTGTGGGGAGAGGGGGGTGTTGGTTTTACTTTCTTATTTATGTTTATTTTTTCTTCTTTCTTTGTTTTACTTTAATTTATTTCTTTTTTTTTGTTTGGATTATTTTTTTCTGTCCTTCTATCTGCCTGACTGATTTATGTCTCTTTCTTTCTGTCGTGTGTGTTGTGTGTGTGTGTGTGTGTGTGTGTTTCTTTCCTTACTTTTTGTTTGTTTGTTGTTTCTTTCTTCTTCTTTTTCTTTTTTGTGTGTCTGTCTTTCTTAGCTTATCATTTTGTTTGCTTGTTTCTTCCTTTCATTCCTTTGTTTGTCTGCTTGTTTCTTTCTCTTTCTTTCCTTTGTTTCTTTTATTCTACTTTTTGCTTCATCCTTTTTCACCTCTGTTTTTGTCATGACGATGTCCACAAAGATGTAGATCTTGCTTGTGTCTTTCTCATGCTAGGTCTCAGTGGAATTTTCTCACCAGCCTGTCTGTATGTCTCTCACCCATTTTTCTGCCTCTGTCCTTGGACACTGCTTTACCACTACTCTTGATTTCACTTTCTTTTTTATCTTACACACACATACACACACACACACACTCACTCATGCAGACCCCCCTACACCACACCACCACTCACACACACACACACACACACACACACACACACACACACACACACACACACACACACACACACACACACACACACACACACACACACACACATACACACTCATACACAGCCCCCCCCCCCCACACACACACACACACGTACACACATAAAAGAGAGACATATTACCAAACTAGCTTAGCGAAAACAGAGCAGTAAATCCTGCTCCAGAGATTCAGTATAGAAGGTTCCTGAGGAATGTTCCTAGCAGCGTTCGACCTCAGGTTAACCCTTTACTGGTGGAAGTGTGAAGAGCTGTGGTCAATAGCTCTGCTGGTGGTGGGGTCATGGGCAGGGCACAGACCCTTAGCTTGTCTTTCTTTTTTGTTGTTTGTTTGTTATCCTGTCATTAAAATCAAAGTTTGGTTCTTTTCTTTGTCCTACTTTGCACTTGCTTTTTTATGATGTGTTATTCAAGTGGTTTGTTTTGGGGGTGTTTGTTTTCTTGAACTTTTCTGTTCTTTATTCTGGTTTTGTGTGTGCTTTTTTAAAGTTTTGTATCCTTTTCTTATGTTTATATTTTCTTCTGCTTTTTTTCGTTTTACTTTCTTTCTTTCCTTTTTTTGTTTGTTTTGGATTATTTTGTTTCCATTTCTTTTTTCTGTCCTTCCATCTGCCTGACTTGATTTACATCTGTGTGTGTGTGTGTGTGTGTGTGTGTGTGTGTGTGTGTGTGTGTGTGTGTGTGTGTGTGTGTGTGTGTGTGTGTGTGTGTGTTTCTTTCTTTGTTTTGTTTTTTGTTTGTTGTTTCTTTCTTCTTTCTTCCTTTTTTCTTTCTATCTTTCTGTCTTTCTTAACGTATCGTTTGTTTGTTTGTTCTTCCTTTCATTCCTTTGTTTCTCTGCTTGTTTTTTTCTTTCTTTCTTTCCTTTGTTTCTTGTTTCTATCCTTTGCTTCATCCTTTTTCACCTCTATCTTTGTAATGACAATGATCACAAAGATGTTGATCTTGCTTGTGTCTTTCTCATGCTAGGTCTCAGTGGAGTTTTCTCACCAGCCTATCTGTATGTCTCTCACCCATTTTACTGCCTCTCGCTTTTGACACTGCTTTACCACTACTCTTGATTTCACTTTCATTTTTTTTATCTTACACACACACACACACACACACACACACACACACACACACACACACACACACACACACACACACACACACACACACACACACTCACGCAGACCCCCCACACCACACACACACACCACACACACACACACATACACACACATACACACTCATACACAGTCCCCAATCACACACACACACACACACACACACAACACACACACACACACACACACACACACACACACACACACACACACACAAGAGAAATATTACCAAACTAGCTTAGCAAAAACAGAGCAGTAAATCCGGCTCCAGAGATTCAGTATCGAAGCTACTGAGGAATGTTCCTAGCAGCGTTGGACCTCAGGTTAACCCTCTACTGGTGGAAGTGTGAAGAGCTGTGGTCCATAGCTCTGGTGGTGGTGGTGGTGATGGGCAGGGCACAGACCCTTAGCTTTTTCTTTTTTGTTTGTTATCGTGTAATTAAAATCAGAGTTTGGTTCTTTTCTTTGTCTTACTTTGCATTTGCTTTTTTAAGGTGTGTTATTTATGTGGTTTGGTTTGTTGTTGTTGGTTGTTGTTGTGTTGTTCTTTTTTTTTTTTTTGGGGGGGGGGGTGTTGCTTTCTTTAACTGTTCTGTTCTCTCTGCTATTTTTGTGGGTTTTTGTTTTTACTTTCTTTTTTATGTTGATTTTTTTCCTCTTTTTTTCGCTTTACTTTCTTTCTTTTTTTGTTTGGAATTTGTTTTTATTTTTTGTCGTTTCTCTTTACTGTCCGTTCTTTTGGCCTGACTTTATTTATGTCTTTTATCTCTTTGTGTCTTTCTTTCTTTTCTTTCCTTTTTCTTTCTTTCTTTCTTTCTTTCTTGTCTTTCTTTCTTTTTTTTTCTTTCTTTTTTATTCTTCCTTTTCTTTTCTTTCTTTCTTTTTTTTCTTTCTTTCTGTGTGTCTGTCTGTCTTTCTGTCTGTCTGTCTCTCTTTCTTTCTTTCTATCTGTCTTTCTTGTCTTTTTCTCCTTCTTTTTCGTTCTTTCTTTCTTTCTTTTTCTTTTCTTTCTTCCTATCCTTATCAATTGTTTTTCTTTCTTTCTTTCATTTTTATTTTATTTTGCTATCTTTGGGACGATGATCACAAAGGTAATTGATTCTGAATGTTTCTTTCCCCATGTTATGTTTCCTTGAAGTTTTTTTTACCAGTCTATTTGTATGTCTCTCGCTCACTTCTGCTTCTGCTCCTGCTCCTCCTCCCCCTCCTCCTCTCGCGTTATGTCTGCCTCCCTCATTTGATGCGTTGTACCACTGCTCTTGATTTCACGTTCTTATCTTGCGCACACACACACACACACACACACACACACACACACACACACACACACACACACACACACACACACACACATACACACACACAAGCTCGCACGCAGGGACGCAAATGCATTGCTTATTTATTGTACCATCTGGAAATAAAAATTTGACTTTGCTTTTGACTTTGACACATACACACACAGGCACACACACACACACAGGCACACACACAGAGGCGCACAGGCACACATATACATATATATATATTTATATATTATATATAAATATGTATATATATGGATATATATTTTTTGTATTATATTTATAAGTTTTATTTAACATATCCACGTATGTATTCCTTTACCCTATCTATCAATGTATATACCTGATGTAACTGATCAAGCTACCAAAGTAAAACTACCAACGTAACACACCTATACTACAAGACCAGCAAATGCAAAGTGCAGTAAGTGCAAATTTACTAAGTGCACAGAGTGCAACCTTCAAGTGCACAAGGTGCAAAGTGCACCCAAGTGCATAATTATATCACTTGTATTGACGTCTAAGAAGGGAAGGCATCGTATTGATTCTGATCTTTATGCAAGCACAGAACGGGGAAAATCCTGGACTCTCGTTAGGTAAGGCAGCCTGAATCCCCCCACAGAGAAAATAATTATGTCGTTTCTGCACCAGCCGCCATGTATAGCGCAGTGGTTAGCATCTTGTGTTACATCTTGTGTTGTATCACTTGTCTTGGCTGTTATTCTTGTCCCATGTTAGTTATTGTCACTGTTGTTGTTGTGTACATATGTTTGTGTTTGTTTGATTGTTTATTTCCTTGTTGTGGTTATTCTTGTTGATTCATCTTTTTTGTTGTTTTATTCAGTTGTTTGTATGGTTGAAGGTTTATGTGTGTATGTGTGTGTGTGAGGGAGGGGGGGGGGGGAAGGAAGCAGTTGGTGTGGTTTTTAAAATTTTTATTCTGTTTTATCTTCTTTGTTCGTTTTGGTTTGGTTTTTCTTTGTTGCTTGTTTGTTTGGGTTATGACGGATATTTTTTTCAAGATCTTTTAATTATTTGAATTGTATGGTTTAATATTTTTCTGGGGTTTTTGTTTTGTTTTTAATTCCATAGATGCATATGTTATTGTCTTTTATTGTTTGATTTGTATAGTTTACCATAGATTAGGTTGTTTTTTTTATTCTATGTCTGCATATACATTATCTTTTTTTCTCGCTTTTTTTCCTTTAGATAGATGGCTTGATGAAAAAAAGCAAATGCACTTAATGTACCATCTGAAAAAAAAAGTTTGACTTTGACGGACTGGAAGATCGCGGGTTCCAATCCCATAAGAGAGACATGATTTTATTTTATTTTTACTGTAGCTGGCTCTTATCCAGAGTCAGTGTGCTTTGGGTTCAGTGGGAAGACTGGGACCACACAGTCGAGCTTTATTTACTTTTACGGATGCAATTTTGAGAGTTGCTTAAATTATCTGACCAAACACTGCAGGTGTCTGTATCTCTTGGGAAGAAGATGAAGAAAAAATAAAAAGGGGAAAACCCAGCGACAAAGTAACAAGAGCAACACCAACACCAACAATAAGCATACGTATAGAGAATTATCTGCAAGCAGTGACACGTCCTGTTAAGATAACCGAAAAGTAGGAAGATTTAAAAAAAGAAACATTGTATTTCCGCACGAATTTAACAAGTAAAGCACTACGAAGACCAGCTGACCACAGTCAAGAAAAGGAAGCTCAGATGGTATGAACATGTGGCAAGATCAGATGGGCTCTCCAAGACCATACTGCAAGAAACAGTGCAGGGGAAGAGAAGGCGGGGCAGGCGGAGGAAGAAATGGGCGGACAACATCACTGAATAAAAAGTAAAGAGCTTCTCCACAACCCAGGCACTTGCACACAACCGGCACAAATGGAGCCAACTGGTGCAACGTTCATCACTGCAGTGCCCCTACGACCCTGGAAGGGGTTATGAGAACATATGAGATGATGAGACGATCCACGTTTTAGTCTTATATCACTAAGAGTGAATGCACTTAAACCTGAACTATAACAACAACAACAAGAACAACAACAACGTATTCATTTGTCAGCTGGTTGAAAGAGGGGAGCAAAGTGGAGAAAAAAGGGAAGCAAAGTGGAGAAGAAAGAGAAGAAAGGGGAGCAAAGTGGTGGAGAAAGGAGTGGAGAAAGGGGAGCAAAGTGGTGGAGAAAGGAGTGGAGAAAAGGGAGCAAAGTGGTGGAGAAAGGAGTGGAGAAAAGGGAGCAAAGTGGTGGAGAAAGGAGTGGAGAAAGGGAGCAAAGTGGTGGAGAAAGGAGTGGAGAAAGGGGAGCAAAGTGGGGAGAAAGGAGTGGAGAAAAGGGAGCAAAGTGGGGAGAAAGGAGTGGAGAAAGGGAAAGGAGCAAAGTGGGGGAGAAAGGAGTGGAGAAAGGGGAGCAAAGTGGGGAGAGAAAGGAGTGGAGAAAGGGGAGCAAAGTGGGGAGAAAGGAGTGGAGAAAGGGGAGCAAAGTGGGGGAGAAAGGAGTGGAGAAAGGGGAGCAAAGTGGGGGAGAAAGGGGAGCAAAGTGGGGGAGAAAGGAGTGGAGAAAGGGGAGTAAAGTGGTGGAGAAAGGGGAGTGTAAGAGGTGGAGCAAATGATGGAGAAAGGGGAGCAAAGTGGGGAGAAAGGAGTGGAGAAAGGGGAGCAAAGTGGGGGAGAAAGGGAGCAAAGTGGGGAGAAAGGAGTGGAGAAAGGGGAGCAAAGTGGGGAGAAAGAGTGGAGAAAGGGGAGCAAAGTGGGGAGAAAGGGGGAAGGCAAAGTGGGGGAGAAAGGAGTGGAGAAAGGGGAGTAAAGTGGTGGAGAAGGGGAGTTAAGTGGTGGAGAAAGGAGTGGAGAAAGGGGAGCAAAGTGGTGGAGAAAGGGGAGTAAAGTGGTGGAGAAAGGGGAGTAAAGTGGTGGAGAAAGGGGAGCAAAGTGGTGGAGAAAGGGGAGTAAAGTGGTGGAGAAAGGGGAGCAAAGTGGTGGAGAAAGGGGAGTAAAGTGGTGGAGAAAGGGTGAAAGCAAAAGTGGTGGAGAAAGGGGAGCAAAGTGGTGGAGAAAGGGGAGCAAAGTGGTGGAGAAAGGGGAGTAAAATGGTGGAGAAAGGGTTTAGAAAGGGGAGTAAAGTAGAGTGGAGAAAGGGGAGCAAAGTGGTGGAGAAAGGGGAGCAAAGTGGTGGAGAAAGGGGGAGAAAGTGGTGGAGAAAGGGGAGCAAAGTGGTGGAGAAAGGGAGAAAAGTTGTGGAGAAAGGGGAGTTAAGTGGTGGAGAAAGGGTGAAAAGGGTGGAGAAAGGGGAGAAAAGTGGTGGAGAAAGGGGAGTATAAGTGGTGGAGAAAGGGGAAGCAAACGGGTGGAGAAAGGGGAGCAAAAAGTGGTGGAGAAAGGGAGAAAAGTGGTGGAGAAAGGGAGCAAAAAGTGGTGGAGAAAGGGGAGCAAAAAGTGGTGGAGAAAGGGGAGCAAAAGTGGTGGAGAAAGGGGAGCAAAAGTGGTGGAGAAAGGGAGCAAAGTGGTGGAGATAAGGGGAGCAAACTGCGGAGAAAGGAGTGGAGAAAGGGGAGTAAAGTGGTGGAGAAAGGAGAGCAAAGTGGTGGAGAAAGGGAAGCAAAAGAGTGGAGAAAGGGGATCAAAATTGTAGAGAAAGGGAAGCAAACTTGTGGAGTAAGGAGAGCAAACCTGCGGAGAAAGGAGTGGAGAAAGGGGAGCAAAGTGGTGGAGAAAGGGGAGCAAACTTGTAGTGAAAAAGGGAGCAAATTTGTGGAGAAAGAAGAGGCAAACTGGTGGAGAAAAGGGTGAGAAAGGGAGTAAAGTGGTGGAGAAAGGGGGGTAAAGTGGGGAGAAAGGGGAGCAAAGGGGTGAGAAAGGGGAGCAAAGGGTGGAGAAAGGGGAGTAAAGTGGTGAGAAAGGGGAGCAAAGTGGAGGAGAAAGGGGAGCAAAGTGGTGGAGAAAAGGGGAGCAAAGGGGTGGAGAAAGGGGAGCAAAGGGGTGGAGAAAGGGGAGCAAAGGGAGTGGGAGAAAGGGAGCAAAGTGGTGGAGAAAGGTGGAGTAAGAGCAAGTGGTGGAGAAAGGGAGAGCAAAGGGTGGAGAAAGGGGAGCAAAGTGGTGGAGAAAGGGGAGCAAAGTGGGGAAGAAAGGGGAGCAAAGTGGGGAAGAAATGGGGAGCAAATGGGGTGGAGAAAGGGAGCAAAGTGGTGGAGAAAGGGAAGTAAAGTGGTGGAAAAGGGAAGCAAAACGTGTGGAGAAAGGGGAGCAAAGTGGTGGAGAAAGGGAAGCAAAGTGGTGGAGAAAGGGAAGCAAAGTGGTGGAGAAAGGGGAGAAAAGTGGTGGAGAAAGGGAGCAAAGTGGTGGAAAAGGGGAGCAAAGGGGTGGAGAAAGGGGAGGCTAAAGTGGTGGAGAAAGGGAGCAAAGTGGTGGAGAAAGGGGAGAAAAGTGGTGGAGAAAGGGGAGCAAAGTGGTGGAGAAAGGGGAGCAAAGTGGTGGAGAAAGGGGAGCAAAAAGTGGTGGAGAAAGGGGAGAAAAAAGTGGTGGAGAAAGTGGAGCAAATGTGGTGGAGAAAGGGGAGCAAAAAGTGGTGGAGAAAGGGGAGCAAAAAGTGGTGGAGAAAGGGAGCAAAAAGTGGTGGGAAAAGGGGAGCAAAAAGTGGTGGAGAAAGGGAAGTAAAGTGGTGGAGAAAGGGGAGCAAAAGTGGTGGAGAAAGGGGAGCAAAAAGTGGTGGAGAAAGGGGAGCAAAAAGTGGTGGGAAAAGGGGAGCAAAAAGTGGTGGAGAAAGGGAAGTAAAGTGGTGGAGAAAGGAGTGGAGAAAGTGGAGCAAAGAGGTGGAGAAAGGACAGTGAACTGACGTAAAGAAAAGGGAACAGGAGGTAGAGTAGGAAAAGGAAGAGGGTGGGGGAAGGGGAGGGGGGAATGATATGGAGGAGGGAATAACACAAAACAACATAATCACACAAAATAAGCTTCTGTTGCAATTTTGAGAATCTGAATCAGGTAAAAATTATATCCGCTTCAAATTTATGTTGAACGCTTGTCTCTTCATGATTCGTCGATGTGTGAGAAAAGAATGGACAAAAGAAAGAAAACGTAGAGAAAAACTCCAAAATAAAAACAGCTAACAGAAGCAAATTACAAAAGTAGAGCAGTTCAGTGAGGAGAGGGGGAAAAAACGAGAAAAAAACCAACGAGTAAATGGGTCCAAAAGTTCATATAAAAAATCAACAAAACAAAAACAAAATCAGCAAAAATAAAACCACAAACACCACCAAAAAACCCACATAAAACAAAACAAAACAAAACAAAAACCCAGAATAAAGAAAAGGGAAAAAAAAAGGAGTAAACAAACTTAACAAGCTGACAAATGCGAAAACAGAGTAGTACATCCTGATCCATTCTGCACTAAATCTCCAAAAACTTTCAAAAATAGTTGCTGTCTGAGCGTTCGTCGACAACGATGATGAAGAAGACAAAGAAGAAACTTAGCAATTGTTGTACAGCACAGAGTCTATCCTTCTTCTTGTTCTTGTTCTTGTTCTTGTTCTTCTTCTTCTTCTTCTTGTTCTTGTTGTTTGTTGTTGTTGTTGTTGTTGTTCTTGTTCTTCTTCTTCTTCTTCTTCTTTTTTTCTTCTTCTTCTTCTTCTTTTTCGTCTGTGTTGTTGTTTTTTGTTTCTTCTTCTTCTTCTTCTTCTTCTTCTTCTTCTTCTTCTTCTTCTTCTTCTTTCTTCTTTCGTTCATTTCTTCTTCTTCTTCTTCTTCTTCTCTTGTCATATCTTCTTCTTCTTCTTCTTCTTCTTCTTCTTCGTCATCTTCTCTTCTTCTTCTTCTTCTTCTTCTTCTTCTTCCTCTTCTTCTTCTTCTTCTTCTTCTTCTTCTTCATGGAACGCTCAGACAGCAACTATTGTTATCTGTTATAATAATTATGAGTAAAAATGCATCACGCTGCCTGTTCCAAGTCAGGCCCAGTGCATCTGACTTCGACATGAGAGAGAAGTGTTATCTTTTGAAGTGTTTATGGGACGGGCAAAAGAAAAGAGTAGAAGAATGGGCCAAGAAGGCAGACAATAGAGAAGAAGGAAGTGACAGGTCGAAAGAGAACAGGGCAGATACACAGAGGGAGTGTGATAGAAAATAGGAAATTTCGGGAGGCTATGCAAAACCTGGGTAAGATAGAGACAGTAAAAGGTAAAGGTAAAGGAGTCCCATAACCTATAAGGTCGTAGGGGAGCGAGGCGTCAGAAACCTCACTTCTCTAGGGCCAGCATATTGAGGGCGGCGCCCATCTCCTCTCCCTCGCTGCTTAACCTTGTAAATGGGTACCTGCCCTCTTTAGGGTCAGGGAAGGTAAAGCAGCGAGAGACAGTAGAATAGCTGAAAAAGCTGGCCATGTGTGTTTTAAACAAATGAAGCGTTTTGCAAAAAGGACGTGTTGAAACAACTCATTTTATTGTGTATTTAGTTAAACAAATTAGATATTACAACATATGGCAAAATCAGGGTGGGGCAAAAAACCCACCTTTGCGCAAAGCCTTGGGTATTGAGTGAATCATATTTTGAAACGAAAGACAAGAGTTACAAAGATTAAACAGAAAGTTTTATATTTCTTTGAAAGTTAGATCAATGACAGCAAAGAAAACTGACCTTGTTTAAAAAAACCCAAAAGTGGTACACTTTAACTATATAGTATAAAGCATACACATGGCGATACGTTAAACATTAAGAGATCTCGAGAGTCCTAAATTTAAAAAGAATTATTACATCAATATACAAGATGGACAGTTGCTTTAGAATTCGAAAATGGTTGAAGAATTTGATTTTGTTTTAAAATCATTTTTTATTATGTGAAGCACTAAGAGACGAAAACAAAGTGTAAAATCGGAAGAAAAAAAAGAAGAGAAGAAGCAGGAGAAGCAGGACAAGGATAGGATAAAAGAAGAAGAAGAACAGCAACAACAACAACGCCAACAACAAGAAGAAAAACTCAACAACAGTAACAACAAGAAAAACAAAGCAAAAAGAATAAAACACACATACACACAAGAAGAGCATTCAGAATAGTATTCTGCATGTAGCAACACAACAGGAGAAAACTGAAGAAGTGGGAGCACCCCCACCCCCCAGCCCCACCCCCTTCAAAATAAGAAGAAAAACAACAACAACAAACAACAAAAAATAATCCGACCTAAAAAGCCAAGAAACAAAAGCACGCCGTGTATGCTCACGTATCCTTTCCTCGGTTTGTTGATCGGATTTCGATGAAGGCGTCCAAAAACAAGAATGCATGGGCGGGAAAAAATGAAAGAGAGAGAAAGAGAGAGAGACAGAGACAGAGAGACAGACAGACACAGACACAGACACAGACACAGAGAGCTGTCGCTTTGAAGGAAAAGAAAAAAAATGGGTAAAGGAACAGAGGGAAAGGGGGGAAAAAAACGAACAACAAAAACAAAACCCATAGCCACACACACAAAAATGCGGTTGCACTCGTGAGGATTCCAAATTGCGCAAAATTACCACCAGGTTCTTGTTTAGGATGAATACTTGTTGTTTTGGAGTGCAGTTTTTTTGCCATTTGTTTGTCCATCAGAAAAAGCAACAGATGGAGAAGAAGGGAAACATCATCAACAACCAAAAAAAACACAAATAAAATCAACAAGAAATGAAAATGATGTCAAACGGATCAACAACAACAACACAAACAAGGACAAACAAAATAACAAAAACCCCACTCCAAAACAAAACAAAACCAGCAAGAAAAAAATGAATACAAGAAAACATCCACGAATCAATAAGTGAGAAGACACTGCGGTAAGTTCTCCTGAAAGTTACGGGGATTCAGCGTTGGAAGAACAAGATTTTTCACTTTAGAGTTCAACCTTCAGGTGGCAACATTTTAAGAAGGGTGTAAACAGCAATGTTCAAAAGCATCGATGATGATGATGATATGTTGTGTGTGTGTGTGTGTGGGGAGGGGGCGGCAAGGATGGAGGGGGGAGGGTAGGAGGAGAAGGGAGGGGGAACATAAGGCTTGGGTTACTTCAATCTTTACTGAGTAGTTTTCTTTTTCGGTCATCTCTATGCATTTTTGTTTTCTTTGTTCTTTTCTTTTTTTTTCTTAGTTTTGTTTCTCTGTTTCTTTTCTTTTGTTTCTTTTTCTTTTGTTTTTTTTCCTTTTTTTTTTTTCTTTATTCCCTTTTCTTCTTCTCTTGTCCTTTTCATCTCAGTGGTAGGGCAGTTGCAGGTTTCTTGTCAGCGTGCTTTGCGTGCGTGTGTGTGTGTGTGTGTGGTGTGTGTGTGTGTGTGTGTGTGTGTGTGTGTGTGTGTGTGTTTGTGGTGTGTGTGTGTGTATGTGCGTTGTGCATGTGTGGGTATGTGTGTGTGTGGGTGTGTCCTTTCTAACCCTCCCCCCCACCCCCTGTTTCTCTGTATCTGTCGGCTGCTCCTTCTGCTATCCACGTTTCTGTATGGCTGATCTAGTTTCAAAGTTTGTTTTCTTTTCAGGGTTTTACACGAGAAAGAGAGACAGAGAGAGTCAGGCACAGACAGTCAGAGACGAGAGACCAGACAGAGTCAGAGCAGTTTGGGTTGACAGAAAAGAGGACAGAGAGAGTCTATGTGTGTATCTATGATGTATGTTTACAGTGAGAGAGAACAAGAGGTAGAGAGGCGCCTACCCGGTAGTGAAGTGAAAACGACATCAAGAGAGCAAATACCTTTTTTATTTATCTTATTTATTATTTTCATTTATTCATTTATTTATTTATACCACTTTAAGTCACGATATTTCTCTGCGTGAAATTCGGGCTACTCTCCAGGGGAGAGCACGCCGCCAATAGAGCAGCATCACCCTTTTTTTACTTCCTTTTTTTGGTCTGCAACTGTATTTGTTTCCCTATCTTTTGTCTAAGAATTTTGCCACGGACAACTCTCTTGTTGCTGTGGGTTCTTTTACGTGCGCTGAATAATTTTGTGTAACACACGGGACCTCAGTTTATCGTCTCATCCGAAAGACTAGCGCCCAGACCACCACTCATGGTCTAATGGAGGGGGGGGGGGAGGGAAGTTTCGGACCCAAACGGGATTCGAACCACCACACACTTCTGACCCGGACTTTTCGCTTTCTAGACAGGCGCGTGACCTCTAGACCATCGATCCACTTTCAACATGCAGTACACAGATTAAAAACATTGCTTACAACAAAAAAGTTTCTTCTTGGTGTTCTTTTTATATTACAAGCTAAAACAGACAGAAAATGCACGCGCAACATTACACATTGTAACCGTTTGCCACAAAAAATGATAAGAATAGCAACGGACAATATTTGTGCAGTTTATGACATTCACTGCTTTATGTTGTATGTTGATCATAATGATGCTCTTAACAGGCACAATGGAAGAAGAGGTAGTGTTGTTGTTGTTTTTAATACGTCGGCGATGAAAGAAGATATTGACTCGTAGAATTTGCATTTTACAAGTCATCATTAACTATTTGTGTTTTAACTTTAAAATGATAAATGCCCCGGTGTTTTTTTCACGTTTGTTTTTGCTATGCTTAACTGGAAAATAAAATAACCTGTTATCTTCATACTAATTTGTTATGACAATCTCTGAGAAAAAACAACAACCCCGCATTACAAAAAAAAAAAAAAAACACCCAACAAAAACAACCTTCAATTATTTTTTAAGAGGAAAAGTAGTTCACACAATTTCTCATCATGCATCAAGGTGCAGATTCCAGACAGGATGTTGTTGCTGTTGTTGTTGTTGTTGTTGTTGTTGTTGTTGTTGTTAATAATAATAATAATAATGTATGGAATTTATATAGCGCTGAATCTTGTAAAGCAACAAATCAAAGCGCTCAGATTTTATTTCATACCACTTTAAGTCATGGCAGATTTCTCTCCGTGAAATTCGGGCTGCTCTCCCCGGGAAGAGCGGGAGAACGCGTCGCCACTTAGCGCTGCGCCACCCTTTCACCCTTTTTTTGTTGTTTTTTTTGTTTTGTTTTGTTGACAATACTGAGTCCTTCTTTCTGACACTGTGCTGAGTTTTTAATAATGTACGGTCGTGCAACAATGGCCACAAGCCTGCTTAGCCAACCTCTGTCCATTTCCTCTGTCAGTTCGTCTTTGAGAAATATCTGATCGCCCCTGCTTTTGTTTCTTTGCTAGTCAGTCTGTGTATCTGTCTGTCTGTCTGTCTGTCTGTCTGACTATCAGCATACGAGATAGCAATAGGAGACGGGATAGCCTAGTGGTTAGAACATTGCACTCGCAATCTGACGACCCGGTTTTGATTCCTGTTCAACGAGATATTTTCCCGTGGAGTTAACGTCAGTGCAGACTCCACTCTCCCTAAAATTCCTTCGAGTGAGACTATAAACCGAGGCCCCGTGTGCGAACGCACGCAGAACATCTTCCGCACACGTCATATCCTGTCCCGCTTTTCGTAAGGGTAGGCCATTGTGTGCCGGTGGGAACAGATGACAGAATTTACAAAACCGCATACACACGGGGACTGGATGTAAAAAAGCACATAAGTGCTTATTCCATTATCATCAGGTATTAAAGAATAAAATAAATAAACCATCTACCTGTCTGTCTGTATCTCTGTATGGCTTTGTGTCTGTGTGTGTATGTCTGTCTGTGTCTGTCTCTCTGTCTCTGTCTCTCTGTCTCTCTCTATCTCTCTCTGTCTCTCTCGTGAGAATCAGGTGCACTATTTCTTTTACATTATGAGATAAGGGCAGTGCTGATAAACAGTGAAAGACCAAGAAAGATCAGTTCTCTCTCTCTCTCTCTGTGTCTAGGCGTGTGTGTGTGTGTGTGTGTGTGTGTGTGTATGCGCGCGCACGTGTGTTTCTGTATGTATGTATGTATGTATGTATATATGTATATATGTATGTATGTATGTATCCATGTATGTATGTATGTATCCATGTATGTATGTATGTATGTATGTATGTATGTATGTATGTATGTATCCATGTATGTATGCATGTATGTGTGTGTGAGTATGCGTGTAAGAATGCGTGTGTTTGTGTGCACGTTTGTGTGTGTGTGCACGTGTGTGTTTGTGTGCACGTTTGTGTGTTTGCACGTGTGTGTATGTGTGCATGCGCGCACACGCGCGCGCCTACGTCCCTCCCCCCTTCCCCCCCATCCCCCCCCCCACGCCATGTTTTGTTGTTGTGTGCACGTGTCTTCAGCTGAGATCAAAGCACTTTACAGCGCTGGGAAAAGAGACCAGACAGCAGAGCAGCCAACAAAAGAAACCCCAAGAAAAATATATCAGACAAAAACGAAAGGCTATTGGCTGTCTGTGTGAAAAGCGCAGATTGCTGACAGTAAGAGTTGCTTCAGGGCTACACTAGAGCGAGGGTGTGTAGTTTTTGAGGTTTTTTGTGTGTGTGGAATTACTTTTTTTGTTTTTTAGCTGGGTTTAGTTTTGGTTTTCTTTTTGGTTTTATTTGAGATGTTGGCCTGTTTGTTTCTTTTTTGTTTGTTTTGGTGTTAGTTGGGGGGTTTTTCCTTCGAGGCTGACCCAAATTCAGAGTTTTTATTTTTTGTCACACCCTCCGGTGTTTATTGTATTGTTGTTGTTGTTGGTGGTGGTGGTGGTGGTGGTAGTGGTAGTGGCGGTATAAGCAGAATTGTATTCAAGCAAATCAGAAAAGTGTATAAGCGAATTCTTGACAAGACAACAAGTGGACCCATGAGAGTCTTTTCAAACTGTTCATTCATATATTGTGAAGGATTGCCATTATATGCTGGTGGAAATGGCTGACAAACTTTACAAAGCTTTATACACACACAGGGACTGCATGTATTAAAAGCACCTGAGTTCTTATTCCATTATTCGCGAAGTAAATAAAGAAACACAGACAGAAAGAAAGAAGTATGACTTTATAATTATGTCTGTGTTGCTGCGATGGCCTGGGTTCGAGCCATCCCTGAGACACATGTTCAAGGAGATTTTACCTCTGCAATTAAGATAAGTACCAACTCCACTCCCCCTACAGTCCTACAAAGGAGACTTTAAGTAGAGGTCCCATGTACAAACACAGACAGAACATCTTCCGCACACATTAAATCCTGTCCCGCTTTTCATAAGAGTAGGCCATTGTGTCCCGGTGGGAACAGATGACACAATTTACAAAACCGCATACACATGGGGACTGGCTGTAGAAAAGTACATAAGTGCTTATTCCATTATCCTCGGTATAAAAGAATAAAATAAATAAACCATCTACCTGTCTGTCTGTATCTCTGTATGGCTGTGTGTCTATGTGTGTATATGTCTGTCTGTGTCTGTCTCTGTCTCTCTGTGTCTCTCTGTCTCTGTCTGTCTCTCTCTTTCTCTCTCTCTCTTGATAATCAGGTGTCACTATTTCTTTTACATTACCATATAAGGGCAGTGCTGATAAACAGTGAAACAGCAAGAAAAATCAATTAGCTCTCTCTCTTCTCTGTGTCTAGGCGAGCGCGTGCGTGCGTGCGTGCGTGTGTGTGTGTGTGTGTGTGTGTGTTAGTGTGTATATGCGCGTGCATATGTGTTTCAATATATGTATGTATGTATGTATGTAATAATGTATGTATGTAATAATGTATGTTTGTATGTATGCATGTATGTGTGTGAGTATGCGTGTAAGAATGTGTGTGTGCACGTGTGTGTATGTGTGCATGCGCACACACCTGGTATAGTTTTCCCCTTTCCCTATCCCCCCCCCCCCCCCCCGCCGTGTTTTGTTGTTGTGTGCACGTGTCTTCAGCTGAGATCAAAGCACTTTACAGCGCTGGGAAAAGACACCAGACAGCAGAGCAGCCAACAAAAGAAACCCCAAGAAATATATATCAGGAAAAAAAACGAAAGGTTATTGGCTGTCTGTGTGAAAAGCGCCGATTGCTGACAGTAAGAGTTGCTTCAGGGCTACGCTAGAGCGAGGGTGTGTAGCTTTTGTGTTTTTTTTTGTGTGTGTGGAATTACTCCTCTTTTTCTTTTTTTTAGCTGGGTTTAGTGTTGGTGTTGTGTTTTTTTTATTTGGGATGTTGGCCTGTTTGTTTCTTTTTTGTTTGTTTTGGTGTTAGTTGTTTTTTTCCTTCGTGGCTGACCCAAATTCAGAGTTTTTATTTTTTGTCACACCCTCCGGTGTTTATTGTATTGTTGTTGTTGTTGTTGGTGGTGGTGGTGGTGGTGGTGGAAGTGGTGGTGGTGGTGGTGGTGGTGGTATAAGCAGAATTATGTTCAAGAAATGCGTCACAAAGGAATAAGCAAAACTTTGACAAGACAACAAGTGGATTCATGATAGTCCTGTCATAATATACATACACGCATTGCCAACGATTGCCATTGTGTGCCGTGGGAACGGATGACAAGTTTTGCAAGCCTTCATACACACGGGGACTGCATGTATTAAAAACACATGAGTTCTCATTCGAGAATAGATAAACAAAGAAAGACATTAATAGATATAAAATGGATAGATAGATAGATAGCTAGATTGATAGCTAGCTAGCTAGATAGATAGATAAATAAGGGTGACTTTACGTGTCTTTGATGCTCTGACGGCCTGGGTTTGAGCCACCACCGCGTGTGTTCGTACACGGGGCCTCGGTTTATAGTCTCATCCGAAGGACTTTTGGGGAGAGTGGAGTCTGCACTGGTGTTAGCTCCGGGGGAAAATATCGTGTGTGTTTTATTTTATTTTAATTTTATTCTTTTATATCGAGCATAATGGAATAAGCACTTATGCGCTTTGTTACATCCAGTCCCCGTGTGTATACAGTTTTGTAAATTGTGTCCTCTGTTCGCACCAGCACACAATGGCCTACTCTTACAAAACTCGGAACAGGATTTAACGTGTGCACAAGATATTTTGCATGGGTTCGCAAATGGGACCTCGGTTTATAGTCTCACCCGAAGGACTTTTGGGGAGAGTGGAGTCTGCACTGATGTTAACTCCAGGGGAAACTATCCCCCTTGAACGGGAATCGAACCCAGGTAGTCAGATTGGGAGCGCAATGTTCTAACCACTAGGCTATCCCGATTGTGTGTGTGTGTGTGTGTGTGTGTGTGTGTGTGTGTGTGTGTGTGTGTGTGTGTGTGTGTGTGTGTTATCTTATGTAACTTTAGTTTTATAGAGATTTCATATACTTGACTTCATCTTGTTTTCTATGTCTGTTCTATGTGTTGTATACTCTTCTTATGTCCATTTTCTTTTGCTTGGTTTGGCTTCTACTCCTCTCTCTCCTTCCTCCCCTCCTCCTCCTCCTCTTCTTCTCCTCCTCCTCCTCCTCCTCCTCTTCTTCTTCTTCTTCTTCTTCTTCTTCTCGCACACAGCCTCGGTTTATAGTCTCATCTGAAGGACTTTTGGTGAGAGCTGAGTCTGCACTGATGTTAACTCCAGGGGAAATATGCCTCCTCCCCTCCTCCTTCTTCTTCTTCTTCTTCTTTTTTCTTCTCCCTCCTCTTCTTCTTCTTCTCCTCCTCCCCTCCTTCTCCTCCTCCTCCTCCCTCTTCTTCTCCCTCTCTTTCCTCTCCTCCTCCTTCTTCTCCTTCTCCTCCTTCTCCCTCTCTTCCTTCTCCTCTCCTCCTTATTCTTATTCTCCCCCTCTCTTCTTCTCCTCCTCCTTCTTCTCCTTCTCCTCCTCCTCTTCTTCTTCTCCCCCCCTCTCTTCCTTCTCCTCCTCCTCCTCCTCCTCCTTCTTCTTCTCCTTCTCTTCTCCTCCTCTTCCTCCTCCTCCTTCTTCTTCTCCTCCTCCTCTTCCTTCTTCTTCTTTCTTTCTTTCTTTCCTTGCTACGTTTAATATGTTTAATCCGGTCTAGATGACCCTGCCAGTCCGCACATATTTTGTTTCATTTTGCTGGAGCTCTACTTGGCTGCTTTTCTTTCGTTTTCTTTCTCTTTTTTCCGTGTGGATTCATTTGGAGTTGCTTGTTCATGCGCCCTTAGTGGGTTTTTCTTCTTCTAAAGGTAACCTCTCTGTGTCCCTGTCTTCTTACAGCTCTCGCTGAGCGAAAAGAATCAGGAAAGAACCAACGAAGTTGATGGCGATACCAAATCCGGCCATGATCGTGGCCAATTAGGATGTCTCACACTTGGAGACCTTGGTTAGCTTTTAGCCATGTCTGGGTTAACCTTTCCCCTTCCCCCTCCCCCCCGTAGAGTTAATTACCAGCACCACCACCACCACCACGACTGTCCCTTCCGACCACCTACCCACACACCCCTCTCTCACGTTGTCTCTCTTCTTTCAGAAATTCATGATTTTCTGGATTCACGTGGATTGATTAATAAACAAGCGGGTGAGAGAAATCTGACAGGTCACACACACACACACACACGCACATAAAGGCACGCAAGGCACGCACGCAGGTACGCACGCAGGCGCACACATAGGCACGCGCGTGTGTGCGCGCGCACACACACACTCGCATGCACACTCGCATGCGCACGCATGCATGCACAAACATGTGTGCGCGCACACATACACACACACACACATTTACGTCTAAAACGTCAATGTTGCAAACAATAATGTGTTCTTGAAAATAAACAAAACGTAGAAATAGAAAAAGTAGTGAAAATATCATGAACTATCATCCTTTAAGCTTTGATACACAGAATCAGACTATATTA
>CM054143.1:29172641-29200141 GCA_028751875.1 Rapana venosa | reverse complement strand
AATACGCCCTATGTCGTGTTTGAACCTGTTTCCAAATGTTTATGTAATAATTCTCATTATACCCCGTGGGGCATCCCCAGTATAAATAGTATTCTCATATTCTGGAAATTCTGTGCTAGAAATTTCCTCTTTTCTAAAACTCTCTGTGTTTCTGTCTTGTTCCTTTTTCTTCCCGTCACCTCTTTCTTGTCTATTTTCTGCCTTCTTGGTCCATTCTCATGTCTTTTTTCCCCCCAGAAAAGACTTGAAAGGTAACAATTCTCTCGTGTTTGGAAGTCAGATGCGCTGGGCCTGACTTTTCAGGTGCTTAACGGCAGCGTGACGCATTTTTACTCATATAACAGACAACAATATTTGTCTCTGAGGGTTCGAAGAAGAACAACAAGAACAAGAACAAGAAAAATTATCATTAAAGTTTTACTTTCTTTAATAGCAAGAACAAGAAGAATTATCATTACAGTTTTACTTTCATTTTAAGACACATTACTCCATATGCAAAGGCTGCACTAAGGCTACAACCCTGATGTGGCCTCCATAGTTGTGAACTACAATTTATGGTCATAACCTTGACATGGCCTCAATGGTTGGTAGATCTACATGCATCGTAATTAGCAGACTGAATGATTTTCCTTAGATTTCCTATAGAGAACACAGAGCATTATTCATCCGTAGCCAAGGCAGCACGAACCTAAAAAAATTATACAATCATGGATGAAGGTTTCTTTTCTTGTTTGTTATTTTTTCTCATGTTGGGGTAAAGTAGACTGTGATTTTCCTCCCTCTGTGTAAAAAAGTATTGATATTTTACTTTTTCTTTCTTACATTCCTTACCTCTTATTTCGTGCTTTTGTTCCTTTTCTGTGTTCCTTTATTTTTTACCCCGGTATTTTCTTCCTTTTTTTCTTTCTGATAGTTTTTTCCTGGTATTTTCTCCTTTTTTATATTCTTTTTGGACTTGTTTCTGTTATTTCTTTTGCGTCTTGTTCCTATCTGTAGAATGACTGTTCCAGGGTCATGATCTTGCAGCGTAAAATGGTTGACATTTAAAATGTCGGATGAATGGGCATCAATTAACCAAACTTGAATGATGAGAAATCAGAATTCATATTCTTCTCTGTGGCTTAATGATAACGTTCGTTCTGTGCCCACCTATTTTTACTAATGAGAGGTTTGCATCTAGTTTTATTGTTAACTAAAAAAAAAAGCTAGGCATTTTAAGCCTCTCTCTCTATGTATCTCTGTCTCTCTTTCTGTGTTTCTCTGCCTCTGTGTACTTGTATGTGTGTCTGTCTAAGCCTATATATCTGTTGTGTGTGTGTTTGTCTGTCTGTCTGTTTTTGTGTCTGTCTGTCTGTCTGTTTGTGTGTCTGTGTGTGTGTGTGCTTTTATCGCTTTCTCTGCTTCTGTGTATCTGTCTGTCTGTCTATGCCTGTGTCTCTGTCTGTCTGTCTGTCTGTCTGTCTGTCTGTCTATCTCCTTATCTTTTGTGTTAGTGTAAGTGTGTGTGTGTTTGTGTGCGCGTGCATGCGTGAGGGAGAGAGAGAGAGAGACAGAGAGAGAGAGAGAGAACCAGCGAGGGCGTGTGTGAGACATTGAATTATTTCAAATGATCTTAATTTTCAGCTTGATTTTGTCATTGTTCAACCTGATTTAGCAACAAGAAAGGCGTATTACAAATGTCCAATTATTCTTTTTTTTATATCTTCGAATCATTCTTGGCTCTCAGTCTTTCCATTTTTGTTAGCGGTCGTTTCCTATTTCTACGGTATTTGTGTGTGATACTAGTGACATTGACAGAGGCGTGTATTTGAAATACTGTGTTCCTGATTTGGGAGGTCTTCAATTAGCCAGAATTTCAGGACAGGACCAGTATTTTTTTGCAGCTATTATCGTGTTCATGAATAATTAACCTGTCACGAATCCTGAATTTCTGACAAAAAAAATATTGAACCAAGGTTAAGGGCTTTTATTACGGTTTTGTCTGAAAATAAATTTTTCAAAAAGCCAGGAGCGTTGTAGCTTTCTCATAGTAAAAGTTCAATGCATTACCGCTGGCTTCATCTGCAAATTTAAAAAAAATGCATGCAAAACTCAGTTAGAGATTATATTTTTTCCAACATGAAAGTACAAAAGGTGAAGGAGGTGTACCCATCACCTATGCGATTCTTGGGGAGCGAGATGTCAGAGACCTCAGCTTCTCCAGGGGCCAGCACATAGAAGGCGGCGCCCAACTCCTCTCCCTCGCTGCTTTACCTTCCCTGACCCTAAAAAGGGCAGGTACCTATTTTATAGCTGGGTGAACTGGGAGAATGTACTGAAGACAAGCCGCGCAAACGGTCATCCATTCATTTGGCAATGCTGCTTGACCTTAGCTTGGGGAAAGCGAGTGCTGTGACCACTGAGCTATCCCGTCCCCATTGTGACCAGCATTAGGAAGACTAGGACCACACAGTCGAGTGTCATGCCCCTAACGGATACAATTTAGGACTCAGAAACATTGGATTATGGCCCACTAAAGCAAAGTCTCAAAGCGCATGCACTTCCATTGCAACATCTTTACATTATCCTCATCCTCATTGATCATCATGCAGTGAAAAACAATTGTCTGTGACTCGTGGCCCTATTGCTGTGAACTCGGCATGACCTCTGGTTTCCATTTCTGTGCCTGTGGTACTGTTTGTGTCAAAGCCTTTTGGATTGGCTTCACAGGAGGTCGATGGAGGGACGTTGTGGCAGTTGCCGCTTCAGGTGGGAATATCACACAATCTGGCTTTGCGACAGAGCTATTACTACAGTCAGCGGGAGGCGCCCTGTTTTTGATAGCTCAGAAGAGGCATAGATGAATGAACTTCGCCAAACTGACTCGACAGCAGTGCAGGGTCTCTCTGGTTGGTGGCCGCACAGAAGGCTAACATTGATAAGCTCGCTATAGGATTCCGTATCTGACAATGCGATATAACCAATCTAGGTTTTTATTTTATTTTTATTCTTTTATATCGAGGATAATGGAATAAGCACTCATGTGCTTTTTTTACATCCTGTCCCCGTGTGTATGCGGTTTTGTAAATTTTGCCATCTGTTTCCACCGGCACACAATGGCCTACTCTTACGAAAAGCGGAACAGGATTTAACGTGTGCGCAAGATGTTCTGCATGCGTTCGAAGACGGGGGCCTCGGTTTATAGTCTCATCCGAAGGACTTTGTGTGTCTGTGGGCGAGAGGCTGCACTGGACTGAGCGGCGTAGAAACAATAGGACAGAAGAAACATAGAAGATCTATTCTATCTATCTGTCCCGTAGTCTGACGACCGTGGGGGCACCCTCAAAGACTCAACAACCAGTTACCTCCATTCCTTGCTCTGTTTTGCCTTTCTCAGGGTTTTGTTGAGTTCTAGGCCTGTCCATTCGCTGATGTTATCCTCCCAGCTCTTCCTTGGTCTGCCTCTTCTTCTTCCTCTTTGGACAGTGCCTTGTTAAATTGTCTTTGCAAGTCCTTTGGATCTTGAGAAGATGAGGTAGCAAAATAAAAACAGCAACCAATATTACACTACAGAAAGGAAATACACAGAACGCAGCACACTGCAACTGTACAAAGGTGTCTCAAACGCTGATGCATGATGTGCAGATATCAATGTAATGCTTACAACAACACAAATCTGTATCACCATCTTCGAATTGTTTTCCTCCGTGGGGATGCTGGGGGCCTATCAGTATAAACATGACCCTCGCCTTCTGGAAATTCTGCGCAAGGAGTTCCCTCTTTTCTATCCCTCCCTTTGTTTCTGCTTTGTTCCTTTTCTTCCTGTCGCCCCCTTCTTGTCTACTGTCTGCCTTCTTGGTCCATTCTCTAAATTCTGCGCAAGGACTTCCCTCTTTTCTATCCCTCTTTTTGTTGCTGCTTTGTTCCTTTTCTTCCTGTTGCTCCCTTCTTGTCTACTGTCTGCCTTCTTGGTCCATTCTCATGCCTTTTTTTCCAGAAAGACTTGAAAGACAACAGCTCTCTTCCACGCCGTAGTCGTGTGCACTGGGCCTGACTTGTCAGGGGCTTAACGGCAGCACAATGCATTTTCGATTACATGACAGACAACAAGAGTTGCTGTCTGAGCAGTTGACAAAGAAGAAGAAGGAGAAGAAGAAGAAGAAGAAGAAGAAGAAGAAGAAGAAAAGAAGAAGAAGAAGAAGAAGAAGAAGAAGAAAAGAAGGAGAAGAAGAAGAAGAAGAAGAAGAAGAAGAAGAAGAAGAAGAAGGAGAAGAAGAAGAAGAAGAAGAGAAGAAGAAGAAGGAGAAGAAGAAGAAGAAGAAGGAGAAAGAAGAAGAAGCAGAAGAAGAAGAAGAAGAAGAAAAGAAGAAGAAGAGAAAGAAGAAGAAAGAAGAAAAAGAAGAAGAAGAAAAAGAAGAAGAAGAAGAAGACGAACTTTCAGTCTTTTTCTGCACATTAAAGATAACACTGCTTGCAAGGTATATATGTATCTGTATTAGTGGGTATAAGTTAAAACAAACACATACACACACACACACTTCGGATGAGACTATAAACCGAGGCCCCGTGTTCGAACGCATGCATAAACATCTTGCGCACACGTTAAATCCTCTTCCGCTTTTCGTAAGAGTAGGCCATTGTGTGCCGGTGGAAACAGATGACAACATTTATAAAACTGCATGCACACGGGGATTGGATGCAAAAAAGCACATGAGTGCTTATTCCATTATCCTCGATATAAAAGAATAAATTTTAAAAAACCTACACATCTGTATGGCCCGAAATTCTTCACACACACACACACACACACATGCTCGCACGCACGCACGCACGTGCACGCGCGCGCGCGCACACACACACACACACACACATACATCTGTATGGCCCGAAATTCTTCACACACACACACACACACGCCAGTATGGCTTGAAATTCTACACTGTCAGAGAGATCAGCTTCGCAGGAAATGCATGGGTGTCTTGAAAATCGGCTTTAGAAGTAGAAACATTGACACAGACTCCTAAGGGAAAAACACACACCCAAAACAAACTTGCTGTTGGCATGTTTCTTTGAATACGGCAGTGTACACCCATCTGTTAAGTACTCGACTGACCCTATAGCCGAGTGGGTCAAGATAGATAATAATAATAATACTAATAATGGTAAATGGAATTTATATAGCGCTATATCTTGCAAAAACAAATCAAAGCGCTTGCATTCATCCTACTCTAACACATGCAACAAGTTATAATAAAAAGTTTTACAAATTCAAATGTATACACACACACACACACACACACACACACACACACACACACACACACAGAGGTTGTGTACTTTGGCAGGGTGCTGGGGATTTCCGCTGTTGAGGGTAAGGACAGAAATGAGATGAAACAAGAGGGAAACAAGATTCACAGTGACCAACTCCAGCTTTACTCAGTCAAGGGTCAAGAGGCCCAGTGCTAAAGTTAGCTTGCCCCTCCCCCCTTTTATCAGGTCCAAGTGTGGTCAGTTCCTGCTATAATTAACACTAGCTGCGGTGGAATTGGTTAGCAGCTGAGAGGAGCTGTTAGTGGGGGAAAATGACAGCTGTGCTTGACCATTCGATTCATGGGTCCATGAAGCCGTTGGTCGAATCTATGCGGTGTCTGGTGGTGAAGTAATAGTGTGTGTGCGTGTGTGGGGGGGGGGGGGGGGGGGGGGGGGGGAGGGGGAAGGTATTTTTGCGATCTCCAACATCAATTTCCAAGTTCAAACCTGCCAGTCTCCTAGTTGTCTTCGTGTATGATATACGCATACAGAAGATCAAAATACGCTCGTTAAAGATCTCTATAAATCATGTTAAACTTCTTATGGGTTACCAAAAAAACGAAAACAACACGCATAATAATAATTATCTACGAAGTTGGAATGTGGCTACCTTCATGGTTGGGTTAAAAAAAACAAAGAAACAAAAAAACAACCTCTTAGCATAATTATGCAAAATTTCACCCTCAGTGAATGATGGACTACTACTACTACTACTACTAATAATAATAATAATAATGTATGGAATTTATATAGCGCTGAATCTTGTAAAGCAACAAATCAAAGCGCTCAGATGACATGGTTTAAAACACAAATTATTTTTTTATATTGAGGATAATGGAATAAGCACTCAGGTGCTTTTTTCTTTACATCCAATCCCCGTGTGTATGCGGTTGTGTACATTTTGTCATCTGTTCCCACCGGCACACAATGGCCTACTCTTGCGAAAAGCGGAACAGGATTTTAACGTGTGCGCAAGATGTTCTGCATGCGTTCGCACACGGGGGCCTCGGTTTGTAGTCTCATCCGAAGGACTAGCTGAATAACGAAACTAAGAAGTAGTTGAGTCGGGCAGAGAGGACGCTATCCGAGAGGAAGACATCCATGTACACAGACAATGGTGTGCTGTTCCCCACTTTGTCCCCCGGGTGTGGTTTTTTTTTGGTAACCCACAAGAAGTTTAACATGATTTACAGAGATCTCTAACGAGCGTATTTTGATCGTCTGTATGCATATAATTATTTTACACGAAGAGAACTAGGAGACTGGCAGGTCTGAACTTGGAAAATGATGTTGGCGATCGCAAAAATATCTTACTATCTTGGTAGATCGGTGGTCTAGAGGTAACGCGCCTGTCTAGAAAGCGAAAAGTCCGGGTCCGAAGTGTGCGGTGGTTCGTATCCCGTCTGGGCCCGAAACTTTTCCCCCCATCCATTAGACCATGAGTGGTGGTCTGGGCGCTAGTCTTTCGGATGAGACGATAAACCGAGGTCCCGTGTGTTACAGAAAATTATGCAGCGTACGTAAAAAAACCTACGGCAACAAGAGAGTTGTCCCTGGCAAAATTCTTAGAAAAAAGCCACTCTGATAGGGAAAGAAATACAGTTGCAGACCAAAAAAAAAGAAAAAGAAAGAAGGGTGGCGCTGCTCTTGTGGCGACGTGCTCTCCCCAGGGAGAGGAGTCCGAATTTCACGCAGAGAAATCTCGTGACTTAAAGTGGTATAAATAAATAAATAAAGTTGCCTGTAACATGCACTGTACTGTCGTCCACTATGTTGCCCTGAACCTCACGCGAGGTGTCAGACGTGTGTAAAAGGAACAAAAAGTAAATGCGCCATTGCATGCTAATGGTTTTTGTCCTTAGACCCAAAACAAAAAACCCAACTCGCTAGTGTGTGTGTGTGTGTGTGTGTGTGTATGTGTGTGTGTGTGTGTTTGTGTGTGTGTGTGTGTGTGTGAGAGAGAGAGAGATAGAGAGAGAGAGAAAGAGAGAGAGAGAGAGAGAGAGAGAGAGAAAGAGAGAGAGAGAGAGACAGAGAGAGAGACAGGGAGAGAGAGAGAGAGAGAGAGAGAGAGATAGAGAGAGAGATATAGAGAGAGAAAGAGAGAAAGAGAGAGAAAGAGATAGAGAGAGGGTGGGGAGAGAGAGAGAGAGAGAGAGAGGAGAGAGAGAGAGAGAGAGAGAGAGAGAGAGAGAGAGAGAAAGAGAGAGAGAGAGAGGGTGGGGAGAGAGAGAGAGAGAATATGTGTGTGCGTGGAAAGAGAGAGAGAGAGAGAGAGAGAGAGAGAGAGAGAGAGAGAGAGAGAGAGAGAGAGAGAGAGAGAGAGAGGGGAGAGAGAGAGAGTGAGAGAGAGTCAGTGTGTTTCTCTTTGACTGTGTGTATGTGTGTGTGCGTGCGTGTGTGCGTGCGTGCGTGTATGTGTGTGTGATTGTGTGTGTATGTGCGCGTGCGCGTGTGTATGTGCGTGTGTTTGAGTGTGTGTGTTTTTTTGGTGTGTGTGTGTGTTTGAGTCTGTATGTGTGTGTTTGAGTCTGTATGTGTGTTAGCTTGCGCACGCACACACACACACACACACACACACACACACACACACACATATGCACACACACACGCACGCACACACACACACACACACACGCACGTGCGAGTGCATAACTTTTTTCTCAGAAAAATGCTCTGCGCAGGATATTTCCAAAATTGAAAAATCCACACACATTCGTTATTATGGCAATCTTTTAGCTTTAAACATAATCCAAGGTTGAGAAACAGTTCTGTCCTGAATATAAAATCTTTTTGCTACACGAGCCACAAACAAATAACCGTAATACTCACGAAGATCTGACTTTGTTCCTGGACGTTCCTTTATGTTCTCGCAAAAGCATTCGTTTTGAAATTTTAGGACAGAAATTGAGCAATTCAAGCAAGGATACATTTGGCTATGTTTTGATTACAAGTGGTGATACAATGCCAGACTTGAATGGAACTTTCCCTGCATGATATGTCTTTTCTTTCTCCGTATGTGTATTTTTCTGTATGTTTCTTTCTCTGTGTGTTTCTTTTTCTGTATGTTTCTTTTTTTGTATGTTTATTTTTTCTGTCTTTTTTTCTCAGTGTGTTTCTTTCTCTGTATGTTTCTTTCTCTGTGTGTTTCTTTCTCTGTATGTTTCTTTCTCTGTGTGTCTTTCTCTGTAGGTTATTTATTTGTATGTTTCTTCCTCTGTATGTTTCTTCCTCTGTATGTTTATTTCTGCATGGTTTTTTCTCTGTATGTTTGTTTATGTATGGTTACTTCTCTGTATGGTTATTTCTGCATGTTTCGTTCTCTGTATGTTTATTTCTGCAGTTTTCTTTCTCTATATGTTTATTTATGTATGGTTATTTCTCTGTATGGTTATTTCTGCATGTTCCGTTCTCTGTATGTTTCTTTCTCTGTGTGTTTATTTCTGCATGTTTCTTTCTCTATATGTTTATTTATGTATGGTTATTTCTCTGTATAGTTATTTCTGCATGTTTCGTTCTCTGTATGTTTCTTTCTCTGTATGTATATTTCTGCATGTTTTCTTTCTCTGTATGTTTCGTTCTCTGTATGTTTTTTTCTCTGTATGTTATTTCTGTTTGTTTCTTTCTCTGTATGTTTATTTATGTATAGTTATTTCTCTGTATGTTTATTTCTCTATGTTTCTTTCTCTGTATGTTTATTTATGTATGGTTATTTCTCTGTATGTTTATTTCTGCATGTTTCGTTCTCTGTATGCTTCATTCTCTGTATGTTTATTTCTGTATATTTCTTTCTCTGTATGTTTCTTTCTCTGTATGTTTATTTATGTATGTTTATTTCTGTATATTTCTTTCTCTGTATGTTTCTTTCTCTGTATGTTTATTTCTGCATGTTTCTTTCTCTGTATGTTTATTTATGTATGATTATTTCTCTGTACGGTTATTTCGGTATGATTTTTTCCCTTCATTTATTGTATGTTTTGAACTGACACGTATATGGCAACGACAAATGTGAATATTACAGAAAAGAAAAAAATACTTGAAAAGTTTGAAAAAAAAGAGTAAAAGGAAAAAAAGGAATAAAAGTGGAGGAAACAACAAAAACTAAAAAGAGAAACAGAAGGGAAAAAAACAAGAAAAAAAACCACTTTCTTAAAAGACAGAATCTTCAAAACAACGCCAAAATCGTTTCCCTGGTTTTCAACAACAAAACCAAACCAAACCAAAACCAAAACCTTTTCTACTCAGCAACCAGCACTCACAGAAACGTGTTTAGACATGTTTGTTTGAATCAGCATCAAACCACAAACAAACAAAACAAGCAAAACAAGCAAAAAACTGAAGAACCGAACGAAATAGCCCGGAAACCGGAAAGTAGTGTGGAGAAAAAACTTGATCCTAAATGTGAGTGGTAAATTGCAGCAATCTTGCAACACAGTTCACTTCGAGGTTAAAGCAATTGGTCAGACAAAGAAAGAAGAAAGGAGGAGAGAAAGCGAGAAGGAGAGAGAGAGAGGGGGGGGAAGAGAGAGAGAGAGAGAGAGAGAGAGAAGGAGGGAGAGAGAGAGGAGAGAGAAGAGAAGAGAGAGAGAGAGAGAGAGGAGAGAGAAGAGAGAGAGAGAGAGAAGAGAGAGAGAGAGAGAGAGAAGAGAGAGAGAGAGAGGAAGAGAGAGAGAGAGAAGGAGAGGAGAGCGAGAGAGAAGAGAGAGAGAGAAGAGAAAGAGGAGAAGAAGACAGAAGAAGACGAGAAGACAGAGAGGAAGAGAAGACAGAAGAGACAAAGAGAGAAAGCAGATAGGTAGACGAAGATGAGAGAAGAGACAGACAGAGACAGACAGAAGACAGAAAGAAGACAGACAGACAAAGACAGAGAAGGAACAGAGTAGACAGACAGAAGACAGAGACAAGAAAGGCAGAGAACAGTAGATAGGTAGACAGACAGACGAGAGACAAAGACAGACAGAGAGACAGTACAGATAGATAGACAGACAGACAGACAGAGACAAGGAGAACAGAAAAGAGACAGAGGAGAACAGATCAGATAGGTAGACAGACAGATTGAGAGAGACAGAGACAGACAGACAGAGAGATCAGATAATAGAGTAGACAGACAAACAGACAGAGACAAAGAAGAGACAGAGAGAAAAGTCAGATAGTAGACAGACAGACTGAGAGAGAGAGAGAAGAAGAGAAAAGATAGACAGAAAGAGACAGACAGACAGAGAGACAGACAGAAACAGAGAGAGACAGAGAGAAAGACAGAGACAGAGAGACATAGAGAGAGACATAGAGACAGAGAGAGACTCGACTGAGATAGAGAGAGAGACAGACTGTCAGACAGACAGACAGACAGACAGGCAGACAGGTATACAAGTATACAGAGAGAAATAGATGGATAGATAGATAGATAGATAGATAGATATAGATAGATAGATGGATACATGGATTGATATAGATAGATAGATAGATAGATAGATAGATAGATAGATAGATAGGCGAGAGATAGAGAGAGATAGGACAGAAGAAGAGACAGAAGAAAGAGACAGAGACAGAGAGAAAGAGACAGAGAGAAGAAGAGACAGAGAGAAAGAACAGAAGAAGACAGAGAGAGAGAGAGACAGACAGAAAGACAAACAGACACAGAGAGAGACAGATACAGGCATACAGACAGATATACAGACAAACAGACAGACACACAGAAAACGATTCTTAAATAGTTTATTCATAAAGGCCACTGACGCTTCTTGAACGACTTAAGAGCTCTTTAAGACAATAAGGAACCGGAAACGACATCTTTAACCAAACACAAAAAAAATATGCAAAACCAGATCTACAGACAGAAAACTAAGAAATACTGAAAATCAAAACTTACTACTTATTGATTTCATCACATGTCTAATATGAAAGGTTTTTCCATAGCTGTGGAGTTAATTTGCCAATAGTAAATCAGCTAGGATAGCCACACACAAGGAAGCACACAAAGGTTAAAATGCATTTTTTCTGGCTCGCATGTTTTATGTCGATAATTAGAATCTTTGCCTAATGTTGGACAATAAAAAATAAAATATAATCCTGTTCATTCTAATCAAAGGGGACATGTCATACAGTCTTGGATATTTATCTATTTATATTTTATTGATTTTATTATTTCATTTCGAGGATAATGGAATAAGCTCGCATTTGATTTTTACATACAGTCCCCGTGTGTATGCAGTTTTGTAAATTTTTGTCATCTTTACCTCATCCTGCCTATAAATCTGCCTGTATACGTACACTATCTATCGATGCAAAGACACATGCAGGCAGATTGATAGTCAGGGTGAGATATAGACCAATGTCTATCTATCTCTCTGTCTACCTGTCTATCTATCTATCTATCTATCTATCTATCTACCTACCTATCTATCTATCTATCTATCTATCTATCTATCTATCTGTCTGTCTATCTATCTATCTATCTATCTACCTATCTATCTGTTTGTCTATATGTCTGTCTGTTTTTCTGTCTCTCTGTCTCTATCTATCTGTCTATCTGTCTGTCTATTTGTCTGTCTAGCTAGCTATCTATCTACCTACCTATCTATCTATCTGTCTGTCTATCTATCTATCTATCTATCTATCTATCTATCTATCTATCTGTCTGTCTGTCTGTCTATCTATCTATCTATCTATCCATCTATCTACATATCTATCCATCTATCTACCTATCTATTCATCTATCTACATATCTATCCATCTATCTACATATCTATCCATCTATCTACCTGTCTATTCATCTATCTATCTATCTTTCTTCCTACCTTCCTATTTCCCTAATTACCTACCTACCTACCTGTCCAACTACTAACCCTTATCATACCCCTTCCTCTACGTCAATGCTCTGCTTGTCTGTCAGTTTGTCTACATGCCCCTCTGCCTGCCTGTTTCAGTCGCTCTCTCTCTCTCTCTCTCTCTCTCTCTCTCTCTCTCTCTCTCTCTCTCTCTCTCTCTCTCTCTCTCTCTCTTTCATTTTTCAGCATATCTGTACTTATTTCTCCATCCATCTCGCTGTGTAGCCTTCAGCTGTCTGACATAATCCCACGCAGGGTAGACAGGGGAAAGGAGATAAACCATTTCCCTGATTGCTTTTGGGTAAAAACGGACATTCAAGTCTTGCAATATGCACACAAACGGGGCTATACACACATGCAGGCATACAGAAGTACATAATTATGCGCTTGAGGCAAGTACCCTCAACCCCCCCACAAACAACCTGAATGCTCGAGCTCTTCTGTGCATGCACGTGCGCACGCGCGCGCGCACACACACACACACACACACACACACACACACACACACACACACACACGGCTTTGCTTGCATAGCGTGCAAAAACCAAAACTATACCCACATATGTCGCATAGCAAAGAAAAAGGAAAGAAAAAGCATATACAAAAAGCATAAGAGAAAAAAAAAAGGACAGAAAATAGAAATATAAAAGAAACCAAGAAATCCGTCAAAGTTTTTATTTTTCTTCTAAATATATGCTAGAAAATGTTTGCTCTTTCTTTTTTAAACCATGCCTCTTTCTATGCACAGAAGAACGTATTCCAAGTTTCACCACAGTTCAAATTGTTATATTTACATTTCAGAATTCAGGGATTCTTATTCTCTTTAGGCCAGCCCTGTATTGAAGAAAAAAATAGCTGCCAATAGGAACTTTGGTTTGGTTTGGTTTAGCTTGTTTTGTTGTTGTCGTTGTCTTTTCTTGGTTCGTTTTCTTTTTCTAGCTTGCTTCTTTTCTCTTTATTGTAGTTCCTTCCATCCACTATACATTTTCATACTGCTGCTTGATACATTTTTGTTTCCCTTCTAAAGGAAAGAGGGCTTGGTTGTTTTTTTTGTTTTTTTGTTGCTGTTATTGTTGTTGTTGGTTGTTGTTTGTTGTTATGTTGTTGTTGCTTTTTTTGGGGGGGTAAAAGATGTCTTTATAATCGGATAAAACTTTCTTTATCTTTTCTATTGCTTATCAGAAGAAATCTGCTTTTCTAGAAATGTGGCATTTTATTGATTTATTTGTATCAATGGGTGTTATTGTATTGTATTGTATTGTATTGTGTTGTGTTGCATTGTATTGTAGTGTATTGTATTTTATTGAACTATTTGGTATAAGATCGTGTTAAATTGTTATGAAGTGTAGTACACTGAAGTGGAGTGGAGGGATTTTAAACATTTTCCATTTAGAAAGGAGAACAGATGAACATATTATAGAATCATAGTGTTTTGGTTATTTCAAAAAATGAAGTCCTGGGGTCATGTATTATTATATAACTTACTTTGGCACCACATTCACACGATAGCACCATCATACCTGAATCTCTCTGACCGTGGCTTTTAGTGTTGATGTCTCAAGGGTCAGGAACATGAATGAGACTCGTTAGCTGATTACAGAATTCGGGCCTCTGTGTGTGTGTGTGTGTGTGTGTGTGTGTGTGTGTGTGTGTGTGTGTGTGTGTGTGTGTGTGTGTGTGTGTGTGCGCCTCTGTGCCCCTACTGGGAATGATTTTGTGGGTTAATTGTAGAGCACAACTGTCGAGTGGCCTTGTTTTTTTTTTCCTGAATTCATGTGCTCTCTCTGTCTCTGTCTCTCTTTGTCTCTGTCTGTATCTGTCTCTCTCTGTTTCTGTCTATCATGTTGTCATTGTTGTGTTTGGGAGAGCTTGCTGTGTTTGGGAGAGGTGGACTGTCATTTTTATTTCTCTGCGTTTAGGCAGTATTAGTGTTTCGCTATTCTTTCTTAATAATTCTTACCTTTGACTTCTATGTTGTCTGCTGTCTGTCTGTCCTGTCTGTCTGTTTTCTGGGCTCTGTTTTCTCTCTCTCTCTCTCTCTCTTCTCTCTCTTCTGTCTCTTCTCTCTCTCTCTCTTTTCTTTTCTCTCTCTCTCTCTCTCTCTCTCCCTCTCCCTCCCGGATAGCCTGGTGGTTAGAGTGATATATTTTTGATCTGCTAACTCAGGTTCAATTCTCGTTCAAGAGGTTTTTTTTCCTCTGGAGTTAACATAATGCCGACTTCACTTTTACTAAAAGTCCTTCGGACGAGACTTGAACCAAGATCCCGTGTACGAACTCACGCAGAACATAGTGCGCATACGTTAAAACCCGTTCCGCTTTTCGAAAGAGTAGGCCATTGTGTGCCGGTGGGAGACGAAGACAAAATTTACAAAACTACATACACACGGGGACAAGATAAAAAGCACATGAATTCTTATTCCAATATTCTCGAAATAAAAGAATAAAATAAAAAATAAAAATGAAATCTCTCGCTTCTCTCTCTCTCTCTCTCTCTCTCTCTCTCTCTCTTCTCTCTCTCTCTCTCTCTCCTCTCTCCTCTCTCTCTCTCTCTGTTGTCTCTCTCTTGTCTTCTCTCTTTCTCTTCTTCTTCTCTTTGGTTTGTTTTGGTTTGGTTTGGTTTTTCCTGGTCTTTTTTTTTCATCATTTTCGTGACTTTTTTCCTTCCATTTTTCTCCCTTTCTTGCTTTCTTCTCTGTCCTTCGTTCTTTCCTGTATAATTATTGTTCCGAGTTTCGTTCTACTGTCGCTAGTCATTAAACAATATTTTATTTATTTTATTCTTTTATATTGAGGATAATGGAATAAACATCCATGTGCTTTTTACATCCAGTCACGGATGCTTAATCTAGGATCTCTAAGGCGAAGAACAAAAACAAAATGCATCTATAAAACAAGCCGTATTCATTAAACATCAATCATATTCAACGTCTATCTCGCATTCTCCATACCCCAAAACAACAACCAAACAAAACGAAAACAGTATAACACTATCATCCAGTAAAGGCCTGTACACAACGCAAGCGTGTCTTTAAAATCGCAAGCATGTCTTCAAAATGCGAAGCGTGACTTCAAAATCGCAAGCGTGACTTCAAAATGGCAAGCATGTCTTCAAAATCGCAAGCGTGTCTCGTGTCTTCAAAATCGCAAGGGTGTCTCGTGTCTTCAAAATCGCAAGCGTGTTTTCAAAATCGCCTTTAAAAGCAGAGAAACACTGACACAGGCTCCATAGGGGGAAAGAAATAAAAAAAAGACACCAACTTGCTTGTGACATGTTACACTTGGGACAAGTAGTCTTGCCGGCAACTTGAAACGCTGAAGTGGAAGAGAGAAGTAGCCATCAATGTAGAGAGAGAGGGAAAAACAGACAGAGAAGAAATGGCCTGTATGTCCCTCTGGATTCCTTTGCCTGTAACATCTATGTGTCCTCTATGTGTCTCTTGTCTTCACACGAGATGAAATAAGTGACTGGGCTATTTGGTACTCCTCTTGTGTATGCATGAACAGAACATTCTCTATGTCTCTGTCTCTGTCTGACAGTTTTTGTCTGTCTGTGTCACTGTCTGTCTGTGTCTCCAAATCTCTAAAATGATTTTGTTTCTTCATAAAGAGGTCAATGGCCCATGCAGGAAGTGGTTGCTTCAAAGATTATAAGTCAATGAGTAATACTAGAGACAAGAGGGAATGTATGCAGCAAAAGAAAAAACCCAAACCTACTAAGCAAAACCTACAGCTAGAAATTAAGAATACAATTACAGAAATAAATTTGAATGATATTATGCCATTCTTATTGCCAAGGCTATGAATGAACATTTATGAAGTTAAATCACAAATATTATTAAGACAGAACCTAAGCTCACAAGGAGAATATCTAAATGGATTATCTATCTATCTATCTATCTATCTATCTATCTATCTATCTATCTATCTATCTATTTATCTATCTATCTACCTATCTATCGATCTATCCATCTGTCTATCTATCTGTCTATCTTTATCTATCTATCTATCTATCTATCTATCTATCTATCTATCTATCTATCTATCTATCTATCTACCTATCTACGTATCTATCGATCTATCCATCTGTCTATCTATCTATCTATCTTTCTATCCGTCTGTCTGTCTGTCTGTCTAACTATCCATCTACCCATCTATCGATCTATTTATCTATCTGTCGATCTGTCTATCCGTCTGTCTGTTTGTCTATCAGTCAATCAATCTATCTATCTCTCCATCTGTCTATCTATAATCTATCTATCTATCTATCTTTCATCTTTCTTTATCTGTCTGTCTGTCTGTCTATTTATCTATTGATCTATATATCTATCCCTCTGTCTGTCTGTCTGTCTATCTATCTATCCAACTCTTTATCTCCCCATCTATCTGTCTATCTATCTTTTCCTTTTTCCATCTAGCTAGCTAATTACCTATCTATTTACCTCTATCTCTCAATCAATCAATCTATCTATCTACTGATATGTCTCTCTGTCTCTATCCCTCTATATATCTATCTATTTATCTATCCATCAATCAATAATCTATCTATCTATCCGTATGTCTGTATACCCCTCTGCCTGTCTGTTTCAGTCTCTCTCTGTGTTCATTTTTCAGCATGTCTGTACTTATTTCTCCATCCATCTTGCTGTGTAGCCTTCAGCTGTCTGATATAATCCCATGCAGGGCAGACAAGGGGATAGGAGATAAACCATTTTCCTGATTGCTTGGGGGTGTGGGGGAATGCATTTGTGTATAATGGGTATTCAATTTTTACAATAACACACACTCACACAGGCATAAATATAAACATGCTTACCCTCATAATCGTGTGCATATTTTACGTGCGCGCGCGCGCGCGCAGCACCACACACACACACACACACACACACAACACACACACACACACACACACACACAACAAACTAATTATGTCTCAAACTGTTTTTAAGGTAAACCGATAACATTTAACTTTTTTTTCAAACGGTGCCATTTTCGATACACATATAAACTATCCCATGTTTCACCGCAGTTGATATCTTATACTTCTGTCTTTAAATTCAAAGTGTGTTATTGTTTTTCTTGGTCAACCCAGTATTGACGCAAGAATAATAGTTGCCTATAATATTATTTTCAAACTTTTATGATTTGCTCCTTGTTTATCTTTATTCTGTTTTTCTTCCAATGTTCAATTTTTTTTGCCAATGTTTTTTTGGCGTGTATTTTTATGATGCTGATTGATGTTGTTATTCTTTTCTTCTGTTTTACTATTTATAGGAGAGAGTTTGCATTTCGTGAAAGATATCTTTATAATCTGATAAATATCTCGGGGGCTATCAATTTCATCTATTGTCGACCAAAGGAAATCCCGCTACTCTTAGATATAGGCATTGCATTGTAATGTATTGGATTATGTTGTAATGTATTGTATTGTAATGTATGATATGTATTGCAGTACAATAATATGTTGCAGAGTATTGTGATGTTGCGGATAGCTGCTTCCAAACATGCACACATCTTGGCAAGGAAACAGATTGATTTCAGTTTTACAAGCCCTTCTGGAGACTGAAGATTCCCGATACGCGAGGAGCACGTTCTATTGCATGCTGGGCAGATGAAGGCAGGAACTAGAACTGTTTTCTTGCTTGGTCTGGTCTCGATCTTTATTGTTGATAATTTATAACTTATACCACTTTAAATCACGGCAGATTTCTTTGCGTGAAAATCGGGCTGCTCTCCCCGGGGTGAGCGCGTCGCCACAAGAGCAGCGCTACCTTTTTTTTCTTTTTCCTCTCTGCAACTCTATTTTTTCCCTTATCAGAGTGGCTTTTTTCTACATAATTTTGCCAGGGACAACTCTCTTGTTGCCTTGGGTTCTTTTACGAGCGCTAAATAATAATTATATTTAACACACGGGACCTCAGTTTATCGTCCCATCCGAAAGACTAGCGCTCAGACCACCACTCAAGATCTAATGGATAAGGGAAAAGTTTCGGGTCCAAACTGGATTTGAACCACCGCACACTTCCGACCCGAACTTTTCGCTTTCTAGACAGACGCGTTACCTCTAGACCACCGATCCACCTTTAGAGTTCAGAGTTTTTTGTTTTATTTCGCTTCTCGGCTAGAGCTCCGTGGTTCACTAAAGCCGACATTTTGTGTACACACACGTTTGCATATCATTTAGGCAGCCGTATTCCGACTTCTTTTTATCATTATTTTGTTAAAATTTTATATCGAGGATAATGGAATAAGCACTTGTGTGCTTTTTTTTAAATATCCGGTCCCCGTGTGTATGCGATTTTGTAATTTTTTTTATCATCCGTTCCCAGCGGCACGCAATGGCCTACTCTTACGAAGAGCGGGACAGGATTTAACGTGTGCGAAAGATGTTCTGCTTGCGTTCGCACACGGGGCCGGGCCTCGGTTTATAGTCTCATCGGAAGGGGACTTGAGGGATGATGTCTACACACGACACCACAGCGTATGCGAAATTGTCTTTAACATGTACACACGGTTTCCTGCAATTTTTACTTTGCTCAAGACCTCGGTTGATAATGTCATCCAAAGAACTTTCGGGGGAGTAGACCCGGTACTGAAGTTAACTCCATCAGGGGATAATTCTCTTGTGATGGGTATCTTGGTGGTGGCTTGAAGCGGGTCATTAGATCAGGAGCTTAATGATCTAGCCACAAGACTATGCACCCCCCCCCCCCCCACCCCCCCATCACCTCTCTCTCTCTCCTCGCCCCCTGTTGGTTTCATGATCGTTCTTTTCAGCTCTGACGCTTCTCTCTTGCTGTGAGGCTTCTCTGAAGTTGAAACTGTCTGCTGGCTCTATTGATGGAATGGCGCCGTTTGTTACATACACACGCACACACGCACGCACGCACACGCACGCACACACACATAACCACACACACACACACACATACGCACACACAGAGACACACAGACATATATATATAGATATATATATCTATATATATATATATATATATATATATATATATATATATATATATAAAAATATATATATATGCGTGTGTATATGCATGTATGTATATATATATATATATATATATATATTATATATATATATATATATATATATATACAATTGTATTTATTTTTTTATGCTTTTATAAGACACCATTGCCCTACATTTAAAACAGATGCCAAATATTAATTTTTCTAACGCTTTTTGGGAGTCCTCATTAAAATCTGGCCGTAAAACTAGCTACGATTGACAGTATAATGTTGAAATTGAAACCCCCATTTCGATTGATATATTGTGGTAGTTAAGCTTTTATGGGTTTTCTATATTTTTCTCAGTTTTTGTGTCATGTAAACGAAAAGTACACCAAATGTTTGCTTTTCTTTTCTTTACAGATCTGGAAAAGCCATCTTGTATTTCTCAGGCACTGCTAAGTCTTTGTAATTGATTTGTGCAGTAGAAATGCTGTTGTCATTCTTGAAACGTTTTCTCTCTATGTGTTCAGAAAACAAACATCTATCATTTTCAAACACCGACACCTGTCTTACTTTTATCACCCGATGTTTTTTCTACCCAGACAGATGCGGGTATCTGAACGAACATGCCTTCCATTGCAAAATCCTGTCCATCTTCCCAGAACTAAACGTATCGAGGCCGTGAGTGGTTCTTTTAGAGATCTGTAGAACAGCCACCCCGTAGCTATTGAATAATAAATATTCCACAGTTCAACAGAGAGTGCGGGATAGTCTAGTGGTTAGACCACTGCGCTGATGTTAACTGATGGCCAGAGTACGGGTGTCAGCCAACACGAAGCACCCGTTTAAGGGGATTTTTTTTCCCTTGAAGGTAACATCAATACCGACACAACTGCCCTAAAATGTTCTTCGGATGAAACTATAAACCGAAGTTCCCAGCGCGATCTTACGCAGAACATCATGCGCACACGTTAACACCCGTTCCGTCTTTTGAAAGAAAAGGACACTGTGTTCCGGAAGATAAAGATCCCAAAACTAGGGGAAAAAACACCGCATGTGTGTTTGGGGACAGTATCCCCGAATACGGAATGCATCTAGCTTAATAGTGGGCAAAAATGGATTGATACGTAAAATCTCACCACAGGTGCGCCTGGGAGCTCTAGCCGAGGAACAAACGAACGAACAACAACAACAACAACAATTACATGAAGTTGCAACTACACCACCAGATTAGTTAGAATCCACAACACTCTCCTGCCAAGAACCGATTCAGAAAGTGGTAGGAGACGATACAAAAAAGGAGGGAGGGTTGTGGGTGTAGGGCGGGGATGAGGGGGTGGGAACGAGAAAATTAAACTGAAGTACGGTACGAATACGTTAGCATTTGACACAATCTCACAGAGCTGTTGAAGGATACAGGGGTATCAGGAGATAGTTACAGGAAATTGATACAAAGAAACAGGCTACAGGTAACAGGAGACAGACTACAAACCGTGTCCTACAAGCCCAGGGACCCAAGACAATCAATTGACAGACGGATCTTCTGTGCCCTACAATGCTCTGCAGGCGTCACCTGCTCTGCACGCGATACCTCACTCCACTCTGCATGGCAGGGCCATTTTCAGCCTGGATCTGCCGGCACCTTCCCACAGCCAGAAGCACAGCGGTGTTCATTTTCTCAACGGCAGTTCGCAACAAGGTCATTCACTGGAAGAGTATCGCATCGCATTGGGTAAATTAGTTCTTCAGTTTTAGTCCCTTGCATTCCTGAAGTCCTTCGGATGAGATTATAAACCGAGGCCCCGTGTGCGAACGCATGCAGAACATCTTGCGCACACGTCAAATCCTGTTCCGTTTTTCCGAAAGAGTAGGTCATTGTGTGCCGGTGGGGATGGATGACAACAATTACAAAACCGCATACACACGGGGACTCGATGTAGAAAAACAACAACACATGAGTGCTTATTCCATTATCCTCGATATAAAAAAGTCATCTGAGCGCTTTGGATTTGTTGCTTTACAAGATTCAGCGCTATATAAATTCCATGAATTCTTCTTCTTCTTCTCCTTCTCCTTCTCCTTCTCTTCAGGCCGTAATAGACCATGGCTCGAAAATCACGATTTTCAAGCTATATGGTTGATGCCAGAAACAGCCTAGGGTTACCCTTTAATTGTAGTAGTCAGATGACGTCAAAACTGTATTTTTGGTGTCATAGCTTAAATGACGTTTTACTCTTATGACGTATTCAAACTTTTAACCTAGCACTTGTAGGAGCAGCTTGATTAAGAGCTGTCGAAGAGATCCTGGTATCGGTTTTTTGTTGTTGCTGTTTATCTGCCTAATCGTGCCATATTTTTGTGCCGTTTTTCTCTTCTTCATTTTTACATACATACAAAGAAGACAAGAAGAAAAAATCTACATTACCTCATGCACGAAAGTATACAGAAAAAGCAACAACTCAGTATTACATAAAGATGCAGAGGAAACCTTTCACATATACATGAAAGTACAAGAGAACGCGTTAAAACCTGCTCCGCCTTTTCAGAAGAGTATAGTAGGCCATTGCGTGCTGCTAGGGAACGGCTGGCAATTATTCTGAAAATGAAAAACGCACGTACACTGGTGTTGTGTACGGACTTCTTCAAAGCCGGAATATGGCTACCTTAGCAGTATGAATAAACAGTCACATGGACAAAAAATTCGGCATTGTTGAAACTTCGAAGCTGTTGCCAATTAGAATAATAATAATAATAATAATAATAATAATAATAATAATAATAATAATAATAATAATAGAAGAAAAAGAAGAAGAAGAAGAATAACAATAACAACAACGACAATAACAACAAAACAAGAACAAGAAAGAATAAGAAGAATGCAAAGAAAGAGAGAAGAACAAGAACAAGAAGAACAAGAACAAGAACAAGAACAAACAGGGAAATAAAGAAGAAGAAAACATTCACCACACGCATATAAATCAGCAAGAGGCGACAAACTCACCGCTTACAGGAGAACATAATAAAAACAAAAGAGAATGAAAACATAAATAAATAAAGAGACACTTTTGAACATGGAGGAGAGAGAGAGAAACTGTGCAAAAGCACGGGCAGCAGAAAGAATTTTTTAAAAAAGCAGATTACTATGGAGGATAGGGATGAAAAGCCTTTCAAATTTTCTGATTTTTTTTTACGGGGTGGAGGGGTGGTGGTAGTGGTGGGGATGGTTGTGATTCTCTTGTTAAGTAAGAAGATTAAGAAGGAGGAAAAGCGAGTGACAGTAATGGTAATATATTGGTTTTGGGCTGCTCTAATCATACCGTAGTTTGGGCCCTTTTATCCTGATTCATTTTTCTATGAAGTAGCTCTATCCTTTTTCTCTCTGTCTCTGTTTCTGTCTCTGTTTCTGTCTCTCACCAACTTTCTCTTTTCTCTTTGACTGTCCATCTGTCTGTGTTTCTGTCTCTCTATCTTTGTCGATCTGTCGATCTGTCTGTCTGTCTGTCTGTCTGTCTGTCTCTCTCTCTCTCTCTCTCTCTCTCTCTCTCTCTCTCTCTCTTTCTCTCTCTCTCTCTCTCTCTCTCTCTCTCTCTCTCTGTTTCTGTCTCTCACCAACTGTCTCTTTTCTCTATGACTGTCCATCTGTTTGTGTTTCTGTGTCTCTATCTTTTCTTCTGTCTCTTCTGTCACCTCTCATCCTCGTGCGGTATATTATATCATTATCATTAGAAGAATATAGAATAATAGTAAGATGATAGAGAGTAGAGAGAGAGAGAGAGAGAGAGAGAGAGAGAGAGAGAGAGACAGAGAGAAGACGAAGAAGACGAGAGAGACAGAGACAGACAGACAGACAAACAATAAACAAACAAAAAAACAAAAGAATCGAGTGTCAAGAAGACAGACACACCTAATACCTTTTAACCATCACCACACAAAATGCGCGCAATTTCTAGCTCTCCCCCCCCTCCCCCACCCCTCTATCCTCCAAACCCCCTAACTCACCTCCTTTTTGCGTCCCCACCCCACCATCCCCATTCCATCCCTATCCCATCACCATCCCCCCCCATCCCCATCCTTAGTCCACTCCCCATACACCACCACCCCACCACCACCACACCACCACCACTATTCACTGGCACTATACCGAGATAAACTCCCTCCCCACCCTCTCCCTACCCCCCCCCACCCTCTCCTCTCCCCATCCCCACCCTCCCATCCCCACCCCTCCCCACCCTCCCCTCCTTTTCCAGCCTCATCCCTTCTACAACACCCCCACCCCCCCACCCCCACACACTCACCCACCCACCCCTTCCTACCCTACCCCACCCACCCACCTACTTCCTCCAACCCTAACCATACCACATACGCGCATATGCATACATGCATGCATGGATGGATGCATGCGCTTGTGTTACGCGCTTGTCGTGCGGCGCGCGTGCATGCGTGCGTGCGTGCGTTTTCCCTTTCCCTGGGTGACAAGTGGCGGGAGGATTCGTAGTGGGGAAAGGGAAAGGGCGGTGCGGTGCTGTGTGCGCTCACACTGTGAGGTGATGCTGACAGGCGGGATCTTTTTTTGTGTGTTGTTGTGTGTGCTGGGAGCTGGCACAGACAAGGGGACCAACCCACAGAGGGAGGGAAAAGGAAGGGAAAGGGAAGGGAAGGGAAAGAGCCCTGCTAGACACTAGGCCTACCAACCAAGCCAGTGAGTGTTCAGTGGTTTTGCACAGTGGATGATGAACATAGTGGAGGTCGTCTTCTAGAAGCTTGGGCCTTGATGATGATGATGGTGATGAGGAGGATGATGACGAGTCCCTAATACTGCTTGTTCTGGCTAAGTTTGTGGGTGTTTTGCCGTTTCTAGCTTTCACTAGTTATTTGGTGTTTCAACTGTTTGATGGTGGGTTGGTGGGGGTTTGTTTGGCTCCAGAAGGTTTGAGTGACTTGTGGTTGTTGTGTTGAGACTTTTTTGTGTGTGACAAAAAGAGATAATTATTATTTTTTTGTGTTGTGGATTTTAGAATTGTGTTCGGAATTGTTAATTGTGGACTTTAAAAAAAAACACCAAAAACTTGTTGGACTGTTAGTAAAAAAAAAAAAAAAGATGATTTTTGTTGGGGGAGGATTGAGGAACTGTGTTTGAAATCGATACTTAAAACTTGAAAAAAACACCCTGATTTAAAAAAATAAAAATCTGTGACAACTGCGTATATGGTGTGTGTAATTAATCCTGCAGTCTTTAAACAGTTGTTTTTTTAATAAATCGGTCACTTCATGAATACTGACTTGCTTTGTCGTTCGCTTATGGATACTTCAGCTCCTTATCAATCCAACCAAAAAGTTTTATTGTAAATGTATAAAACAAGAGAAACAAATCTTGTGAACTGACTTTGTGAGGCAAATGTTGTGTCGTGACTGTGTAAACAGCATTTTTTCTCCCGCTCTTACTAACAGTTTGCTGTAATTCTTGGCCAGCTACACTGGATGACATTATATATAAAGTCGCGAACAGCAAGTGAAAAAAAAAACAAGGATTTTTTTTCTAGAGTAATCTGTCTCTAATAGTTTTGATCCATTTCTATAAAAACCTAACCCTAATATATTATAGTGCTGTCTTCAAGGCTAGACAAAGTGTTTTGCTAAAAACCAGAGATCTGCGTAAAACAAACAACATTTTGCGTCGACCACAGTTTCAAAAGGGACCCTGGGGAAAAACGAAAAGGTATTGATGGCAATATTTGTTGTTGTTTTTCCGTGCTCAATCTTACTCCTTTAAAGAGAGACTCTCTCTGTCTCTGTCTGTCTGTCTCTCTTTATCTGTCTCTCTCTCTCTTTTCTTTCTCTCTCCTCTCTCTCTCTCTTCTCTCTCTCTCTCTCTCTCTCTCTCTCTTTCTCTCTTTTCTCTCTCTCTCTCCCTCTTTCTTTTTCTCTCTCTCTCTCTCTCTTCTCTCTTATCTTTCTCTTCTCTCCCTCTTTCTCTCTCTCTCTTCTCTCTCTCTCTTCCCTCTCTTCTTTTATCTCTCTCTCTCCTCTCTCTCTCTCTTTATCTCTCTCTCTCTCTCTCTCCTCTTTTTCTCTCTCTCTCTCCCTCTCTCTTCTTTCTCTCTCTCTCCTCTCTCTATCTCTCTCTCTCTCTCTCTCTCTCTCTCTCTCCTCTTTCTTCTCTCTCTCCTCTCTCTCTCTCTTTCTTCTTCTCTCTCCCCCTCTTTTTCTTTCTCTCTTCCTGTAAAGCGCACGGCAATCATCTTTGTTTTTGAAATCTTCCGTTCTTTCCTTTTCTTTCCTTTCTTCAGTTCTGTCCTGCTTTGTCTCTGTCCCTGTCTTTCTGTCTGCCACCTCTCTTTCTCTTCTTGCCTGTTCCTCTCTTGGGTCTATATTATGTCTGTCTGTCGGTCTGTTTGCATTTGAACTTTTTATTCAGCCACCCCTTGCTTTTCTCTGTGTTTTGTCTGTCTATCTGTCTGTCTGTCTGTGTGTCTGTATGTGCCTGCTTCTGTCTGTGTGTTTGTATGTGTACATCTCTCTCTGTGTCTGTATGTACGTACGTACGTACGTTTATATGTATGTATGTATGTTTATTTATTTAATTTTATTCTTTTATATCGAGGATAATGGAATAAGTACTTATGTGCTTTTTTTTTTACATCAAGTCACCGTGTGTATGCGGTTTTGTAAATTTTGTCATCTGTTCCCACCGGCACACAATTGCCTACTCTTACGAAAAGCGGAACAGGATTTAACGTGTGTGCAAGATGTTCTGCGTGCGTTCGCACACGGGACCTCGGTTTATAGTCTCATCCGAAGGACTTTTTGTGTATGTTTGTATGTATGTATGTATGTATGTATGTATGTATGTACGTACGTACGTACGTACGTACGTACGTACGTACGTACGTACGTACGTACGTACGTATGTATGTATGTATGTATGTATGTATGTATGTATGTATGTATGTATGTAAGTATATGTGTATGTATATGATATTTATTTATTTATTGACGGATTCATCCATCCGCATTTCCATCCTGCCCCTTGAGAATGGTAGAAGAAGCATAGAGCAGGGGGCAGAGGGACTCATGAAGTAAAATCAACATTCCAGGATATCAAGTTTAAAATTTCATGTGTATATATACACATGCAGAAAAGCAAATATATATCTTAAAGATCCCGTACTCGATGTCAGTGTTCGATCAGTTCAAGAGACACGAACATACCCAGCATACATCCCAGAAGTCGGAATGCAGCTACCTGCTTGGTGGGTCAGAACGGTCTCATACGCAAAAACCTCACCATTGGTGAACCTTGGAGCTCTAGCCGAGGAACGAAAAAAGAAAATAAACCAACAGATTTCTCCTTCTTTCTGTCAGTCATTGGTTTATCCTTGCACTCACTTTTTCTCGCTTGTTGATTACTATAATCAGTGATATCCTTTTGTCCTTTTCAGCCAAATTTTGATGTCTTTTATGCCGTCTTCAGTTTGAAATATCGTGTTGTTTTAACAAAATACGATATTCAACACACTGAGATAAACACTAGGTGTCCATTCTTTTACTACAAAGTTTTTGTTTTGCTTTAATGACGCTTGTAAAGGCAGCGTGATAAAAAATCTGTTTTATTATTTATCAATTACTCTAGTGTCCAAAAGGATTGTTTTATTGTGACGTTGATATGATATTTTTTCGGCTGCCAAATAAGGGATTTCGTTTTCTCAGATAATGTGGCACCCTATAAGCTATCAGCTTGGTTTTTGCTGTAAAGGGATTTGTGGACGTTATTTTTCTTTTCTAAAAAGGCATATGTTTAATCCTAGCATGCATATATTTTTTCACTTTGAAAATGCTTCTGTCTCTTTTATTTATTTGAAGTAATCCAGGGATAAAATCTAGCTTGATGGCTGAGGTTTGGGGCACACAGATTGATCTTTGCTCTAAGAGGATTAGATGCAGAGATAATAATGTCATAACCTGGGCAGTTGGCTTTTTTAGAGGGTTTATAGTTTTATTTTTTGTAAGATCTAACAATGTTTTATACGGTATACTTTTGCTATAAACCACGTAGTTGAATGTTGAACATGTTGAATAACATGATGATAGTGCACATATGGTTAGATTGTCTAAATTACCATATCAATTTTCTGTCTGTCAGCTTATTCAGTAACAAGTTTTGATATTATGGTAAGCAGGCATAAGCACACACCTCTGAGCAACATTTAAACATTCGGTAAAATACATTTTCTCAGCATTTGGCAGACAATCAATCAGAACTTTCCTTGGGCTTTTGTAATTATTTAACATCCAAAGTCAAACACACGTGAAGTAAATTAGGTTCTGAATCTTCCTATCGTTCTTGTTATCTACCACTTTTTAAAAAAAATTCACCTCTCGTTGTTATCTAATCTGTGTGGAAATCAACAGTGCAAAA
>CM054143.1:29152641-29165141 GCA_028751875.1 Rapana venosa | reverse complement strand
GGTGTGTAATCTTGGAGAGAACTCCCCCCCTTCCCCCTACTGTCCTGGGCATTCTGTAACGTCAGGCTAACATCATGAATATGGCAACGACAGGCTTTGTCCCTGCATCCCTGATATCTTCTCAGGAGGTGTTGTGTTATGTTCCGTCCTTCTCAAAGTCAGGTTAAGTGTGACATCACTTGCATTACTCGCATTTTTGTCTTCTTGTTGTTCATAGTAAAGGCAAACCGTTATTAGTGGGAAAGGTACAGTTTATATGTGCAATCTTTTTTTGCAATGTAAAGGAACACCCCCCCAAAAAATCGAACATTTTTCGATTAATAAAAAAATGACATTTTTTGCTGGTGAAGTCATGAGTTGTCCCACTTCAGGAGAACTGAACATGCGTTTTTGTTGTTGTTGTTGTTGAAGAGTGTCGTTTAGTTAACACAGACTGTAGCCTGTCCACTGCAAAAAACCAAGGAAGTCAGCTGCTCGTGCTAACTCTTAAAGTATTTAGTCCTGTCCATGGGATACGTGTATCTGTTCTGAGTCCATTTCATCATCATCATCATCATCGTCGTCATCGTCATCATCATCATCATCATCACATCATCGTCGTCGTCGTCGTCGTCGTCATCATCATCATCGTCATCATTTTCGTCATCATCATCACACATCATTATCATCACCACATACTACCATTATCATCATACATTACCATCATTACCACGTCATCATCATACACCATCATCATCATCACACATTACCATCATCACCGTCGTCATCATCATCATACATCACACACCAGCAACATCAGTCTCTTGAACCAGACATCCGTGTGTGTGTGTGTGCTTTTGTGTGTGTGTGTGTGTGTGTGTGTGTGTGTGTGTGTGTGTGTGTGTGTGTGTGTGTTGTGTGTGTGTGTGTGTGTGTGTGTGTGTGTGCGCGCGTGCGCACGCGCGCGCGTGCGTGCGTGTGTGTGTGTATATGTGTTAGGGGAGTGGGCTTTAGTTGACAGTTTATCTCTTCACCAGGCTGGTCTATCTCCGGTTGATCTATGTCCAGACTCCATTTAGCCCCAAAGCTAAAACCCTTCAAAACCAAACGTTTGCTCACGTCATGTTTTGAAGGTAGTCTGTTAAGTACAGACAGCTATCGGATTTTGAACAGCCTTGGTTTCCCCCCCCCCCTCCCCCCCCGCCTCTCACCCCCCCCCCCCCCCCCACTCCCGTCGGGATGCCGGGGGTGGGGCTGTGAATATATATATATATATATATATATATATATATATAGAGAGAGAGAGAGAGAGAGAGAGAGAGAGAGAGAGAGAGAGAGAGGAGAGAGAGAGGGGGGGAAGAGAGAGAGGGGGAGAGAGAGGAGGGGAGAGAGAGAGAAAGAGGGAGAGAGAGGGGAGGAAGAGAGATAGGGAGAGAGAGGGTGAAAGAGAGAGAGAGGAGAGAGAGAGAGAGGAGAGAGAGAGGGGGAGAGAGGGGGGAGGAGAGAGAGAGGGAGAGAGAGAGGAGGGGGAGAGAGGGGGGAGGAGAGAGAGAGGGAGAGAGAGTGGGAGAGAGAGAAAGAGGGAGAGAGAGGGGGGAGAAGAGAGAGAGGGAGAGAGATGGTGAAAGAGAGAGATAGAGAGGGAGAGAGAGAGAAGGAGAGAGAGAGAGCGTCCCCATCTTCTGGAATATCTGTGCTAGGAATTCCCTCTTTTCTATCCTTTCCTTAGTTTCTACCTTGTTCCCTTCCTTCTGGTCACTTCTTTCTGATCTGTTTTCTGCCTTCTTGGTCCATTCACCTGCCTTCTTTTTTTTAACAGAAAGACAGAACAGATAAGCATTCTCTCCTTCTATGCCGACGTCGGATGGGCTGGGCCTGACATGTCAGGCGCTTAACGGCAGCGCAACGCACTTTCGCTCATATGAAATGTATCAATAGTTGTGTGAATATTTGAAGAAGAAGAAAGAAGAAGAAGAAGAAGAAGAAGAAGAAGAAGAAGAAGAAGAAGAAGAAGAAGAAGAAGAAGAACAAGAAGAAGAACAAGAAGAACAAGAAGAAGAAGAAGACAGTTTGACAAAAAAAAATGGAACTGAATGTCAAAGTCCTTCGGATGAGACTATAAACCGAGGCCCTGTGTGCGAACGCATGCAGAACATCTTGCGCACACGTTAAATCCTGTTCCGCTTTTCGAAAGAGTAGGCCATTGTGTGCCGGTGGGAACAGATGACAAAATTTACAAAACCGCATACACATGGGGACTGGATGTAAAAAAGCATATGAGTGCTTATTCCATTATCCTCGAGGAAAAAATGTCATCTGAGCGCTTTGATTTGTTACTTTACAAGAATCAGCGCTATGTAAATTCCATACATTATTATTATTATTATTATTATTATTATTATTAAGAAGATGAAGAAGAAGAAGAAGAAGAAGAAGAAGAAGAAGAAGAAGAAGAAGAAGAAGAAGAAGAAGAAAGAAGAAGAAGAAGAAGAAGAAGAAGCACCAAAAGAACCAGAAGAACCAGAAGAATCAGAACCAGAAGAACCAGAACCAGAAAAAGAACCAGAAGAAGAAGAAGAACTAGAAGAAGAAGAACCATAAGAAGAAGAGCTTCTGTCCTTTACTGGATGTTTGGGGAAAAGAAGTCCATGCACAAGTTCACACCTGCTTAGCACTAGGTCTTATTACTCATGACATCTTGACACTTGTCATTCTGCTGTTGGAATACTGTCCTCCTCTTTCAAAGATTGTTTTCTACTTCTTCAGCCCTTAAAAAAAAATTTCTTTGAATGTTGATTTTATTCACAAATGTCTTTGTCTTTTTTTTGTCAAGTTCATTTTTCCCCTCTCTTTAAGTCTTTTTCTATCTCCGAAGTCGGAATACGGTTACCTAAATGATGGCGTGTACAAACGGTAGCGAAAATCGCACCATTGGTAAACCGCGAGGATTTAGCCGAAAAACGAAAACAATCGTTTTCAGTCTCCTTTCGTCTCTTTTCGTTTTTTGTCTTCGTTCCCTTGTTGATTTTTGTTTCTCAGTAATTCTGTTTCAAGCTTATACTGACAAGCATCCCAAATTCGATTTGGGGATCGATCCTTGTCGTCGTTGAAACACAAGTAACTTCATTTTTTAAAGTCTCGAGTTCTAATCTCCCATTTTTCTGCTTGATTCCCTTTATTTGATTGAAACAACAAGTCTGTGTTTGCTTCTAAGTCTAGTTATTTCTCTTCAATGCAGACTGCTTTCACAGTGCTATATTATGCAAAGAATACTTTAGGATCTAACAGAAAAAAACAACCCGGGATTTATTCAAAACTTTGGAAAACAAAGAGGAGAGAGAGAGAGAGAGAGAGAGAGAGAGAGGAGAGAGAGAGAGAGAGAGAGGAGAGAGAGAGAGAGAGAGAGAGAGAATGTGCGCGCGTTTGTGTGCGTGTGTGCGCAGATTTGGAAGTTAGACGTCATTTTTCGTCAACACCTCTGACGCGATCCATAGTACTCTTCTTTAACCAAAGCGTCAGCGCCTGGGCTTTATCACAGTTCTTGATTAAACCATTGACGCTGGGGGCAACAGCAAAGTGAGAGGCTGTATGACCAGTGGCTTTCTTTCCCACTCATGGAATTCCACTTTACAGCTTAGTCTTTAGTGATCGACTATGACTCTCTGACTAGGAGGCTTGACTTGCACAGTCCTTATGTGCTGCAGCCCTGGGGGCTGGTTGGCCTTTGGAGAACATCTCCAACGCTGACTGTCCTTATGCCCACTTGGCCGAGAGAGTGGGAGTGTACTGTGGGCAAGGCATCTCCACTATAATCAAATTTCTGCCCAGTTTCCAAAACAGCAGCTGCCTCCTCTGCTGTTTTGGAGGTCATCGTCGGACAGGACGGACAAACATACATCTTTGACCATCACAACCAATTGATCGTCTGCTTCTCTGTCAAACACTCATACAGCAACTATTATTGTCTGTAATTTGAAAGAAAATGCGTTAAGCGCCTGACAGGTCAGGACCAGTGTATCCAGTTTTTATTAATTAATTAATTAATTTATGCTTTTATATCGAGGATAATGGAATAAACACTCATGTGCTTTTTTTTACCACCAGTCCTCTTGGGTTTGCGGTTTTGTAAATTATGTCATCTGTTCCCACCGGCACACAATGGCCTACTCTTACGAAAAGCGGAACATGATTTAACGTGTGCTCACGATGTTCTACGTGCGTTTGCACACGGGGCCTCGGTTTATAGTCTCATCCGAAGGACTTTTGTGGAGAGTGGAGCCTGCACTGATGTAAACTCCAGGGGAAAATATCCCCTTGAACGGGAATCGAACCCGGTCGTCAGATTGCAGAAGCGCAATGTTCTGACCACTAGGCTATCCCGTCCCCTACGATTTCGGCGTTGGAGATACTTATTATCTTTTAAGTCTTTCTGGAGGAAAAAGCCAGGAGAACAGACCAAGGAGGTAGAAACTAGACAAGAAGGAGATGACAGGAAGAAAAGGAACAAGGCAGAAACAAAAGAGAAAATTTTTAGCACAGAATTTCCAAAAGGTGGGAAAGCTATTTATACTGACAGACCCCCTGCATCCCCACGGGGGAAGTATGGTTGATCTGGTTCCTAGATCTACCTGTTGCCTTACGTTGCTGTTGTTGTTGTTGTGCGTTCCTCAGCTTAATTAGCACTCTGGATGTGCACTCTGACTCACTCATCCCACCTGGGAATTACTGTGAGATTGAAACTGCACACTAAATGAGCAGTTTGCGTGTATGACTGTTTTGGAGTATCTCGCCATATAGGCAGCCATACCCTGACTTCAGAGAGTTTTTTAGTTTGCGTGTATGACTGTTTTTTGAGTACCTCGCAATATAGGCAGTCATACTCTGACTTCAGAGGACTTTATCTCCTTTAAAGGAGAGTGCAGATTGTTATGTTCAGAGCTTGTCATGGCTGAAAGCAAATCTCAACACAACATTTTTACAACATACCATAACAACATTTTTAGTGTAGGCCTTGGCAATTAGCTGACATCAACAGCTGACCCAAGCTTTTCGTCCTGGGCCAAACTCTTCATGTGACTCTCACAGAAACGTTGACTGCTGTTTCCTATCCATTACAGGCTTACTACTGCTACTGTCACAGCCAAAGAAGGCCACTGCTAATAAGCCCCCCGATTGTCACAGGCTAGCTCCCCTTTCCAATCAGCTTAGAACGTGGGGCGCGTGCGCATCCATGGAATCCGAGGCCACAATGGCTTGTGACTGCGTGCCGTGCAATGTTGTGAAGCGGATTACACAGTGGCTTCATTCTGGGATCCTTCTCTGAAGTTGTAATGCAGCTACTTTCATGCTGGGCAAAAAAACCCCACCTGGTCTCATATGCAAAAGCTCACCTTTGGTGATGAACCTCTGAGGTCTTACCGAGAAACAAAAAGCATTCTATGATGACACTTGCTGTGTTCGAGTAAGCTTCCTGTTGAGGTTGAACGTTTTCGTAATGTTATTATACCACGGGAAGAAAGAGTATGTTCACAATGCAGTATGTCTGTTTTTAGGGGATAAGTTTCATTTTATCATGGAATGCCCCCACTGTTAACATTTATGACAATATTTTATTCCTCAGCATTTTCTTCAACCCATGTCCAGTTCTTTTTTGTTTGTAGGCTGATGAAATGTCAATCTCGAAAAGTTTTCCTATTTCAAAATTCGAAAGATTTGAAGGTATTTCTTAAAAATTCATGTGTTGTTTTTCACAAGTGATGATTGTGTCTTTTAACGAAAATCATATACTTTTAAAAGCGTCTTGAGTCTTTAATACTGTTTGTTTATCATTTTGCGATGGACTCTTGCTTTTTGAGTTCCTGTTATTATAGATGTTATTTTTGGGAGGATTTCTGTTATGTTTATTCTTTCGTTGAATTCGCTTGTAATCCTTCATTCCCCAAAAGGGTTGACAGGAATTAAATCTTCACTCTTGTCTTTCGTTCTTCATAAATACTGTTTAATAGTCAAGACCAAAGATGCAATCCTTTCCACCCTTTGTTGTATGTGGAGACTTACAAACACTATGTCCAGGAATGTGACTGCCACAAAGACGGAGCGAGATCTAAGTAAAGTAGGAGACCAGAGCAGGATTAGTCCCCCTGTCCTATAACCCATAAGTTATTATTTCTACAAATCGTCACTAAGTTTGACGCAATCAAAAGCAGAAACCCGCATCCAGATGATACAATGAACGCAAATACACTTCTTTCTGTAATGACAAGATATTGTTGACATGTATGATATGATAAGCTTATTCTACTTTGACACTGAAATGTCAGAGTAAAAAGCCTTTTTGTTTTGCAGATGATTTGGAAGGCAAGAGATCTAAAAACTACCTTAGCGCTGTTGTATAGCTATGAGGCATGGCCTGATGGAAAAAAAATCACAGAAAAAGAACATTTTTGTGACCAAATCTCTAGAGTCATGACGTAAGTTATAACACAAAACTTTTAAAGACTAAACTTGCGGAACATATTTAGAAAAAAAAGAAAGATTTTACTGTAGACAGCATCATGAAGATCTTAAAAACGGATATCATTATCTTGTGGAATGTTCTCGAGCTTTCCTTCCGCAGCTAGTATGCCATCTACAGTCTTTACGAGGCAAGGAATGGTCTCACAAACGAGCCAAAGTTCTTTAGGCTAGATCAAGCCAGTACGCAAATCAAACCTTCATAAGTTTTCAGCAATGTCATGGGGCTTCTTGCTCGGTATGTGCGGCAAAATAGGATTACCGTCGACTTCAGTGAAAAACGCAACAAACATACAGTAGGACAGTGTCGAATGGTAATACAAGACCATTGTAGGTCATTTCATCAAGATTCTGCTTATAGCCCAGATTCTTAAAGCCTGTATCGAGGTATAGCTTGATTGAAAACTAAATCAATAGACTGATATGTATCTATGTATCCATATATCTTTGTGTGTGTGTATATATATGGGTGTGTGCGTGCGTGCGTGCGTGTGTGTGTGTGTGTGTGTGTCTCATCATTTTGCGATGAACTCTTGCTTTTCAGTTTCTGTTAGTATTCATATCATTTTGGGGGCATATTGCTGTTAGGTTTATTCTCCTGATCAATTTGTAATCCTCCATACCCCCAAAAAGGGGTGAAAGGAATTAAATCTTGAAATCTTATGTGTGTGCGTGCGCGCGCGCGCGTTTGGTGCGTGTGTGTGTTGTGTGTGTGTGGTGTGTGTGTGGTGCGTGCGCGCGTGCGTGCATGTGTGTGTGTTTGTATGCATGCATGCATGCATGTATGTATAACGAAAAACTGCGAAGAAGCTATCAAGGCCCTCATCAACCATTCGTAACGAACACCATCTTCCTGAAAATCTTTAGCTAGGTTCCTTTAACGACTTCGCTAAATATGTGTCCATCCTAGTACGCTCAGGTATTGCCTAGTTGTCAGCTCATTACCTAACCAAGACATGTCGTTTGACGTCGTTACCTCTCATAAGGGGGAAATGTGTGTGTGTGTGTGTGTGTGTGTGTGTGTGTGTGTGTGTGTGTGTGTGTGTGTGTGTGTGTGTGACTTTTTGTGTGTGTGTGTGTGTGTGTGTGTGTGTGTGTGGTGTGTGTGTGGGGTGGGTGGGGGGTGGTGTGTGTGTGTGTGTGAGTGTATGTGTGTGAGAGTGTATGTTTGTGTGTGCGTGCGTGTGTTTGTGTGTTGGTGAGAGAGAGAGAGAGAGAGAGAGAGAGAGAGAGAGAGAGAGAGAGAGATAGTGAGAGTGGTGTGTGTGTGTGTGCGTGCGTGGTGTGTGTGTGTGTGTGTGTGTGTGTGTGGTGTGTGTGTTTCATTCTTTCATTTCGAGGATAATGGAATAAGCACTCATGCAACTTTTTACAACCCAGTCCCCCAGTGTAGTATGTGTTTTTGTAAATGTTGTCATCCGTTCCCACTGGTACACAATGGCCTACTCTTCCGCAAAGCGAACCGGTATTAACTTGTGCGAAGTTAATGTTGTTGATTATGATGTGTTGTGTGTGTGTTTGATGTGTGTGTGTGTGGTGTTGGAGTATGTGTGTGTATATTGCGTGTTTTGTGAGTGTGTGTATTTGAAATGTTGTGTGTGTTGTGAGTGTGTGTGGTTGTAGTGTTGTGAGTGTGTGTGTTGTGTGTGTGTGTGTGGTGTGTGTTGCGTGTGTGTGTTGTGAGTGTGTTGTGTGTTGTGTGTGTGTGTGTTGTGAGTGTGTGTGTGTGTGTGTGTGTTTGTGATGTGTGTTGTGTTGTGTGTGTTGTAGTGTGTGTGTTTGTGTGTGGTGTGTGTGTGTGTGTGTTTGTGTGTGTGTATGTGTGTGTGTGTGTGTGTGTGAGGTGTGTGTGAGTGACTGTGGTTGTGTTGAGTGTGTGATGTGTGTTAGTTGTGTTTGTGTGTGTATGGTGATCGATGTGTGTTTGCTGTAGTGTGATGTATTAGTATTGTGATTATTGTTGTGTTTAGTTATGTTTGTGTTTTTTTTGAGTGTGTATGTTGTGTAGTGATTTAGTGTGGGGTAGTGGGTGAGTGGTGTGTGTGTGTATTGAATAATTAGAGGAGAGAGGAGAGGAGAATAGATAAAGTCAGAGAGAGAGAGAGAGGAAGAGAGAGGAGAGAGAGAGAGAGAGAGAGAGAGGAGAGAGAGAGAGAGAGAGAGGAGAGAGAGAGGGGAGATAGGGCTTATATGATGGCCTTCTTCTTTCCTTCTTTTTTCTTCGAACACTCAGACAACAACTATTGTTGTCTACCATAATACTATTATGAGCGAAAATGCGTTCCGCATAAGTCCGTTAAGCGCTAGTCAAGTCAGGCCCAGCGCATCCGACTTCGGCATGGGAGAAAATAATTATAGATAAAAGTAATCCACATACAACAACAAGAGAAGATAAGAATCAGAAGTTGAAAGTGAACATGAGTGTGTGTGTGTGTGTGTGTGTGTGTGTGTGTGTGTGTGTGTGTGTGTGTGTGTGTGTGTGTGTGTGTGTGTTGTGTGTCTATATTCCTTACTGGTCTGCCGATTGCCCAAACGATAGACTCACAGTGACAGAGGATGAGAAGGAGGAGGAGGAAGACTAGGAGAAGAAAGGAGAGAAAAGTGGAAGAAAAACACAAACGTAGACAGATTTTATTTAGTGGTCTGAGTGCCGGCTTTTCCCCGTGTTTATTTTTTGGCAGAAAAAGGGGGGAGATGGTGGGAGGACGGGGGTGGGGGTGGGGGTAGGGGTGGGGGTTGAGAGTAGATGGAGATAGGACACGGAGACATGGAGAGGAGGATTAGGGTAGAGAGAAAGAGGGAGAGGGAGAGAGAGGGAGGAAAAAAGAGAGAAGGGTAGTGAGGATGGTGAGAGAAAGAGAGAGGGAGAGAAAGAGAGAAAGAGAGAGAGAGAGAGAGAGAGAGAGAGAGAGAGAGAGAGAGAGAAGAGAGAGAGAGAGAGAGAGAGAGAAGAGAGAGAGAGAGAGAGAGAGAGAACTTGATTTTGAACTCGAACTCGAAAGATTTATTGACCAATAGGCCATTGGTCCATTCATGAAGAGGGTTGCCGAACTGCTTAGTATTTTTTAGTGGGAAAAAAGGAAAAGCAACAACAACAACATGTTGCTGTGTAACAACTACAACAACAAATATGAGAAACAAAGATATCTGTAATTCTAAAGGCTTTACACAATATAAAGTGAAAATGCGCACAAGAAGAGAGAGAGAGAGAGAGAGAGAGAGAGAGAGAGAGACAGACAGACAGAGACAGAGACAGGCAGAGACAGACAGAGAGAGAGAGACAGACATATAGAGACAGACAGAGAGAAAGAAAGAGAGAGACAGACATATAGTGACAGACAGACAGACATACAGAGAGAGAAAGAGAGAGAGAGAGAGAGAGAGAGAGAGAGAGAGAGAGAGAGAGAGAGAGAGAGAGAGAGAGAAGACAGACAGACAGACAGACAGACAGACAGACAGACAGACAGACAGAGACAGAGAGAAATCTGACATACAATGAATCATCTTGGCTCCCTGTGGCTATACAAGAAATGGATGCGGGATGAACGTGTTGATACCTTATACCAAAAACTCCATAATGTAAATGAAATCTTCTTGCTTGTCTGCGTTTGTCAGGAAAATCTAAACGAATGAGTGCTGGAATTGAATTAGACATAGATCCAGTATAAGTCTGACTTTTTCTTTAAGAAGGCCCAGACACTTCATTGCAATGCTAGCTTTACAGTTGCAGAGAATGGAAAGATAGGGCGCTTTTTGAATTTAAACATACTTATGTACAATTTGTAATTATAATTCATATTTCTGTTACACTGTCATTCCTTGACATATACCTAAACAATCGTAGACTTGTTAGCGGTTTGGCTATTAAAAAATCCAAGCCAAATGAAAGCCATCTATCGTTATTATCTGAATTTAGAAGAACTCCGTCGCGCGTAATTTTGCATAGGTAAGGAAGGTAAAGGTAAAGAAATCCCATAACCTATAAGGTCGTAGGGGAGCGAGGCGTCAGAGACCTCACTTCTCTAGGGCCAGCATATTGAGGGCGGCGCCCATCTCCTCTCCCTCGCTGCTTTACCTTCCCTGACCCTAAAGAGGGCAGGTACCCATTTACAGCTTGGTGAACTGGGGGAACTGTACTGAAGCCAAGGCGCGCAAACGGTCACCCATCCAACTGGTAACCACGCTCGACGCTGCTTAACTTGGCTGGTGGAAAGCGAGTGCTCCGACCACTGAGCTATCCCGTCCCGTTGCATACACAATACATATTTGAAAGGAAACAGAATATGGAACAATATAAAAACGCAAGTCGATAAAAATGTCATTTCAAATAATAAGATATCAACCAATATATTATAACCAATCACCATACCAAGATAACATCAACTAAGATATCAATCCATTTAAGAAATCAAGAGGAGCATAACAAACTGAAAATGGCGGTGGTGGCAATTAAGTCTGCCACAAGGTAATGTCCATCCTAGACATTCAGCCAATGTCAATAAAAGACACCATCCCATCCAGCCACGCATCCACCCCTAGCCCCACCTCCCCTTCCTCACACACCATCATTACCACCACCATGATCATCACCACCATCATCACCATCTTCATAATAATCATCATCACCACCATCACCATCACCACCACCAACCGTCATCACCACCATTATTATTATCACCACCATCATCATCATCACCACCAGCACCATCATCACCACCATCATCATCATCACCACCATCATCGCCACCATCATCATCACCACCATCATCACGACCACCATCACCGCCACTACCATCATCATCATCATCATCACCACAACCACCATCATCATCATCATCACCACCACCATCACAGCCACCATTATCACTACCATCATCACCACCACCACCACCACCACCATCATCACCACCATCTTCACCACCACCACCATCATCACCACCACCAACCACCACCACCACCACCACCACCACCACCACCACCACCACCACCACCACCACCATCATCACCATCACCACCATCATCACCACCACCACCACCACCACCATCACCATCCCCCCCCATCATCACCACCACCACTACCACCACCACCACCACCACCACCACCATCATCACCACCACCACCACCCCCTATCATCACCACCACCACCACCACAACCACCACCACAACCACCACCACCACAACCACCACCACACCACCACCACCACCACCACCACCACCACCACCACCACCACCACCACCACCATCACACCACCACCACCACCACCACCACCACCACCACCACCACCACCACCACCCCCACCATCATCACCACCACCACCACCATCATCATCATCATCACCATCATCATCACCACCACCATCTTCATCACCACCCCACCACCACCACTCACCATCACCAATCACCACCACACACCACCACCACCACCACCACCACCACCACCACCACCACCACCACCACCACCATCATCATCATCATCACCACTAACCAAGACGGTCGTAGGGGGTCCCTCACACCTAGAGACCAGGAAAGACAAAATAATGCAGATGGTGACTTTTTTGAAAAAGCTAACCTGCATATTGCCAGAGACATTACACCGGAACGGTGGTCTTAGAGGTAACGCGCCTGCCTAGAAAGCCAAAAGTCCGGGTCGGAAGTGTGCGGTGGTTTGATCCCCGTTTGGGTCAAAAACTACCCCCCCCCCTCCCCCCATCCCTATCCACAAGACCATGAGTGGTGGTTTAGGTGCTAATTCTTTCGGATGAGACGATAAACCGAGGTCCCGTGTGTTTCATACAGTTATTTAGCACACGTAAAAGAACCCACAGCAACAAGAAAGCTGTTTTTTGGCTAAATTCTGTAGAACAACAGCCACTCTGATAGGGAGAAACAAAAAACTACAGTTGCAGACGAGAAAAAATATAAATCAGTGGCGCTGCTCTTGCGGCGACGCGTTCCCCCCTGGGGAAGAAGAGTAAACAGCCCGAATTTCACGCAGAAAAATCTACCG
>CM054143.1:29127641-29132641 GCA_028751875.1 Rapana venosa | reverse complement strand
ATAAAACACCAGGCATTGCTTGGCGAGGCAGCACGTAGAGGGTGTCACGATTGGAATTATCAGCTTCAGTCCAGAAACTGTTCTGTCTAATGAATGGAGGAGCTTGGTGGGTTTTTTTTGGGGGGGACCTAGTTAATTTTCTTGGGGTTTGGGGAGTTTGAAGGTTGGGGAGAGGTGGGGGGTTGTGTGTGTGTGTGTGTGTGTGTGTGTGTGTGTGTGGTGTGTTGTGTGTGTTTGAGATTTTTATGGTGAGTGATTTTTCTTAAAACTTGAAGATCGTGATTTTTTATTGTTTTTTTTGTTGTTGCTTGATTTTATGACGATTTTAAAAAAATATTGTTTGCTGGATGTTTGTTTGTTGTTTGTTGTTGTTTTTGTGTGTGATGCGTTCTTGCGTTTGTGTGTTGGACAGATTGAGGTGTTGGAGAGTTGCCACTTTTTCCCCCCTGAAAGCTCTGTATTGGTCTGTTTCGTCTTGTCTCTGTCTGTCTGTCTGTTCACCTTGTCTTTGTTTGTCTGTCTGTCTGTCTGTCTGTCTTTTTCACCCAGTCTCTGTCTGTCTATATGTTCTTGTCTCAATCTGTGTGATGACTCTGTCTCTGTCTGTCTATCTGTCTGTTTGTATTATATATTATATATATATATATATATATATATATATATATATATATATATATATATATATATATATCTTATATATGTATCCTATATATTTATATTTTCTCTACACATCTATCTATATATCTTTCTTCCTCCTCCTCTCTCTTTTATTCTCCCTGTTTCTCTTCCCCTATCTCCACCTCTGTCTGTCTGTCTGTCTGTCTCTTTCTCTCTCTAAGTGATGTGAGTGTGTGTGTGTGTGTGTGTGTGTGTGTGTGTGTGTGTGTGTGTGTGTCTCAAGATGGTTGGATGAATGTGAATTTGTTTAGGACTGATAGCCTTTCTTCAATTGAACATCGCTTTACTCAAGATGATAATCATACTAGAAGAACAAAAATATTATGAAGAATAATTATCATGAATATTACAAAAGTTTTTGACATTTATGTCATGTGTGAGTGTGTGTGTGTGTGTGTGTGTGTGTGTATGTGTGTGTGCGTGCGTGTGTGTGTGTGCGTGCACACATTTATATTTGCACGCATGCATTCTTGCATGCACTTATGTGCGTGTGTGTATGTATGTGTCTGCGTGTTTTTGAATGTGTGTGCGCGTGCATGCATTTTTATATTTGCACGCATGCATTCTTGCATGAACTTATGTGCGTGTGTGTATATGTGTGTGTCTGCGTGTTTTTGAGTGTGTGTGTGTGTGTGTGCGCGCGCGCTCGCGCGCATGCGTATGTGTGCGTATGCGTGTGTGCGTGCGCGCTTGCTTGTACGTGCCTGCTCGCGCTCGTTCGTGCATGTGTGACAAGTGCGTATGTACATGTGCGGTTGTGTAGGTCTCTTGTTAGTACTCGCAAGCGTTCATCCTTGTCAAATCAACTTTCCCATCGAGGAGTTATTTCCTGCGCGGAATCTGTGTACTACTGTTAGTTTTCTCTCTCTTCCTGCATCTTGTATGGCTGATGGAACTGATAACTGATTACAGCCCTGCTAATCAAATGTGTCTTCTCTCTCTATGTCTCTGTCTCTCTTTTTTTGGTGTGTCTCTCTCTGTCTGTCTCTCTGTCTCTCTCTCCTGACTCTCTCTCTCCCCCCTTCACTCTCTGTTTTTCTCTCTAACCCCCCTCTCTCACTGTTTTTTTTCCTCTTACCCACTCTCTCTCTGTTTTTCTCTCTACCCCCCCCCCCCTCCCCTCTCTCTCTCTCTGTTTTTCTCTCTACTCCTCTCTCTCTCTCTGACCCTTCTCTCCCTCCCTCCTTCTCCCACTTCTCTCTCTCTCTCTGTCTGTTTCTGTTTCTGTCTCTCTTCTTTGTCCTCTCTCCTTTTCTCTGTCTGTCTGTCTGTCTCTGTCTCTCTCTCTCTCTCTCTCTCTCTCCACCCTCTCTCTCTCTCTCCCTATCTCTCTCTCTCTCTCTCTGTCTCTCTCCCTCTCTCTCTCTCTCTCTCTCCCTTTTTCTGTCTCTCTATGTGTGTGTCTCTCTCTCACCTTCTCTCTGTCTGTCTTTCTTTCTCTGATTCTGTCTCCTCTCTATCACTGTCTCTCTGTCTCTGTGTCCCTGTGTTTCTGTCTCTGTCTGTCTCTTTCTTTCTTTCTTTCTTTCTTTCTCTCTCTCTGTCTCTCTGTCTGTCTCTCTGTCTCTTTCTCTCTCTCTCTTTCTCTCTTTCTCTCTCGCTCCTCTCTCTCTCTCTCTCTCTCTCTTCTCTCTCTCTCTCTCTCTCTCCTCTCATCTCTCTTCTCTCTCTCTCTCTCTCCTCTCTCTCTCCTCTCGCCCTCTCTCTCTCTATCTCTGGAATTTCTAAATGAATGGATCCACATTAGCGCAGTGGTATGCTTGATCGATTCAGGCTCAGAATCCATCATCATTTTTGTCTGCAGGGAGGGGAAAAAAGCGATAATGTTTGGGCCGTGCATAGTAGGCCTCGGTTATGTGATTGTTTCTGGTTTATTTTTTTGTTTGTTTGTTTGTTTTCGTTCCTTTAGAGCTCCGAGGCTCACCAATGGTAAGATTTTTCGTATGCGACCGTTTATTGTTTTCTGATACCCATCATTAAGGTAGCCGCATTCCGATTCCGGGGATATGGAATGGTTTTTGAATGCGGACGTCTTGCAGGAAACAGTATTGTTGACATTTTTCCAGGTTCGTTCCTGCTCAGAATTATAATTATGGTGTGCTTTTAAAAAAATCTTCAGGGTGGAATATAGAGCTTTGAAGATGCGTTTATTAATTATTGCTGCAGGCAACATTTGTGTTAGTTTAAAAAAATATATATATATCTCTGTCTCTGTCAGTCTGTCTGTCTGCCGCTGTCTTTGACTCTCTCTCTCTCTCTGTCTCTCTGTTTCTCTCTCTGCCTCTCTCTGTCTCTATCTATACAAGAACCATACACACGGGGACTGGATGTAAAAAAAAGCACATAAGTGCTTATTCCATTATCCTCGATATAAAAGAATATAAAAAATATATCTGTCTCTGTCTGTCTATCTGTCTGTCTGTCTGTCTGTCTGTCTCTCTCTCTCTCTTCTCTTCTCTCTCTCTCTCTCTCTCTCTCTCTCTCTCACTCTCTCTCTCTCTCTCTCATCTCTCTCTCTCTCTCTGTGTCGAGTGGTCGATCTTCATCATCAGCCTTTGCTTAGAGAGGCACATTCAAAGCCATCAGTGTTCATTATGTGATGTTTGTCAAGACACCCACTTCAACTACTGAGGAAAAGTGGTTTTGCAATCATTTCATCTCATTTGTACATACAATTAAAAACACAACAAAACGTGCTTGCTTCTCTTACACGTCGCAATGATATATATATACATACATACATAATATATATATTATATATATATATATATATATATATATATATATATATATATATATATATATATATATATATATAAACACCTAAATCACAAAGGAAACAAAACTTATTTGATTTTCTGGTACTTCGCATTCATTTGTTTCAAATTTGTATTATACTACGATTAACAACAAAACAACATACTTGCTTCCATTTATTTCCTCTGCTCCTTTAACTCCACAGCGAGTCATGGAGGCACTGCACTGAAGAGCGTTTCACCAACTTCCTCCATTGAGTTGGGTGCTTGACACTAACAAGAAATGTTTTACCAGATCCAGAAATAACTTGCTTGATCGAAAAATGCTTCTCAACCTGTGAGCATTTCGGCTTCTTGTATTTCAGCTTCAGTGCCAATTTCTCGAGAAAATGAAAACTCCGCCGCTCACAGAATAGTCCATAGAAACATGTGGGTGTTGCAACTTCAACATAATTATGTCAGATTCTGTTTATTTCTTCTGTTATGTAAAAAAACCCCACCCTTGTGTTTTGTTCAAGTCTTGTCAAGTCGAATCAAAACCACTTTAATCATCCCATGAAGGACAATTACAATACCGACAGGAACATTGATACGTGTCATAATCTCGAAAGACACAAGAAAGCTACATATAATATATGGTTCATACATTCCAAAATAACTTCAAGTATGTTCGTTATTCGTAGGGTTTTTAACCGCGTGATTGATTTTCTTTTGTGAATACGTGTTTAGTGCTCAACAAAGGAATGGGGAACATTTTTGGATTGCTAGAACCTGTTTGATGTTTGAAAACAGCTCTATGTATGTAAAACCCATATCATTAAGTATCACAAAGGCTGAAAGTCTGGAATGACGAAGCCTTGTACAGAAGAAGCCACGGTAACCAAGCAGAAAAGGAAGAAATGGGAAATATTACACAAAAAGGAAAGGAAAAGAAGGGAAGAGAAACAGAATGCAAACAGATTAAAAGAAAACAAGATGGAAAAGAAGGAAGACAAAAGAGAAATAAAGAACAGAAAGAAAGAAAGGAAGGAAGGAAAGAAGATGAAAAAAGGAAAGAAAGAAAGAGACAGAAAAAACAAGAAAGAAAGAATAGAAAAGAAAAGTAAAGAAAGAACGACAGAAAGAAAAGAAAGAAAAGAAAGAAAGACAGACAGACACAGACGGACATACGTACAGACAGACAGACAGACAAACAGAAAGAAAGAAAGAAAGACAGACAGACAGACAGAAAGACAAACAGACAGACATAAAATAAGATAAATAAAATAAAGGAAAGAACAAAAGAAAGAAAAAAGAAAGAAAGAAGAACGAAAAAAGAAAGAAAAACATAAAGAAAGAAAAAAGTAAGAAAGAACAAAAAAGAAAGAACACGAAGAAAGACAAGACAGAAAAGAAAGGCAAACAGAAAGACAAGCAATTGGAAGAAGAAAAAAAACAACAGAAGAGAGAAAAGGGGTTTAGTGGCTGCCACGTTTCTCTTTCTTTCTTTCTTTCTTTCTTTCTCTCTCTCTCTTTCTTTCTTTCTTTCTTTCTTTCTTTCTTTCTTTCTTTCTTTTTTTCTTTTCT
>CM054143.1:29117641-29122641 GCA_028751875.1 Rapana venosa | reverse complement strand
GGTGCGAGGTCAGAAGCCACACGGATGCCATACGTTTGTAGACTGTCTTTCAGTTCTTGATTTGTTCTTATTTATTTTTTCATTTTATTTAATTTATGTCTTCTTTTATATCGAGGGTAATGGAAAAAGCACTCATGTCCGTTTTTGCCACTAGTTCTCATGTGCATGCAGCTTTGTCAGTTTTGTGATGCGTTCCAACCGGCGCACAATGGCCTAGTCTTCCTAAAAGCGGAGCGAGGTCAGAAGCCACTTGGATGCCATATGTTTTTAGACTGTCTTTCAGTTCTTGATTTCTTTTTCATTTAGCTATTTTTTTTTTTTCATTTATTCATTTTTTTATCGTATCTATTCTTTTATATCGAGGATAATGGCATAAGCACTCAAGTGGGGTTCTTTTTTATATTCAGTCTCAGTGTGTATAAGGTTTTGTAATCTTTTTTTTTAATCTGCTCCCACCGGCATACAATGGCCTACTCTTTCGAAAACATGACTTAACGTGTGCACAAGATGCTCTGCGTGCGTTCGCACACGGGGCCTTGGTTTATAGTCTCATTGGAAGGACTTTTGGGGAGAGTGGAGTCTGCACTGATGTTAACTCCAGGGGAAAAGTTCTTTTTGAACGGGATTCGAGCCTGGGTTGTCAGATTGCGAGCGCAATGTTTTAACCACTAGGCTAAATCATTTCAGAGTTCAGTTCAGGGTTCTCTCTATCTCTGTCTCTATCTCTGTCTCTGTCTGTCTGTCTGTCTGTCTGTCCCCCTCTCTCTCTCTCTCTCTCTCCTCTCTCTCTCTCTCTCTCTCTCTCTCTCTCTCTCTCTCTCTCTCTCTCTCTCTCTCTGTGTACGAGGAACCAGTTATTTAAAAAAAACACCCCACTGTTTCTGTGAAATGTTATAACAAAACTAAATGACAATTTTTCTGTACATTTTTAATGCAGCAGGTAAAAAGCGATGCTAGATTTAAAAAAAAAAAAAACAACCCTGTCTACGATGATAATCTGTTTCAGAAAAAAAACATGTGAACCTATATCAGGAAAGGTTCAAGGAATAACATTTTAAACACAACTAGAAGAAACAGCCGTCTGATTGTATTACGAAATAAAATGTGCTAAGCCATTAGCAGTATAAAATATCGTCAAGTTTTGGATACTTTCTGGTAAGATATAATAGCACATGTTATACAAAGGTAAAGGTATCCCACAACCTATGTGGTCGTAGGGGAGCGAGGCATCAGAGACCTCAGCTTCTTAATCGGCCAGCATATTGAGGGCAGCGCCCATCTCCTCTCCCTCACTGTTTTACCTTCTATGACCCTAAAGAGACAGGTACTCATTTACATCTGAGTGAACTGGGGGACTGTACTGAAGCCAAGGCGCGCAAAAAACGGTCACCCATCCAAGTGGTAATAGCACATGCAGGTAAGCCAAACATCAGTTAAAGCTATCATCAAATTCTGAACACTGTCTAGTACAATATAACAGCACATGTAGGCTTTTTCATCCCTCAGAGTATATCGGGTTTAGAAGGATAATAGAAAGCTGTGTGTAGTCTCATTGGTTTTCAGCTTTCTGTCTTAAACCTTGCCTTCCTGACCTTCTGGTACTATGCCATGGAGGGATGAGCCTGCTGATGTCTTCTGAAGCTTTGTTCTGTGAGGAGGGAGGACTGCATCTGTCTGATCTGTGTTGTTGCTTGTTCATGGCCTTGTCCTTTTCAGGACCTGTTTCAGACACTGCTTTCGACAGACACTCGAGCCGAGTGGTTGAGACCACTTGACTTCAATCCAGTGGGTCCATGAAGTCGTGGGTTTGAATCTAGGAGGTATCTGATGAAAAAAGGGTGGGAATTTTCAAGATGTCCCAGGTCAACTTCAAGCGCAGACCTGCCAGTGCCTTAATTCCCTTCGTGTATATACACACGCAGAAGAGCAAATGTGCACGTTACAGATCCTCTAACGCATGTAAGTGTTGCAGAAACACGAATGTACCCAGCACACATCCCGGAAGCTGGAATAAGGCTACCTTCATGTAGGCAAAATGTGGGCAGATAGACCTGCCAAAAAAGGTGCAAAACATGGACAGGATGCAATAGAATTGCATGTACCTTTATCCTTAAAAGAGGGGTACAGCTTACTAGAACAAAAATCATGGAGAAAGATCACCGAAACTAATCAGCAAAATGAGAGATTTTTTAAACTAGAACTGCAATTAATACCGATAATTTAACAGTCGTAAACCATTCATAAGCGTGTGTAAATGTTTTTACGTCAAGAAGAATTACTGCTTTATTTTATAGAATGAAACTAAATGCACTGATAACCAAATTCAGCAAAAATTGTAAATGTCTATGTGGTGAGAATATTACCAATACTCATATACTTTTTGATTGCCAGAGTGTAAAACCTTTCATGCCCCATTTTTCTGAAAATTCTCTTACCATCATATTCAATGATTTAAAACTGGCATTTGAAATTGTGAAAGGTCTTTACCGCAGTCCCTTAGGACATTTGTTATAGTTGCATTAACGTTAATGACTTGTTCTTATGTTTTTGTTATAATTCCTGTTGCATTGCCAAGTTTCTTTATATGATTTTTTTGTAAAAGCATGGTTTTGGTTTTTTTGGTGGTTTTTTTTTTGGGGGGGGAGTGTTTTTTTTATTGTTTTTAAAAAAAAATAAAACATATACCTCTCCATTTGTACCCCCTCGTCTAATATCACTAGAAGTGAACAGACGTAAAATTGAAGTCAACAACAATGTAGGCAAAAAGCGGTCGCATACACAAAAATATCACCGTTGGTGACACTTGGAGATCTAGCCGAGAAACAGAAAACGACACTTGTCTTTATCGCGGTCACTTAGAGGCTGTTCATTTTTTACATTAATTTTTTGTTATGAGAAAAGCAAGGCAGCAGACTGGCGCCACCCATAATGTCCATATTATGCTCCAGGATCTGCTATTAGAAGCCACTCTGTCTGTCTCAGGTGTTTGGGTTATCGGTGTTCTGGTGTCGGTTCAACCTCAGTATTCAGGACCCTGTTTTGTGCCAAGAAAAGTCAGTGGTGATAGTGCGTATCTATGTCACACTTTCATATTGTCAATTTTGCTAAAATTATAGCATGCGATTAAAAAAAAAATCCTTTGTAGTTTTGATTCTCTTTTTTCTAGAGCATATCGTCAATTCAGTAGGATTCAACTTTATCTATACTTTCGGCTCTTATGGTAAATATTGTCCCTTTATAACCTGTTCAATGCGATATCTTAGTTGTTTTGAATGTCAAGAAAAGGAAGCTCAGATGGTATGGGCATGCGACAAGATCAGATGGGCTCTCCAAGACCATACCGCAAGGAACAGTGCAGGGGAAGAGAAGGCGAGGCAGGCCGAAGAAGAAATGGGCAGACAACGTTACTGAATGGACCAGGAAGAGCTTCTCCACAATCCAGGCACTTACCCACAACCGCCGCAAATGGAGCCAACTGGCAGTGCAGTGCCCCTACCGCCCCGGAGGGGGTTACGGGAGTAGATGATGATGATGATGATGATGATGATGATGATGATGATGATGATGATGATGATGATGATGATGATGATGATGATGATGTTGATGATCGATGATGATGGACATTATCTTCAATCTTAAACCTTTTCTTGACTGTCTCTCAGTAAATGTTTACGGCTCTTACGGTAAGAGGCGATTCTGGTGAAGACATGTCTGGACAGAGGCAGCTTCGTGATTCTGTTTCATTCTTGCAGCCCCCGAGACCTCTTTTCTTTCGAGGATGCTGCTTTTAAAGTCTTGCCTTACATTTTCGCCCTGCTATGAATGTAATTATTTACAATGCACGCCTCGTCTAGCTTTCGGCTCTTGTGAGTGACATTGAGCTCTTGTGCTGGGCCAGTCTTAGATTTCTTGCACGAGGAGGATTCCTCCGTGTTAATTAAAGTCTTCTTTTTTTCTCTCCTGTTCATGGGGAGGTGGAGGTTGATGAATAGCGAGCGTGGCTACAAAACCCAGCTTCTCTCTCGTTGATTAATTTCGACAAAACATGTTAAGAATCTATCCATTTTGTTCTGTCCAGGGATTGATCTGTGATAGCTTTCCCTTGCATGCATGCTGTTTGGGGGATTTTTTTAAAAATACCTTTATGCTGCTTCTTCACTGATATTATTATTATTATTATTATTATTATTATTATTTTTCAGCTATTACATCACCTTGCTCTCCTCTTGTTTTCTCCTGGCACTCTTCTTGATTCCTTTGTCTTTCTTTCATTGTGGGCAATCTTTGTTTCTGTTGTAGCGCGAGCGTCTGGGCCCTTGTTTCATGTTGCAGTCCTCACCTCCTGCCCCTCCTACCCCCTCCTCCCTCCCCCCCCCCCCCCCCGTGGGGATGCCGGGGAGCCTGTCAGTATAAATAGCACCCCCCCCCCCCCCCACACACACACATTCTGGAAATTCTCTGCTAGAAATTTTCTTTTTCTTCTTTCATTCTCTTTGTTTCTGCCTTGTTCTTTTTTTCCCCAATTTGAACTCCTTCACGTCTGCTTCTGCTTTCTTGGTCTATTTCCTGCCCTTTTATTCCAGAAAGACCTTTCAAAAAGACAACGATTCTCTCTTATGCCGAAGTCGGATGCGCTGGGCCTGACTTGTCAGGTGCTTAACGGCAGCGTGACGCTTTTTTTTTCTCCTGCTCTAATAACAGACAACAATACGGGCTGTCTGAGTGTTCGACCACGACGACAAAGAAGATGTTGTCCACGTCTGTTTTCTGATATGTATACTGTGTGTCATTCGATACCTGGTGATTGTGTTCACGCTTGTTGTTGCGATTTGAGCGAAAACGTAAGCAGCGGGATACAATGGAGAAGCGAAGTGAGGATTGAGTCTTGGTGCAGCTGTTGTAATCTCTGTGTATATCACTTCGTATTTGCTGTGATATTGTCTCTTCCCTCCCCACCCCCCCTCTCTCTCTCTCTCTCTCTCTCGCTCTTGTGTGTGTGT
>CM054143.1:29090141-29112641 GCA_028751875.1 Rapana venosa | reverse complement strand
GACGATTGATTATAACCTAAAGATTTAGTAGGTCTCTCATTGAAACAAAAATTAGGAGGATAAGTGGATAAATATCTTGACAAGGTCGTTTCAAAGGAAAAAAAGGTTTACTAGACTTCTTTTTCCAAACAATCGGGTTTTCAATATTTCCAGAAAGTTAACGCAAATAACAGGAACACAGTGCTTTGAATGCATATTCGTGTGTAAGTATTACTACTAATGCAGGTTGTTGTGTGTGTGGGGGGGGGGGCTGATTACTCTGAAAAAATCAGTAACTGCAATTTAAAACGTTGTTTGCTATTGTTTAGTATATTTCATTCACCCAGGGAAGCTTCAAGAAAAAAGCCATTTTGATCATATATAAAACTATATTTATCACTAATAACTAATAATATATAACTTATAGCTACATATAAAACCTATGTATATAACTGTATATATATATATATATATAATATGACATATAACTCTATATAACTATATAATATATTATATATAGTAATTTAGTTTACGTATATATTATATATTGAGTTATATTTACAGATATATATATATTATATGTTATCTATATCTATATCTACATCTCTTCTCTCTCTCTCACCTCTCTCTCTCTCTTCATCTTCTTCTATATATATATATATATACATATATATATATATATAATCTATATATATATATATATATATATATATGTATGTGTGTCCATGTCACTTGCTGTAAATCCATAGACATTAAACCAACCAATCAACCAAACAAGACAGCCAGCATAAATCCAGTTCTCCTGGAGGTCATTTCTGTCTTTAAACACATCCATTCCCTCAGCGAGCATCGTTTTCTGGGTGTTGTGGGAGGAGGTTTTCCTTTTCTTCTATTTCACTTTTTTCAGACTGTCATTACACCTCCCCTCTCTCACTTCTACCGTTCTCTCTTAATCACCACCTACATTAGCGACAGACAGGTTTGCTGTCAGGTTTTATTATGGGGTTTTTGTGGGTGGGTTTCGTTTTTGTTTCTTCATGCTGCAAACTTGCTCTAAGCCCATGTATATGTTCTTTCTACCTCTGTCTCTGTCTCTGTATTTGTCTTTGTTTTTCTCTCTCTATCTCTCTGTCTCTTTTTATCTTTGTCTTTGTCTTCCTCTTTCAATAAAACATTCGAGTTCGTGTTCTCTCTCTGTCTCTCTATCTCTCTGTCTCTCTGTCTCTCTTGCTCTCTCTGTCTCTCTTGCTCTCTCTCTCTCTCACTCCTCTCTCTCTTCTCTCTCTCTCTCTCTCTTCTCTCTCTCTCTCTCTCTCTTCCTCTCTCTCGCTCTCTCCCTGTGTGTGTGTATACCCGTCTGTCTGTCTGTTGTCTGTCTGTCTGTCTCTCCCTCCCTCTCTCTCTCTCTTGCTCTCTCTCTCCCTCTCTCTCTCTCTTTTCCTGTGTGTGTGTGGTATATACTCATCTGTTTGTGTGTCTGTCTCTCTGTTCCATTGGTCTATCTCTGTCTTCTTCTATCTCTACAACGCAATACAACACAAAAGAATACAACACAATACAGCACAGCACATTTACAATGACATACATCTCAATACGACATAATACGATATAACACGAAACTAACGCAACACAATAAACTACAAGACAATGCACAACACAGCCTTTTTCTTTCCAATATTATCAGCCTCGCTCTTCCCACTGCTCTGTTATTCTTCCATCATTTTACCAGCATCCTTCCCTCTCTCACAGCAACCACTTTCGTAACGTTCTCGTTTTCCTTTTTAATACTTCTTTTTCTTCCTTTCTTCATCAAACGCTGCAACAGCAACTGTTTTTGTCTGTCATGTAAAGTGTCGCGCTACCGTAACTTCACTTCACCTTCAACCTTCACCTACCCCACAGTCCCATGGACCGTGAGGGCACCAATGAAGATGTTGCTGCCGTTAAGCGCCTGACAGTTCAGGCCCCGCGCATCCGACTTCGGCGTGGGAAGGAACTGTTATCGTTTAATTCCAATCTTTCTGGTATAAAAAACAGCAACAACCAGGAAAATGGACAAGCAAGGCAGACAATAGACAAGAAGGAGGTGACAGGAAGAAGACAGGAAGAAAAAAAAGCCAGGAAATACAAAAGAAAGGGATAGAAAAGAGTGAAATTTCGAGCACAGGATTTCCAGAATGTTGGAATGTTATTTTTATACCGACAGGCCCCTGGCATCTCCACTTGGGAAGTGCTCCTTTATATTAAAGTGCTCATATTTATTATTTTTTGTTGTTATTACCTTTTCATGTCATGTCCGAGCGGCCCTTAACATAGCAATTCTGTCATCCTGTAACGCTTTATGCGTTTGGGGGGATTTTGTGTTTTAACGATTGCTTTGGTTATGGCTTTATTCTTTTCTTTCTGATCTTCTCACAGTTCGTACTCCCTTCCATCCTTTTTTTTTTTGCACTGTCAGTTTTATTGTCGCCTTCTTCACTCGGTTTATGCTATTAATGTTATTTACGCTTCACGTTTACTTCTGTCTGTGTGGATGTTTGTCTGTTTGTCGGTTCTATGTTGTCTGACTGTCCTGTGTCTGTTTCTGTCTGTGTGTGTCTTTGTGTCAGTGTATATCTGTCTTTCTGTCTGTCTCTCTCTCACGCCTTTGTTGCTGTTGTGTTGTGTGTGTGGTGAGCATGATGTGTTGTGTGTGTGTGTGTGTGCGCGCGCGTGGTGTGAGATAGCCTCTGTTTGCGTTTCCACCTTTCTGTCTACCTTTCGTGAATATTTGTTATTAGTCCCCCCAAAAATTAAATAGTTAGAAAAAGATATTACTATACTTTATAATGGTATTTACATCCTGTTTTTGATAACCACTAACATTACAAATTCTAACTCAAAAATAATGTGTAACACTTCTTAGCATGTATACGAACCTCCGGGGTTTGATTATTACTCCTGGGGGTTATCCCTTATCATGACACCGATACTATCACACTCTCTGCCGGCATTGCGTTCAAACAAGCACTCCTTGCGCTTCCTTCCACACTGCACCTCACTTCTTTCATGACCCCGGGCAGATACCTGGGAGACTGTCAGTATAATCAGCTACCCCCACCTTTTGGAAATTCTGTGCTGGGAGCTCCCTCTTTTCTATCACTCTCTTTGTTTCTGTCTTGTTCCTTTACTTCATGTCGCCTCTTCTTGTATTCTTGGTTCCTTCTCTTGCCCCTTTTTTTATAGAAAGGCTCTGAAGAAAGCAATCCTCTCCAAAGTTCGAAGTCGTATGCGCTAGGCCTGACTTGTCAGGCACTTAAAAAGCAGCACATCACAGTTTCGCTCATATGACAGACAGCAACAGTTGCTGTCTGAGCGTTCGACGAGGAAGACTTCTGTCATGACCAAGTCACACGTTAGAGAAAGGTGGCTTCAATTTTCATCAACAACATGGTTGTTTTTTGCAAATTCGTTTTGCCTTTTTCATACTATCAAGTTTTGTGTCATCCCTTTTTTTCTTTTCGTCGAAAGGGCCCAGTTTTGTATTTGTATTGGATACCATTTTAAGTCACGGCAGATTTATCTGCGTAAAATTCACGACGCACTCCCCGAGGATAACACGTCGCCACAAGATAAGCGCCCCCCATTTTGTTTTCTTCTTTTCCTGTCTGCATACATATTTAATTTCCTATTCGAATGGCTTTTTACACAGAATTTTGCCAGGGACAACTCTCTTGTTGTCGTCGGTTCTTTTACGTGCACTAAATGAGTATTGCACACGGGATCGGACTTCGGTTCAACGTCTCATCCAAAAGACTAGCACCCGGACCACAACTCACTGTCTTAGTGGGTGGAGGGAAAGTTTTGGGGCACATGTACGGATCGAACCTCCACACACTTGATATCAAGACTTTCGCTTCTTAGACAGGCGTGTTACCTCTAGACCACCGATTCATAATTTGATGTGGCGTGGGGTAAATAAAGCGTTTCGAACCCAGAGACATAAGGGTGGGTTGGTGCAAAGGGGCTAACCTAAAGCCACGCTTCTCGTATCATAATCTCTCTATGTCTTTTACTGTGCCATCCCCACTTTCATGACAGAGGTACTTCCACTCCCCCCATCACTCAGCTTTCCGCTCCCTCACACCCCTTGATCGTTATCATTTCCGTCCGTGCCCCATATCTCTTTCTGAAGAACTCGTTCATGCATTTTATTGTGTACAGCGCATCTAGTTTTGGGTGCAGGAGGAAAAACCAGGCAGGGTAGAATAATATCCCATTCCGATATTGTCCTTTTCCTCATTGTTACACTCCACTAGGCTTTTTCTCTGACCTAGCTTTGTCCTTGATGTGACCTCTGCTCTTGGTTAGCTGGGGTAGGGTCATGAATAATCGATTCCTTTCTTTTCAATATATCCCTGCACGTTTTACAATAGTCTTCCGGTTCCTGCACTTGACTCTCTCTCTCTGTAGCTATCCCCTTGTTGGAATCAGAACACTGTTCTTTCGGCAGTATCATTGAATCTTTAGCAATACGGTCCATTTTTAAACTGGAATCTACCCTTACATTTGGTTTTAGTATGTTAAGCGTTTTGTCAACAAATAATGGAAGTAATATGATATATCTTGAGGAGGGCATATCGCAGAGGCAGCCACTGTTTAAAAAAAAGTTACGTTGTTCATGATAATATATGGAAAATGTTTGTATAAGACAAATATTCATGGTGTTTTATCATGTTCTTTATTTTTACAAAAGTGTGCCTTATATTGAAAATAGATTTGCATAAAAGTCAGTTAGTAGGATCGTCACATTAATTTTGCTTTGCTCACAATATTCAAAATGATATCTCGTACCTGTATGTATAAGCACATGAGCTTTAGGGCTCTAAAACGCTAATACAATGCCTCCCCCCCCCCCCCATCTCTCTCTCTTTCTCTCTCTCGCTCTCCCTCTTTCTTTTTTTCTTGTATTTTTGTTCAGCAACATAAATAAAACGTTTTATGCCTTACAATAGCTCCTTACATTTTGGATGATTTGTTTTTTCTCTTTGAAAAGTTATTATACGGGTTTTTTGTGTTGGTTTTTGTAGGGGGTTGGAGGTGTTGTTGTTATTTAGTTGTTTGTTTTTGTTGTGTTTTGATGTTGTTGTTTTCCCAGGGGGACGGTTGTAAAAAAGCGTGTTTGCTTATGCCATAACCCTGTTTAGATAAAATCCAATTCAATATTTCTCTCTCTCTCGCTCTCTCTACTCTCTCTACTCTCTTTCCTCTTCTCTCTTCTCTCTCTCTCTCTCTCTCTCTCTCCTCTCTCTCCTCTCTCTATCTCTCTTCTCTCTCTCTCTTCGCTCGCTCGCTCGCTCGCTCGCTCGCTCGCTCTCTTTCTCTCCCCTCTCTGTTTCTCTCTCTCTCTCTCTCTCTCTCTCTCTCTCTCTCTCTCTCTCTCTCTCTCTTTCTCTCTCTCTTTCTCTTCTCTCTCTACTCTCTTCTCTCCTTCTCTCTCTCTCTTCTCTCTCTTCTCTCTCTCTCTCTCTCTCTCTCTCTATCTCTCCTCTCTCCTCTCTCTGTCTCTCCTTTGATTATTGGGGCAAGTTTTTCATCTTTTAGAGTGACTTGTGTGCTTAACAAAAACATACTCAGAGCATCTTGCACGAAAGTTAAATCCCCTCCTCTCCGGATTTTCATGGAGGAGCATGTAGGTACCCATGGCCCATGGTGTTGGGAACACTAAACGTCCTTTACTGTCAATCCGTGGCCCGACTAGTGAGTTAAGTTACCTCATGCAGTTGAATTAAGGAAACATTTTGCAAATGGTTTGTGTTGTGTAATACTTACGTGGTTTTTTTTTTTACTCTTTGCGAGACTTCAGGGGAAAAGTATAGAAAGAAAGTCCTATACACCGTGGGCCTATATTATGCCCTGAGGCGAATCATTTCTTTCAGCTCGTGAAATTTTCCCCCATAGAACTAATCGACCTAAAAATGTACACATATCTGAAGGTCCTTGTTTGATCATTTACCATGAACATTACTAAAAAATAATGTAAACGTTGATGTTTCTCAAGTGCAGATAAAGGGTTAGCCAGGAAAGCACATGTCAGTACACTGTCCCTCTCTGCTAGAAGGAAACGCTGTGACTTGAAGACTATGTCTTTGCCAAACACTGATGCCTTTTTCTTCTTTGTTTTTTTTTGGGTCGGACTTGACGACATCTGGCTCTAAAATAGGCATTCTATGTTGCTTGTTGTTTACGGGGATGAAAGAAGGCTGTCTTCAAAGCTCACGACATGCACACTAACATTTTGTTTGAGCTATACTTCTCTCCAGGGGATAAGCCAAGCCCTTTGAAAGGCAGTATTTAATCACACAATGCTTTTAGACAGCTATGTACAGAATGCGCCAGTCTCTTGTGGCCAGTTCCTGGTTCCTTTATGCTGGTTATCTGCCTTCAAGGTTTTATTTTATCTATCATTTTTGTAAATTGCTAAGCTGGAAAATGTGTTCCTTTAAAGCGGATTTCTTTTCTTTCTTTCTTTTTTTCAGTTTCCTTCATATTTTGGCTATCAAGGGTGCAGATATGAAGTTATGTAAAATATGGTTTCCTGAATGAAAGGAAGATGGAATCAAGCTCCATACTGTGATTTTTTTAAACGACTTCACGAGCAAAGGTTACACAGTGTAAGTGATTGTCAACCTTCTGATGTCAGTGGCACTATTACTGTCTTCTGACACTGAAATGATCTCTGTACAACATCTATGCTATATATCAGGCTGGTGTCGATGGGACTATAACTATTGTCACAGTCTTATGACACAAACTATCTCTGTACAACATCTATGACTACGTATCTGGCTAAACTCACAACACCCTTCAGTTTTGTGTCTTTATCAACTCCTCAGCAGTATTGCCCAATTTTACACTAGGTCCAGTCCAATCCTGCTGTTTATAGCCCCGCCGACCACAGAGGCCATATCGGGGCTGTACACTAGGTTACCTGAGCATTAACCACAATACGTGAAAATCACAGACCTGCATATAACACATGTTAATTCTAGTAATTATGCGTTTTCAAGTTTCTTTGCTCTAGATAAAGGGTCTGTGGCAATGTGTAGGACAGTATGCTGCCGCTTGAGTTAGGTGAAAAAAACTACCACAAGCCAACCCTTACTGTAATTTGTTAGATTCCTTACCAGACAACACTTACTGTAAAATGTGTATTGTATTGCCGTATGATGGTATAGGGACCATGCTGAAATTTTGAAATATCAGCTGGTACATTTTTTTTGTTGAGTTACACTTCTCTCTATGAATAAACTGATTCCCTTTAAAGGCTGCATTTATCTACACAATGTTAAACATTTCTGTTCTACCGTAGAGATGCCAGGGGCCTGTCAGTATCGATAGCATCCCCACCTTCAGGAAGCTCTCTGCGAGGAATTCCTCTTTTCTATTACTCTTTTTCTGTTTCTGCCTTGTTCCACTTCTTCCTGCCACATCCTTCTGGTCTATTTCTTGCCTTCTTGGTCCATTCTCCTGCCTTTTTTCCCGAAAAAAACCCTTCAAAGATAACAATTCTCTCCCATGTGAAAGTCGAATGTGCTGGACCTGACTTGTCAAGCGCTTAACTTCAGCACAACGCATTGTCACTCATATATGTTAGTCCGTCGTGTTCGACGATAAACTCCAAAACAGCAGAGGAGGCAGCTGCAGTTTCAGAAACTGGGCAGAAATTTGATCATAGTGGAGATGCCTTGCCCACAGTACATCCTCACTCTCTCGGCCAAGTGGACATAAGAACAGTCAGCGTTGGATATGTTCTCCAAAGGCCAACTAGCCCCCAGGGCTGCAGCACATTAAGGACTGTGCGAGTCAAGCCTCCTAGTCAGAGAGTCATAGTCGATCACTAAAGACTAAGCTGTAAAGTGGAATTCCATGAGTGGGAAAGAAAGCCACTGGTCATACAGCCTCTCACTTTGCTGTTGCCCCCAGCATCAATGGTTTAATCAAGAACTGTGATAAACCCCAGGGGCTGACGGCGCATTCTCACTCATACGACAGAAGCAAAGTTGCTCTCTGAGTCTTGGAAGGAAGAAGAAGAAGAAGAAGAAGAAGAAGAAGAGAAGAAGAAACATATTTTTGTAGACAACCTTTTGGTTTTCGTGTTCCAAGTTTCCACGTCTTCCATGCTAGGTGTCTGCTTAAATGTGTTCAGTTCTTTTTCCTTACCCATAAACATAGATTCCTGAAGGGGTGTTGTGGCTAGGACTTAACATTGCACTGTACTGTCAAAGGATCCACTAGCGAACTAGGTTATGCAGAACTGAACTATCTGTTATGGTTGATGTTTATTTATTCATTTTTTAAAATTCTTTTATATCGAGGATAATGGAATAAGCACTCCGGTGCTTTTTTACATATAGTACCCGTGTGTATGCGGTTTTGTAAAGTTTGTCATCTGTTCCCACCAGCACACAATGGCCTACTCTTTCGAACAGCGGAACAAGATTTAACATGTGTGCAAGATATTCCCCATGCGTTCGCACACAGGGCCTCGGTTTATAGTCTCACCCGAAGGATTCACTAGCGAACTAGGTTATGCAGAACTAAAGTATCTGTTCATGGTTAATGTCGAGAAGCATATAGAGACTTTCTATTCTCTCTACTACTTTAGGATTTTCCCCTCTCCCAAACACAAAAAAACAACCAAAAAAACCCCAACAGCAATAACAACAACAACATAATAGGAAACAACAAACAAAACCCCCAAATACGGACCTTTTCTCGTTCATTTGCTAGAACTCCGAGGTTCACCAATGATGAGATTTTTGCCTGTGCAACCGTTCTCGACTCCCCCCCCCTCCCCTTCCCTCCCCCCCCCCCCCCCCCTTCCTCCCCCCCCAACCGCCCCACTATCAAGGTAATCGCATGCCGACTTCGGAGCTTACCAGAGCCTAATGTGTTTCTTTATGCAGATGACTGTTTTTCCTTTGTGTACACCAAGGATAGGCTTGAATTCAGTTGAACTCAAAATGTACCTACGGCTTGACTTTCATTCTGATCATATCTACTTGCAAGTGTTTGTGTTTTCTTCTTCTTTTAGAAATGCATACTTTGGAGTGTTTCAGCTGTAGAGAAAGGTCAGCCCTGCTTGTGCAATGAGGGTCAGTGGGGGTAAAGCTTCCTGTCAGATGAGAACGAACATGTCTGGCACTGTATCTTATCCTCAAGGGGGCTGCACTGGCTTTCTTTATCTGAGAGAGTAACTGTCATGTTCTCCTTGTATATTACCCATGTTTATGGGCTTGAGGAATTCTAGTTCATGCTCGCTAAATCTTTTTTTTAGCTCTCAACAGACAAACTAATTCCTTTTATGGTCACACTAAAATCATGGGAGGCTTTTTAAAGAATTTATGTTCAGAACACGTTTGTCTCTCTTTATAACAGTTTCGCTATGTCTTTCATGTTGGTCAACAGCCTACATTTTTGAGGGTGGGGGTTGGGGGTTGGGGGGAGGTTCCTCTTGAAATGTGAAGAAAACGGTTGAGGTGATGGTTGGTGGTTGGAAATGTATTTTCTTGATGGGTTTAAAGTTGTAGTAAGAAATGCGTTCTCCTATATTTTGTGTCAATGTTGTGGAATATTTAGCACTGTTTTTTTTATAGTGAAATAGATTTCATACAATTTTACGAACTTTCAAACGGTTTTAAGATTAAAGTTTCAACATATGAAAGCTTATCAAACCCAATATTGTCAAGATCACTACTAGCACTGCTTTTGCTTTAATCTCCTTTTGACTGCTGACTTTGTCTTCATAGTAGCTAGACCATCTCTTGTTGAACTTAGAGACACATGTGCAGCACTACCAGCATTCTGTGTGTGCGTGTGTGCGTGCGTGCGTACGTGTGTGTGCGTGCGTGTGTACGTGCGTGTGTGTGTGTGTTTGTGTGTGTGCGTGCGCGCGTGCGTATGTGTTTGTACGTGCGTGTGTGTGTGTGAGAGAGAGTGCGTGCCTGCCTGCCTGCGCGCGTGTGGGTAAGTGTGTATTTACCTTTGAGTATTGAATTTTCTGTCTTTTGAAAATCAACCTCATGTGCAAACACACACACACACACACACACACACACACACACACACACACACACACACACACACACACACACACACACACACACACACACACACACACACGTATCACACACGCGCGCACACACACGCATCACGCACGCACGCACACACGCACACACACGCACACACGCACGCACGCACGCACACATGGGTGAAAGAGAGAGAGACAGACAGACAGAGACAGACAGAGACAGAGAGACAGACAGACACAGAGACACAGACAAACACAGAGACACTCAGACAGATAGAGAAAGAGAGAGAATCTTGGCAAGTATTGTAAATTCAACCATGATTAATTGTAATGAAAAAGTAAGATACTTTCAGCAAGGGGATACGGCTAGTACCAAACTCTCTATGTGCCCCTCATGGCTTTACTAACCAAATTAAGCCGCGCACTTAGGGACACATTTTGCAATGCTTAATTTGGTCCCGTGTGTTACACGTAATTATTTAGCGCACGTAAAAAATCCCACGGCAACAAGAGAGTTGTCCCTGGCAAAATTCTTAAAAAAAAGCCACTCTGATAGGGAAACAAATACAGCTGCAGAAAAAGAAAAAAAAAAGGGTGAAAGGGTGGCGCAGCGCTAAGTGGCGACGCGTTCTCCCGCTCTCCCCGGGGAGAGCAGCCCAAATTTCACGGAGAGAAATCTGCCGTGACTTAAAGTGGTATGAAATAACATCTGAGCGCTTTGATTTGTTGCTTTACAAGATTCAGCGCTATATAAATTCCATACATTATTATTATTATTATTACATCTAGTACAGATTATTGATTTTCACGCTCATGTCAACTCTTCGGGAAAAGACAGAAAAAATAGAAGAAAAAAAAGCGTTAGATTATACAAGTATCTATTTCTGGCTCAAGTTAAGTACTAGTAGAGTATTTGTAGAGTCCCCACAAACAATTCTATCTGCAGTCTCAACAAACAGCTTTTAGGTTGTACAAGTATCTATTTCAAGCTCAAGTTAAAAAACTATTTTTACCTGGTAAAATCCCCCCCCCCCCCCACCCCCGAACCGAAGAAAACTCTGTCTGTAATCTACCTAGACCTTTTCAGGTACATGTACCTGGAAGTTAGTCTGCTGTGTACATTCCTCTTCGTCGAACGTTCAGGCAACAACTATTGTTGTCTGTCATACGAACCGACCTGTGGATGAGGGCGAACCAACAGCCTATGGAAGTCCAAGTAAGGCGGCGAAAGTGGCGTTGGGTCGGCCACACCCTACGGAAGGAGCCTTGCAACATCACCAGAGAAGCGCTCGAGTGGAACCCGCAGGGGAAAAGGAAGAGAGGGCGCCCCAAACAGACCTGGAGGAGAAGCCTGCATAGTGAGCTGAGAGACTCCAGCCTGACATGGGAAGAGGCCAAGACCCTTGCCAGAGACGCTGTTGAGGCCCTATGCTCCGCTAGGAGCTATAAGGAATAAGAAGAAGAAGAAGAAGAAGAAGAAGAAGAACGCAAAGACCTTGCACTACCATTAAACACTTGGTAAGTAAGATCCAGCACATCCAACTTCGGCGTGGGAGAGAATGAAGGTTTTTTTTTAAAAAAAAAAGCCAGGGAATGGACCAAGAAAGCAAGAAAATGGACAAGAAGGAGTAACAGGAAGAAAAGGAACCAAAAAAGAGACAAGGAGAGAGATAGAAAAGAGGGAATTCTCAGCACAGAATTTCCCAAAAGGTGAGAATTCTATTCATACGGACAGATCCACGCCACATCCTCACTGGTGGAGGCTATGTAGATGAAGGGTTCGCTTGCACTGTATAGATGTGGCTAGCTGGTGTTTGCTTAGAGGGGAAACCTGGCACAGAACCTTGTATGTAGGGAACTGGAGATTAGCCGTGAGATTCTTGTAGCATTACACGTTTATTTATGGGCATGGAAGCTGTCTCTATATAGAGCTCACGGCATCAACTGTAAAATCCTGTTGGAAGTATACTGCTCTCTACGGGCATACATTCTCCATGCAATGCTTGTAAACATTTCTGCCAGGATCAGGTTTGTCTCTCTCTTGGTGAATTCCTATGTCTTTCATGCTGATTATGTGCCCATGCTTTTCCTTTTATTTCTTTTTTTCATACGCGAGCATTGAAAGGGATGACAGGTGGTTTTGCGTCCATTTTCTTTTTTGATTAGTTTGATGTTTCAGGGATGAAAGGTGTAAAGAGAGTGTTGTGAAAAATGCATTTTCTTGTATTTCATGCCCAGTTTGCCAAACTGTCCAACCTTTATCTCAAATGAAAATAGACGTGACAACGTTATGAACTTTCAAAAATATCTTAGAAATAACCCTTGGGTCACTTGTCAGCCCCATGGCTGCCTGGAAAGAGAAAGCTGACCAAGAGAAAGTTGTTATGATTTTTCGTAGTTTTTAGATAGTGGTTAACACTCACACACAATATTACATAATGTGTACCCTTGGTATTAACAGCAAAGCTGTATTTCAGTTCAATGTCTTAATACATAGACACAAACAGCCACCTAAACTCTTGGTTATAGCCGGAGAAAATAATGGAAAGTACTACATCACTAAGTGACAACAGCACATAATTACTTGGAGCTGAAACTCAGCTTTTGTTCATTCAACGTCGAAAGTGGGTTTTTTTGGTCCCGTGGTAAAAATTGCACATCTCGCAGAGATCTACCGTCTTCTTCTTTGAAGAAAGCCAAAGTCCTGCCAAAGACTGCCGAAGACTGCCGTTGTCCTGCCAAAGACTGCCATACTCCTGCCAGAGACTGCCAAAGTCCTGCCAGAGACCGCCGAAGTCCTGCCAGAGACTGCCATAGTCCTGTCAAAGACTGCCATAGACTGCCGTAGTCCTGCCAAAGACTGCCGAAGTCTTGCTGAGGTTCTGCCAGAGACTGCCATAGTCCTGTCAGAGACTGCCGAAGACTGCGTAGTCCTGCTAGAGACTGCCATAGTCCTGTCAAAGACTGCCAGAGACTGCCGAAGTCCTGCCAGAGACTGCCCAAGACTGCCATAGTCCTGCCAGAGACTGCCATAGTCCTGCAAAAGACTGCCGTAGTCCTGGCAGAGATTGCCGAAGTCCTACCAAAGACTGCCAAAGACTGCCAAAGACTGCCATAGTCCTACCAAAGACTTCCAAAGACTGCCATAGTCCTACCAAAGACTGCCAAAGACTGCCGAAGACTTGCCGAAGTCCTGCCGAAGACTGTGGAAGTCCTGCCGAACGCTGACACTGGCTTAAACTGGAGACACAGGCCCTTGAGACATCTCACAAAGCGTGAGGACGTCCTACACCAGTCTCTTCCCTCACAGGAACAGAGTCTGGAGAACAGCCCTGTCATCAAAATCTGTGAGATAGCTTTCCACAGATTTCTGACCTCTCAGAGACAGGTACAGTAGTAGCGGGGGCATCCACTTCAACAAATTTTGCACAACTAATAGATCACTACTGATAGTGTTTTTTTTTTCAATTGCACGTGCTTAAGGCACTGTCAAAGGAAAAAACAGAATACATTCATATCTTTCTCCCTACCCTGACCCTGTCACAGACACAGCGGTGCTATAACAGCCTTACAGCACCTCACTCTCTTTTCACAACATCAACATTCCCATTTTCTGACAGCCATTTCCCATTATTGCCCAGCCCAGTCTATCACAGTTTCAAGCCTAATACATATTTGTAACATTTTGATACTAATGACCGGTTGGTAGCGATAATGTGAAAAAAACAACATTTGTATGTAATACTAATAACATATAGATCATTATAAAGTTGCCAGAATTTGGTGAGAGAAAAAAAATGGCACCGAACCTCGACCTCATAGAAAGGGCACTAGCTTCACTACTCAATAGGTTAACAATAAAATACTTACTACATTATTCCACTGTTCATGGGCATGGGGACTCTCTTTACAGCTTTCAACTTTGACCATAAACATTCTTTTCAAAGTATACTGCTCTCTATGAACATCATTTGATTCCTTTCAAAGATTGGGTTTATGCATACAATGCTTTTAAGCATTTTTTTTTGTATGAAGCATGCTGTGTCTTCTGCAGTAAATTCCAGTGTCTTTCATGCTGATTGTGTTCCAAATGTTGGTTTGGTTTTGTTGGGTTGTTTTTTTTTAACCTTTTTTCGATTTATCATAATCATTCATTGTGGAGGTGGATAGGTAGCTGGTCGTCCATTTTCTTGATTGATTCCTTGATGTTTCAAAGATCAAAGGCGTAAATAAAATGATTGGGAAAATCTGTTCTGTATGTTATAGCTAGCTTGCGGAATGCTGAAGTTCTATTTAAAAACAAAATTAAAGGGATTTTATGAATGTTCCAAAATGTATACCAAAAACGCTGAAACATGTTATTGGCCATAACATCTTCTCCTTACCAGTATGCTGTCATTTTACAAGGGAGAGGAGATGAAAAAAGGGGTCATAATTATTAAATGACTCTGTGTGTGTATATTTGTTTTATTCTTCATTTCGATGATAATGGAATAAACACTCATGTGCTTTTTTCATCCAGTCCCCGAGTAAATGCAGTTTGTAAATTTTGTCATACGTCCTCAGCGGCACACAATGGCCTATTCTTCCAAAACGTAGAACGGGTTTTAACGTGTGCGCAAGATGTTCTGCAAGCGTTCGCACACGGGGACCTCGGCTTATAGTCTCATCCGAAGGACTTTTGGGGAGTAGAGTCGGCACTGATGTTAACTCTAGAGGAAAATTCCTCTTGAACGAGAATCGAACCCTGGTCAGCAGATCACGAACACATCACTCTAACCATGTATATATATATATATATATATATATATGAATGTGTGTGTGTGTGTGTGTGTGTGTGTGTGAATAATTTAGTAGTATATATATATATATATATGTATGTGTGTGTGTGTGTGTGTGTGAATAATTTAGTAGGTTGATGAAAATGTAAGTTGGGAAAGAGGAAGAGATAGATAAATAGATAGACAGATAGAGACAGACAAAGAGAGAGAGAGAGAGAGAGAGAGAGAGAGAGAGAGAGAGAGAGAGAGAGAGAGAGAGAGAGAGAGAGAGAGAGAGAGACAGACAGACAGACAGACAGACAGACAGAGACAGAGAGACAGAGAGACAGAGAGACAGAGAGAGGTCGCGGGAAGAAATAATATAACACATACCCACGCACGCCCAAGCAATTTTTCCCCCAGTAAACCTGCTAGATCTTTCCCACATATATTTCCCTTAGGACAGTAGATTAAGGATACATCAAGATTAATCTGTACAAAAGGCAAAGTTTTTGACACACACCCTTTAAGTTTTCACAGTTGTCCATATTTAGCCTATTTTCCAGTAAATCAATGTCAGCTGACGTGTGCAAAAGCCAGGCTAATCCTTCTCCATCCCATTTGTTACTGCTTTAATCCGATGGGAGTGTGGGCAGGCTTGTTCGTGCGTCAATCATGCGCCTTGCAAGGTCATGGTCAGTATTCTAGGTCTTCCCATGATGTTGATCGTTGCTCAAGGTCTGTGACTGTGTCTCGTTTATTGTCAATATCTGCGGGTCGTGTTGTTGCTTTATGTTAAAGTTGCTGCTGCCAACACTGATTGTCTTCCTGCTGTTTTGGAAGAACAGACTTCTGATGAAAGGGTATATGCTAGTAATTAAAACACACAAAAGAAGCAGCCAAACATTCTAAAGCAAATTAGACAGCAAAAAACCATGGCAGTCAAACCCGCCACTGTAATGTCACAATTAGACCATTTGGGCCTCCGGCAGAAAGAGGAGAAAGAGAGAGAGAGAGAGAGAGAGAGAGAGAGAGAGAGAGAGAGAGAGAGAGAGAGAGAGAGAGAGAGAGAGAGAGAGAGAGGATACAGGAAGAATAATGACACATATCTACTCATGTGCCGGCAATTTTCTTCCAGTCAACCTGCCGAATCTCCCCACATATTTCTCCTGCTATTGCAGATTAAAAATACCCCCCCCCCCCTTTCCAAAAATCTGTACAGAAGGGAAGATCATCATGTATCAAAAATTTTGATGCAACCTCTTTACACCGTTTTCACAGTTTTCCGTGTTTAACCCAGTTTCCATTAAATCAGTGTCGTTTCACGTAAGCAAAATCCATGATAAATCCGTTTTTTACCACATTTTGTTACTGCTACAATGCACAAGGGATGGGCCACTGGGTCCCTGCAACATCTCATGTGCCTTTGAGGTCAAGGTCAGTATTCTAGGTCTTTCCATGACGTTGATGGTTGCTCAAGGTCTGTGACTTGTGTCTTGTTCATAATCAATATCTGCGGGTCATATTGTTGTCTTATGTTAAAGTAGTGCCAACACTGATTGTCTTCCTGCTGTTTGGAAGAACCGACTTCTGATGTAAGGGTATATGCTAGTAATTAAAACACACAAAGAAGCAAACGAACATTTTAAAGCAAATTAGACAGCATGAAACCATGACAGACAAACCTGCCACTGTAATGTTACAATTAGACCATTTGGGCCTCCAGCAGAAAGGAGAGAAAGAGAGAGAGAGAGAGAGAGAGAGAGAGAGAGAGAGAGAGAGAGAGAGAGAGAGAGAAGAGAAAGAAAGAAAGAGAGAGAGTGAGAGAGAGAGAGAAGAGAGAGAGAGAGAGAGAGAGAGAGAGAGAGAGAGAGAGGAGAGAGAGAGAGAGAAGATACAGGAAGAATAATGACACGTATCTACTCATGTGCAGGAAATTTTCTTCCAGTCAACCTGCCAAATCTTCCCCACATATTTCTCCTGCTATTGCAGATTTAGAACAAAATTCCCCCCCTCCCTTTCCAAAAAATAATCTGTACAGAAGGGAAGATCATCATGTATCAAACATTTGTTTTGGATGCAACCTCTTTACACCGTCTTCACAGTTTTCCATGTTTAAACCCAGTTTCCATTAAATCAGTGTCATTTCACGTGGACAAAATCCATACTAAATCTGTTTTTTTTATCACATTTGTTACCAACGTGTCCCTGCACCATCTCACGTGCCTTTGAGGTCAAGGTCAGTATTCTAGGTCTTTCCATGACGTTGATGGTTGCTCAAGGTCTGTGACTGTGTCTTGTCTATAGTCAATATCTGTGGGTCATGGTGTTGCTTTATGTTAAAATTGCTGCTGCCAACACTGATTGTCTTCCTGCTGTTTGGAAGAACCGACTTCTGATGTAAGGGTATATGCTAGTAATTAAAACACACAAAGAAGCAACCGAACATTCTAAAGCAAATTAGACAGCATAAAACCATGACAGACAAACCTGCCACTGTAATGTTACAATTAGACCATTTGGGCCTCCAACAGAAAGGAGAGAGAGAGGACAGAGAGAGAGAGAGAGAGAGAGAGAGAGAGAGAGAGAGAGAGAGAGAGAGAGAGAGAGAGAGGATACAGGAAGAATAATGACACATATCTACTCATGTGCAGGCAATGTTCTTCCAGTCAACCTGCCAAATCTTCCCCACATATTTCTCCTGCTATCACAGATTAAAAATACCCCCCCCCCCCCCTTTCCCAAAAAATAATCTGTACAGAAGGGAAGATCATCATGTATCAACATTTTGTTTGATGCAACCTCTTTACACCGTTTTCACGGGTTTCCGTGTTTAACCCATTTCCATTAAATTAGTGTTGTTTCACAGAGGCAAAATCCATGTTAACTCCTTTTCTTACCACATTTATTAATGCTTTAATGCACAAGGGATTGGCCGCTGGGTCCCTGCACCATCGCATGTGCCTTTGAGGTCAAGGTCAGTATTCTAGGTCTTTCCATGACGTTGATCGTTGCTCAAGGTCTGTGACTGTGTCTTGTCTATAGTCAATATCTGCGGGCCATGGTGTTGCTTTATTTTAAAGAGCTGCCAACACTGATTGTCTTCCTGCTGTTTGGAAGAAAAATCTTCTGACGTAGGGATAAAGGTTAGCACTTGAACCACACAAAGCAGCAAACAAACATTCTAAAGCAAATTAGAAAAAAAAAATTGTAACCCACTGACAAACAAACAGCCACCTTTATGCTACAACTAAGCACATTGGGTTCCCAGCTGGATTAGATATTGTAGCTAGCTCTTGCCTAGACAGAATTAATTCATAAAACTAAGCAGATGTATTATTTATGCACATACAGGCAGATATTGAATAACCTGAGATATATAATACCACTTTCTACGGACAAAATAATGCCCTTCAAAGACAGCATTTATCTACTTAATGCTTTTATGGCATTTCTGTGTGTGCAGATTGTGTTTATCTCTCGTGGTAATCTCCCCTGTCTTTCATGCTGATTGTCCGCCCACATTTTTCCATTTCTTCTTTTATTGTACTCAATCATTCGGGATGCTCGTAGGTGGATGGACGTCCATTGTTCTGGATCTGTTCTTTGATGTTTCACAGATCAAAGGTGTAAAACAAAGCGACCAGGAAAATGTGTTTTCCTGGATTTCAGGCCTTGCCCCCAGAATGGTGGAGTTTTATGACGTAAGGAGAATAATGACATGGCTTTAAGGGTGGTGAAAATGTTTTGCAAGGAAAAGGGGAAATGTTATTGTGTTGTTAAATCTACTGCTATATGGTGTACTGGCTCTGTACAGAGAGTGTAGAGATGAAAATTTGGTCACAGAGAGAGAGAGAGAGAGAGAGAGAGAGAGAGAGAGAGAGAGAGAGAGAGAGAGAGAGAGAGGAGAGAGAGAGAGAGAGAGAGAGAGAGAGAGAGAGAGAGAGAGAGAGAGAGAGAAAGAATAATTCCACATATCCATGCACGCACATGTGTATTTTTTCCTATAGGTCTGTCAAATCTCTCCCACATATTTCTCCTGATACAGCAGTTTAAGGCTATCCCCCTCCTTTGAAAAAATATCTGTATAGAAGGCAAGACCATCATGTATCAAACATATTTGATGCACGCTCTTTACACAGTTTGCACACTTTCCCATACTTTACCCAGTTTCAATTAAATCAGTGTCATCTCACGTGGGCAAAAGTCATGCTAATCCTTTTCCATCCAATTCATTACTGCTTTAATCCACTGGAAGTGTGTTGGCATGGTCGTGAATCACTCATGTGCCTTTGATGTCATGGTCAGTATTCTAAGTCTTTCCATGAGGGTGATTGTTGCTCAAGATTTGTGATTGTGTCTTGTTTATAAATAGTCACTATCTGTAAGTCATGTTGTTGTTTCACGTTACAGAGCTGCAAACAGTGATTGGCTTCCTGCTGTTTGGAACAAAAAGTCTTCTGAGGTATGAGCAATTAAAACACACAAAGAAACAAACATACTAAAGTAAATTAGACATTGTGTAACACTCTGACTAACAAACCAGCCACCCTTGCACCACAGTTAGCACACGGGGTTAACTGCAGGATTAGAAACTGTAGCCAGTGCTTGCCTAGATATAACTGATGAAAAAGAAGTTGTAATATTTACACACCATCAGTCCATTATTAATTAACTTTTAAAATCCGTTTAAGGAGACTATTTCCCCCTGGATTTTAACATCACTGCTGACTCCACCTTCCCGAAAACTTCCTTGGATTAGACTATAAAGTGAGCCCTCATTTGTAAATGCACACAGAATATTTTCCACACATGTTAAAACCTGTTCCACTTTTTGGAAGAGTAGGTTATTGTGTGACAGTAGGAACAGATGACAATATATATATATATATATATATATATATATATATATATATATATATATATATATATATATATATATATATATATATATATATATATATATATATATATATATCGTTTACTAGGGACAAAGTAATTCTCTTCAAAAACAGCATTTATCCACACAATGCTTTTATGGCATTTCTGTGCATGTAGATCGTGTTTATCTCTCGTGGTAATCTCCCCTGTCTTTCATGCTGATCGTCCACCCACATTTTTCCAATTTCTTTTTTTATTGTAATCAATCATTTGGGATGCTCGTAGGTGGATGGACTTCCATTGTTCTGGATCTGTTCTTTGATGTTTCACAGATCAAAGGTGTAAAACAAAGTGACGAGGAAAATGTGTTTTCCTGGATTTCAGGGCCTGCCGGCAGAATGGTGAGGTTTTATGATGAAAGGAGAATAATGACACTGCTTGATGGGCTGTGAAAATGTTTTGCAAGGAAAAGGTGAAATGTTATTGGTTTGTTAAATCTACTGCTATCTGGTGTGCTGGCACTGCACAGAGAGTGTAGAGAGGAAAATATGGTTCCAGAGAAAGAGAGAGAGAGAGAAAAATAATTTCACATATCCATGCACGCGCATGTGGTTTTTTCCTGTAGATCTGTCAAACCTTTCCCACATATTTCACCTGATACAACAGATTAATGCTATCCTCCTCCTGTGAAAAAAAATATGTGCAGAAGGCAAGATCATCATGTATCAACCATATTTGAGGCACACTTTTTACAGAGTTTTCACACTTTTCCATACTTTACCCAGTTTCAATGAAATCAGTGTCATCTCATGTGGGCACAAGTCATGCTAATCCTTTTTCATCCAATTCATTACTGCTTTAATCCACTGGGAGTGTGATGGCATGTTCGTGAATCACTCATGTGCCTTTGATGTCATGGTCAGTATTCTAGGTCTTTCCATGACAGTGATTGTTGCTCAAGATTTGTGATTTTGTCTTGTTTATAGTCACTAGCTGTCAGTCGTGTTGTTGTTTTACGTTAAAGAGCTGCCAACAGTGATTGGCTTCCTACCTGTTTGGAACAAAATATCTTCTGGCGTATAAGTAAAGGCTAGCAATGAAAACACACATAGAAACAAACATACTAAAGTAAATTAGACATTGTGTAACACCCTGACTAACAAACCAGCCACCGTTGCACCACAGTTAGCACACGGGGTTAACTGCAGGATGAGAAACTGTAGCCAGTGCTTGTCTAGACAGAACTGATAAAAAGTTGTAATACTTACACATAATCAGTTCATTATTAATTAACCTTTCAAATCCGTTTAAGGGGACTATTTCCCCCTGGATTTAACATCAGTGCTAACTTCACTACCCCCAAAACTTCTTTGGATGAGACTTTAAAGTGAAGCCTCATTTGTGAATGCACACAGAATATTTTCCTTACACATAAAACCTGTTCCATTTTTTGGAAGTATAGGCTATTGTGTGACAGTAGGAACAGATGACAATATATATATATATATATATATATATACCGTTTACTAGGGACAAAGTAATTCTCTTCAAAAACAGCATTTATCCACACAATGCTTTTGTGGCATTTCTGTGTGTGTAGATCGTGTTTATCTCTCATGGTAATCTCCCCCTGTCTTTCATGCTGATCGTCCACCCAAATTTTTCCAATTTCCTTTTTTATTGTAATCAATCATTCGGGATGTTCGTAGGTAGATGGACGTTCAATGTCCTGGATCTGTTCTTTGATGTTTCACAGATCAAAGGTGTAAAACAAAGTGACCGGGAAAATGTGTTTTCCTGGATTTCAGGGCCTGCCCACAGAATGGTGAAGTTTTATGACGAAAGGAGAATAATGACACGGCTTTATGAGCTGTGAAAATTCTTTGCAAGGAAAAGGTGAAATGTTATTGGTTTGTTAAATCTACTGCTTTCTGGTGTGCTGGCTCTGTACAGAGAGTGTAGAGAGGAAAATATGGTCCTGGAGAAAGAGAGAGAGAGAATGTGTGTGTGTATGTGTGTGTGGAGTTGAGTGAAGGAATGAGGATGGACAGCATAAGAAAGAGAGAGAGAGAGAGAGAGAGAGAGAGAGAGAGAGAGAGAGAGAGAGAGAGAGAGAGAGAGAGAGAGAGAGAGAGAGAGAGAGAGAGAGAAACAGAGACAGAGGCAGAGACAGAAAGAAGATACAGGAAGAATAATTATTCCACACATCCACACGTGTGCATGCTTGTTTGCTAGAACAGATGAAAGATGATTTTACCACAACAGTAATCTGTACAGTAGACAAGCTCACCATGTATCAAAAAAACTGTTGACGCACACTGTTGATAAATGTTTCACCGTTTAATAGGATTTCACCCAGTTTCCGTGTAATCAGTGTCATCTGACGTGGGTGAAAGCCATGCTAATCCCTTTTCATATTCCATTAATTACTTCACAAAATTAATGTCGTTGGTATGGGCAGGTGCGCACGTGCATCATGTATGTCCCTTTGAGGCCAGGATCAGTATTCTAGGCATTTCCATGACCTCGTTGCTGTACAAGATTTGTGGCTGTGTCTTGTTCATGATCAATATTTGAGGGTCACGTTGCTGCTTTATTTTAAACTTGCTGCTAACACTTATTTGTTTCCTGTTTGATTGTCTTCATGCTGTTTAGAAAAAAGCAACAACAACAAAGATCAGTGAAAGACATAGGCAAGCGATTGAAACAGTGAAGAAATCTAGAGCAAAATGAAGTAGTGGGTAAAAACCTTCAACAACAACCCAGTCAACATGTACATAACAATTGGCGTTTTGGGTTTGTGGCTGA
>CM054143.1:29077641-29085141 GCA_028751875.1 Rapana venosa | reverse complement strand
TGCGTGCGTGCGTGTGTGTGTGTGTGTGTGTGCGCGCGCGCGCGTGTTTTTCTTTAATTTAACGTCTTTTCACATTAAGTGGAATAATTAAGTGTGTGCGTGTGTATGTCTGTGTGTTTAGCTATTTTCTGTTTCTGATGGATGGCTTTTTTTTTTAAAGACAAAAGTGCAAACACAATAAAAACACACATGTGCGTGCGCGTGTACCTGCGTGCATGTGGAGTAGAGAGTGGAGGAAGGGGGAGGGGGTCATTGTTGACACTGCTGCCATTGCAAAGTGCGATGAATGCCTAAAATAAATAGGAGTGTCTATTCATATCCGATTGCCAAAATAAAAGTGTGTGTGTGTGTGTGCATGCGTGCGTGCGTGTGTGAGTGTGCGTGCGTGCCTCTCTGTGTGTGTGTGTATGTTGTGATGGGAGGGGGGGGGGGGGTTGATATTTTTAGGCGAATACAACTTTCTTTTCTGGTACATCGATGTGATAACATCTTGCGCACACGTTAAATCCTGTTGCACTTTTCGTAAGAGTAAGCCATTGTGTGCCGGTGGGAACAGATGACAAAATTTACAAAACCGCACACACACGGTGACTGGATGAAAAAAGCACATGAGTGCCTATTCCATTATCCTCGATATAAAAGAATAAAATACAATAAAATAAATAAAAATGCACACTAACTTACACACACACACACACACACACTCTCTCTCTCTCTCACAGAAAACATTTAAAAACATACAAATAACCCGCACTCAGACAACACCATGGACAATTAAGAGAAAAAACACACACCACAATAACAGCAAATCAGTCAAAGACAATAAAATCTATAAGAAAACTAGACGCAGATTAAAAAAAAATAAACGCTCAGAAAGGCAGACAGAAAAAGACAAGAGGAGAAAAAACACAACAGCACGTCGTTTATTTATCGTCTACGCTGACAGCCTTTCTCGTGCCAGATAAAAGATAACGGACACGAATGCTTCATATGACAATGAAAGAGGATTGATTCCTTGTTTGTTTAAAGAAAGAAAACAAAATTATTACCCTACACCCAAAAATGAGTCGCAAAGCACCTGACCCATTTTCTTTTCCCGCAATGAGCGATTTCATCTTATTTTATTTATTTTATTTATTTGCTTATTTATTTATTTTATTCTTCTATATCGAGGATAATGGAATAAACACTTGCGCGCTTTTTTACATCCAGTCCCCGTGTGTGTGCGGTTTTGTAAAATTCTGTCATCTGTTCCCACCGGCACACAATGGCCTGCGGAACAGGATTTAACGTGTGCGCAAGATGTTCTGCGTGCGTTCGCACACGGGGCCTCGGTTTATAGTCTCAGGCAGGTTGTGGGGTGTTCAAGTTGTTAATTTTGAGATTTGGGTTGACTATAAAACTATAAGCTTTCGTTTTTAAACTGCACTGAAGTATTGAGACGTAGTTTTGAGGTTCTTTGTGCTTTAAAAATGCATTTACACGCACTCAACCCCACATCATGAAATCCTGTTGCAATGAAAACCCCTGTCTGACCCATACCAAAAAAGCTGTGTCAGTTATTGATGTCAGCTAATTGCCAAGACCTACACTAAAATGTTGTTATCCTGTAAAATGTTGTGCTGAGATTGCCTTCAAGCCATGACAAGCTCTTAACATAACAACCTACACTCTCCTTGAAAGGAGAAAAGAAAATCATCTGAAGTCGGAGTGTGGCTGCCTATATGGCAAGGCACTCAAACATGGTCGTACACGCAAACCTCTCACTCAGTATACAATTTCAATCTCATAATGATTCCCAGGTGGGATGAGTGAGTCAGAGCGCACATTTTGGATGACCCCCCAGAGTGTTAAGCTGGGGAACGCACAACAACAACAATAACAACAAATCTGTCAATTTCTCATGTTGTCACTTCCTAGTGTCTAGCATTCCACTTTGTAATGCATTTATGTTGACTTTCTTGATGTTTTAATCTATTTCGTTTTCTGTATTGTATGGCTTTTGTTTTCAATGCAGGTTAATATGCTAGCACTAAAATTTGACAAGGATCCAAAGTGGTTCATTTTCCGGTGGAGTGTCACAAGAAGAGAAATAAGCCAATCAAGACATGGCAGACTCAAAAGATAGTGATGAACAAACAAACAAACAAAGGAAAACAAACCCAACTATCTTGATTGTTGGCAGGTCTAGAAGACAAAAGTTTGTGATGCCTATGATAAAAAGACTGATCTTATTCTTCAATTTAAAGCCCTAATTTCATGGACACTTTTTACAATGTGTGTGGTTTGGGGCGTGTGTGTGTGTGTGGGGGGGGGGGGGGGTACATGCACATATGCACATACTCGAAAGTGCGCGCGCGCGGTGTGTGTATGTGTGTATCACGCACACATGCATACATACATGCAAAACACACAAGCACTCTCTCTCTCTCTCTTTTTCTTCTCTCTCTCTCTCCTCTCTAACTCTTTCAACACGAAACTCACACTCAAACACAAAATCCACACACACTAAACCTCCCCTCTGAATTACACACAAAAACCACAAAACACACACACACACAACACACACAAACAAACAACACACACACACACACACTCAAAACAACGCACACAAAGCACACATACCACAAACACAACACTAAAACTCACCCCTCCTCCAATCACACACAAACACTAAAACTTCCCCAAAACTCACACCAAACCCCTAAACCTCCCCCTCCAAAATCACAACACACATAAAACTTCCCCAAAATCACACACACACTAAATTCCCTCAAACTCACACACACATAAACTCCCCCTCCCCCAAAAAAATCACACACAAAAACTAAAACTCCCCTCCAAACGCAACAGACACACAAAACACTAAACTCCCCCAAAAAAACCTCAACAACATAAACTCCCCCTTTCCACTCACACACAACACACCTAAACCCCCCCCCAAAAAAAAAAAAAAAAAAAAATTCCCCCAAAAAAAAAAAAAAAAAAATTTAAAAAAAAAAAAAATAAACCCCCCTAAAAAAAAAACAAAAAAAAAAAAAATTAAACCCCCCCCCAAAAAAACAAAAAAAAAAAAAAAAAAAAACCCCCCCCCCCACTCCCTCCCCCAAAACCCCCCACCACCCCCCTCCCCCAATTTCCCAACAAAAAAAAAAAAAAAAAAAAAAAAAACCGGGCCCCCCAAAACCCAAAAAAAAAACCAAAAAAACAAAAAACCCCCAAACCCTTTTATCACTTCCAAACGCACAATTATGGATGTGTGTGTGTGTGTGTGTGTGTGTGTGTGTGTGTGTGTGTGTGTTTTGTGTGTGTGTGTGGATGGGGGGTGTACCCATTGCTCTCACCTGTCGAAGCTTGGCAGACTAGAGACCTATTTTTTCCTTCTTGCTATTTTCATTATTGGCATATCTGTTCGTTTCTGCCATTGCAGTTTCAAAGCAAAAGTGTGGTAATAATGAGAAAACAGTCAAAAGGCATCACGCTTTCAGGCGTCTATGCCGCGGACCGGCCGCGAGGTCAAATTTCTCCACAGTCATGTGTGTAGCACAGATCAGGAATGTGCCTGTAGCACATTATTTTCAGGCTCACTCTTCTCCCTAACTGCAGCATTTCCTTCCTCCTCTTCCTCGTAAGCGTTTAATATCGGACTCACTTAACAATTCTCGTTCAAATGTTTCTACTTCCAAGACAATGACATTCAATTTATGGTCTCGCTAATCAGATGAATCGTCTGCTACTAAAGAAAACGCCATTTTTTTTCGCCACGCTGCACCATTGAAAAACGTTCTGGTCGCTGGCTGTTATTTCTTCCTTCCCTCCCCACTACACGCATGTTAGTGGTCTAAAGTTATCACTGGCACCCTCTGACACCCTCCCTGCATCGCCCCACCAATTTTCAGACACATAGTGTGAAAACCACGAGATCTGTGTGTGATGGAAAAGTACTGCCCACGTGGCAGCACCAACTGTCGGCTGCGGTCCTATTGGAATCTAGCGGCAGCCACCGTTACTTTCGGCTGCGGCCGGATCGGGGTTAAGAGGGTTAATATGCTATCTGGAAAATAGTTTTTGTTTCAATTTCTTGATTACTGATTCAAGGTTCCCCGATAGTGAAATTTCGCTTTTGCGATTTGTTTTATTTTTACACCATTAAGGTAGCCACATTCCGACTTTTGGGATGATGTATAAACATGACACCAGAATATATACGTATTATGTTTTATTTTGTCATCTGTTCCGACATACATGCGATGGCCTACTCGTCCCGAAGGCAGAACGGGTCTTAGCGTGTGCGTAAGGTGGATCGGTGGTCTAGAGGTAACGCGCCTGCCTAGAAAGCGAAAAGTCCGGGTCGGAAGTGTGCGGTGGTTTGAATCCCGTTTGGGCCCGAAACTTCCCCCCCCCCCCCCCCATCCCCCATCCATTAGACTATGACTGGTGGTCTGGGCGCTAGTCATTCTGATGATACGAAAAACCGAGGTCCCGTGTGTTACTCAAAATTTTTCAGCTCACGTAAAAGAACCCACGGCAACAAGAGAGTTGTCTCTCGCAAAATTCTTAGTAAAAAGCCACTCCCATAGGGAAATAAATACAGACCACCCCGCCCCCCCTCCAAAAAAAAAAAGGTGGCGCAGCTCTTGTGGCAACGCGCTCTCCTCAGGGAGAGCAGCCCGAATTTCACGCAGATAAATCTCGTGACTTAAAGTGGTATAAATAAATAAATGAATAAGATGTTCTGCGCGCGCGTTCGTACATGCAACCTGGGTTTATAGTCTCATCCGAAGGACTTTTGAAGGAGCGGAGTTGGTACTGATGTTAACTCCAGGTGGAAAAGACTTGTACAGGTTCCTGGGTGGTGGCTTGATCCCGGGCTCACAGATCACGAGCGCACCGTTCTAACCACACGGCTATCCCGACCCCTACTTTGGCTTTGATTTGTCACACTCACACATACACTAATTTACACACACACACACACACCACACACACACACACACACACACACACACACACACAGGGTACGGGATAGCCTAGTGGTTGGAACATTGCGCTCGCAATCTGACGACCCGGGTTCGATTCCCATTCAAGGGGATATTTTCACCTTGGAATTAACATCAGTGCAGACTCCACTCTCCCCAAAAGTCCTTCGGATGAGACTATAAACCGAGGTCCCGTGTGCGAACGCACGCAGAACATCTTGCGCACACGTTAAATCCTGTTCCGCTTTTCGTAAGAGTAAGCCATTGTGTGCCGGTGGGAACAGATGACAACATTTACAAAACCGCATACTCACGGGGACAGGATGTAAAAAAGCGCATAAGTGCTTTTTCCATTATCCTCGATATAAAAGAATAAAATAAAATAAATAAACATACACACTAGCTTACACACACACACACACACACACAAAACACACACACACACACACTGACACGAAACATTTAGAAACATAAAAATAGCCCATACTTAGACAACACCATGGACATTAAGCGAAAAAAAACAACAACCCCAAAATAACAGCAAATCAGTCAAATACAATAAAATCTCAAAGAAAAATAGACGCAGATTAAAAAATATAAACGCTCAGAAAGGCAGACAGAAAAAGACAAGAGAAGAAAAAACACAACAGCACGTCGTTCATTTATCGTCTACGCTGACAGCCTTTCTCGTGCCAGATAAAAGATAACGGACACGAATGCTTCATATGACAATGAAAGAGGATTGATTCCTTGTTTGTTTAAAGAAAGAAAACAAAATTATGACCCTACACCCAAAAATGAGTCGCTAACCACCTGACCCATTTTTTTTTCCGCTATGAGCCATTTCATTTTGTTTAATTTATTTGTTTATTTTATTTTATTCTTTTATATCGAGGATAATGGAATACGCACTTAGGCACTTTTTTTACATCCAGTCCCCGTGTGTATGCGGTTTTGTAAAATTCTGTTATCTGTTCCCACCGGCACACAATGGCCTACTCTTTCGAAAAGCGGAACAGAATTTAACGTGTGCGCAAGATGTTCTGCATGCGTTCGCACACGGGGCCTCGGTTTATAGTCTCAGGGAGGTTGTGGGTTTTCAAGTTGTTAGTTTTGAGATTTGGGTTGACTATAAAACTATAAGCTTTCTTTTAAAACAGCACTGAACTATTGAGACGTAGTTTTGAGGTTCTTCATGCTTTAAAAATGCATTTACACGCACTCAACCCCACATCATGAAAACCTGTTGCAACGAAAACCCCTGTCTGGCCCAGACCAAAAAGCTGTGTCAGTTATTGATGTCAGCTAATTTCCAAGACCTACACTACGGGGACGGGATAGCTCAGTGGTCGCAGCACTCGCTTTCCCCCAGCCAAGTTAAGCAGCGTCGAGCGTGGTTACCAGTTGGATGGGTGACCGTTTGCGCGCCTTGGCTTCAGTACAGTTCCTCCAGTTCACCCAGCTGTAAATGGGTACCTGCCCTCTTTAGGGTCAGGGAAAAAAAAAAGCAGCGAGGGAGAGGAGATGGGCGCCGCCCTCAATATGCTGTCCCTAGAGAAGTGAGGTCTCTGACGCCTCGCTCCCCTACGACCTTATAGGTTATGGGACTCCTTTACCTTTACCTACACTAACATGTTGTTATGCTGTAAAATGTTAAGTTGAGATTGCCTTCAGCCACGACATGCTCTGAACATAACAACCTACACTCTCCTTGAAAGGAGAAAAAACAATCATCTAAAGTCGGAGTGTGGCTGCCTATATGGCGAGGCACTCAAAGATAGTGATACACGCAAACCTCTCACTCAGTGTACAATTTCAATCTTATAATAGGTGGGATGAGTGAGTCAGAGCGGTCATTTTGGATGATCCCCCAGAGTGTTAAGCTGGAGAACGCACAACAACAACAACAACAACAGCAACAACAACAACCACAACAACAACAAATCTGTCAATTTCTCATGTTGTCACTTTCTAGGGTCTATCATCCCACTGTGTAATGCATTGATGTTGACTTTCTTGATGTTTTAATCTATTCCGTTTTCTGTATTGTATAGCTTTTGTTTTCAATGCAGGTTAATATGCTAGCACTAAAATTTGGCAAGGATCCAAAGTGGTTCATTTTCCAGTGGAGTGTCACAAGAAGAGAAATAAGCCAATCAAGACATGGCAGACTCAAAAGATAGTGATGAACAAACAAACAAACAAACAAAGGAAAACAAACACGACTGTCTTGATTGTTGGCAGGTCTAGAAGACAAAAGTTTGTGATGCCTATGAGAAAAAGACTGATCTTATTCTTCAATTTAAAGCCCTAATTTCATGGACACTTTTTACAATGTGTGTGGTTTGGGGCAGGTGGGGGTGGGGGTGGGGTGCATGCACATATGCACATACTCGAAAGTGCGCGCTCGCGTGTGTGTGTGTATGTGTGTGTCACGCACGCATGCATACATACATGCACACACACACGCACTCTCTCTCTCTCTCTCTCTCTCTCTCTCTCTCTCTCTCTCTCTAACTCA
>CM054143.1:29070141-29072641 GCA_028751875.1 Rapana venosa | reverse complement strand
TAAGCTCTACTTTAATGATCCGTCTACACTCTTCTACCTTCTTTTAATATAACATCTACCTTTTTCTACCTTCCGTTAATGATTTATATTCCCTCTACCGCCCTCTCTTGATGACCCATTCAGCCCTGCCACCCTCTTTAATGATCCTTTTAACTTCTTCCACCGTCTGTTAATAATTTATCTACCTTTACCACCCTCCCTTAATGATCTATCTACCATCTACCACTCTCTGAATGGGGACGGGATAACCTGGTGGTTAGAACATTGCGCTCGCAATCTGACGACCTAGGTTTGATTCCCGTTCAAGGGGGATATTTTTCCCTGGAGTTAACATCAGTGCAGACTCCACTCTCCCCAAAAGTCCTTTCGTGTTAGACTATAAACTGAGGCCCCGTGTGCGAACGCACGCAGAACATCTTAAAGTTAAATCCTGTTTCGCTTTTCGTAAGAGTAGGCCATTGTGTGCTGGTGGGAACAGATGACAGAATTTACAAAACCGCATACACACGGGGACTGGATGTAAAAAAGCACATATGTGCTTATTCCATTATCCTTGATATAATAAAATAAAATAAAATAAATAAAATCTTTCTATACTCCATCACTCTCTCTTAGTAAAATATCTATATCTTATACCATCCTCCCTTTAATGATCCATCCACGCTTGACCACTCTCCCTCAATGAGCCATCACACCTCTAATGCTATTATCCCTAATCACCCATTTATACACATCAACTTCATCCCTAATTAATGAAATGTCTGCCCTCAATCAGTGCAAACGCTCGAATATCGTTAAGCACTCGTTTAAACATGTTCCGCTTTTCAGAAAAGTAGGCCAATTGTGTTGGTGGGAACATATGACAACATTAACAAAACTGCATACTCACGGGGGACTGTATGTAAAGAAGAAAAGGACTTGAGTATTTATTCCATTATTTTCGAAATAAAATAATAAAACAGATAAAAACGTTACCCTCTATTCTTATTATTCTTTTATTCTCTATTTCGAGGTTAATGGAATAAGCACTCTTTTTTTATATCCAGTCCTCATGTGTATATAGTTTCGTAAATTTTGTCATCCATTCCCACCGATAGGCAATGTCCTACTCTTCCAAAAAGTGGAACGGATTTTAACATGTGTGCAAGGTGTTCTGCATATGTTCACACACGCGAACTCGATGTATAGTCTCATTCTTATCTGCATACCCCCAAATCTGCTAGATCACATATCTTACTCTTTACAGTATAATCACCCTCGCCTAAATCATCGTCTACCCTTGTCACCCACCCTCGTTATCTGCTTGAAGATCTGTCCTCTCAGTTCCTCTCTCTCTCCTCTCTAATCACATGCCTCCTTTACACCACTCTCCCTTAATCATCTGTCAACCCACTTCCACTCTTTCCTGATTGCCGGTCTACTCTCTACCCTCTTACTTCGATCTAATCATCTGTCTACCCCCCCCCCCCCCCCCCCCCCCTGTCATTCATTCTACCACCTCCTCTCTCTCTCTCTGTCCCTTTGCCTTGTGTCCCTCATCACCAGTGTACTGTGCCTATGCCCTACCTGCTATTACTGTCTGTTCCCACTCCTTCGCCATTCCTGCATTACCTACCTACATGCCAATCCAGTTTTAGTGCGACAGCTTTCTTGTCCTATAAGGGAGAGAGAAGAAGAGAGAGAGAGAGAGAGGAGAGAGAGAGAGAGAGAGAGAAACAGACAGACAGAGAGACAGGAGAAAGAGAAGTCAGAGACAGGAGAGAGAGAGAGAGAGAGGGAGAGAAGAGAGAGTGAGAGAGAGAGAGAGAGAGAGAGAGAGAAGAGAGAGAGAGAATGGGAGAGATGAGACAGAGAGAGTTGAGAGAGAGAACAGACAGACAGGACAGAGAGACAGAGAGAAAGAGAGATTCAGAAACAGGAGAGAGAGAGAGAGTGGGAGACAGAGACAGAGAGTTGAGAGAGAGACAAACAGACAGACGAAAGAGACAGAGAGACAGAGAGAAAGAGAGAGTCGAGACAGGGAGAGAGAGAAGGAGAGTGGAGACAGAGACAGAGAGTTGAGAGAGAGTTGAGAGAGAGACAAAGAGAGAGAGGGAGTAGGATAATACTTTGTGATGAAACTGTTGGCGTGACAAGTATATATTTCATCGAAGCGCATCGATTTGTTTGCTTTACAAGATTCAGCGCTATATGGATACCATACATTATTATTATTATTATTATTATTATTATTATTATTATTATTATTATTATTATTATTATTATTATTATTATTATTATTATTATATCTCATTACTATTATTATAAGTTTCTTCCCAGAGCTGAGGCTGGGAGAACTTATATCGTTTGTCTTTTGCTGGTTTGGATCCTGAATGTAAACGTTTCTTACTGGTGTTCCACACAAATGGATTCGGTGGTCCTCATAACTAGGAGTCCTGCTTCCTTCCGTCACAGCATCGCATCCTCTCTCATCTACAACTCTCTGTCGGTATCATTCACT
>CM054143.1:29062641-29065141 GCA_028751875.1 Rapana venosa | reverse complement strand
GAAGAAGAAGAAGAAAAAGGAGGAGGAAAAGGAGGAGGAGGAGGATGAGAACAACAAGAAGAAGAAGAATTGCGACAAAAATTGCAAAGAGTAAAAAGAAAGGCGAAGAAAAAAGAGAATTGCGAAGAAGAAAAATTGCGAAGAATTGGGACAAATTGCGATGAATTGCGAGAAAGAAGAAGAAGAAGGAGTAGGAGGAGGAGGAGTTGGAGGAGGAGGAGGAGGAGGAGAAGAAGAAGGAGGAGGAGGAGGAGGAGGAAAAGGAGGAGGAGAAGGAGGAGAAGAAGAAGGAGGAAGAGGAGAAGAACAACAGCAAGAAGAAGAAGAAGAAGAAGAAGAAGAAGAAGAACAAGAACAAGAACAAGAACAAGAACAAGAAGAATTAATCAGTCTTAATTGATGAACAAGTCTTAATATAAACATCTCCGCTGAACTAGAAAAGCATTAGGCTGACGTGACATTAGAAAACAACATTCTAGTAAAAAGTGTTATCAATTTGCAAATTAAACAAGCCAGATCCAAAACAACCTTTCAGTGTATAGAGACAGAGAGAGATAGAGGAAATGGTTTAGTAGAGATAAAAGCAGATAGAGACAAAACGCGATTGAAAGGTTTAACCCCCCCCCCCTTCCCTGCCCCCGAAAACCCCCCCAGCAACAACCAACAGTTCTTTGGGAGATTGTTATTTATTTTTAAAGATAACTTTATCAGTCAATGTTTCTGATATTATTGTTACAATCGGTATCCGTTAAGAAAAGTCAAGTCTGCACATTAAAAGAAAAAAACTTCTTCTTCTTCTTCTTCTTCTTCTTCTTCTTCTTCTTCATCTTCTTCTTCTTCTGTGCAGTCTTCTTCTTCTTCTTCTCTTTCTACCAAAATTAATTGTATTTGTATTGTGAAATCATTGTTCTCTTCCATTGTAAACCCCCCTATCACTCCCTGTAGTTGTAGTTTGGCCTAAGGCCGATGTACTACTAAACTATTTCAGAGTTCAGAGTGTTATAGTGTGCACTTTGTGCACTATAACGTGTACTGTCACACCTTCTCTCACGTTAAGTGTCCAGCATTTCTCTGTGAGCTAGAAAACTGGCAACTCAGTGTGATGGTGTAGCTAAGTGTCCTCACTGTAGGCTTATAGTCCCAGGGGCTGGTGGCTCAGCCTTTGTCTTTAACAGTCCCTTAGTCAGCTACAGTGGAAGGCCCTCTATTCATAGCCTGAGGCATAGTTGTAGATTGTCCGGTGGAACGGTCATGTGATAAACACCTTAGAGCTTGCTACAGCTGGTCTTATTCAACAGGCTTCTGGGCCTCTTTCTTGATGACTTACACCCCCCCCCCCCTTTCCGCCTATCCCTTCCCCTTCCTCAAGTGAAATCAAAGAGTTGAAGACTTGAAGGTTAGACTTGAATGCAGTACAGGACTAAGCCTAGCTAGGTCCCTGTAGTAATTGCCCTGCTAAAGTAGGCAGTCTGTCATGTAGGTGTGACCTTGTGTAGGGTTAGTCATTTGTGTCAAAAGAGGTTAATTCGTATGTGGTTTTGTGACACACTAGATTGTGCCCTCTCTCTCTCTCTGTCTCTCTGTCTTTGTCTCTGTCTCTCTATCTCTCTCTCTCTCTCTCTCTCTCTCTCTTTGTGCTACAATATCCATGAGATATAATAGGGACCAATGTTGTGAAAGATCTTTGTATAGACTAAGTTATGTTGACATTATTGGGATCATGTCAGTTGAGAGTAATGAGGAAATGATTTTCTGAGTTATTTTGTAGTCTTTTATTGTCTGATTACAACTGTATACTCTCTATTGGTTCCCTATAATTAACTTGGTATGTTGGTGTGAGTGTTGAAAGGAATTTGGACTTCTAACATTCGGCTAGACAACAATGTTGCTATTTGCTGTTGTGTGCCTTTCATGTACCTGGTTAAATATGGATAGAGTAGTTACCTGAATCCTATGTGTTTCAGGTGTGTGTTGTTTGGTAGATAAAAATAAGTGTTACCATAACACCCCTGCGTGGCCTCACATAATTCCTTTGAGTGTGGAGCGCCCCTGTACAAACATCCCCTTCCTGAATCTTTCACCCTCCAACAAGATCTCTCTCTCTTTCTCTCTCTCTCTCTTTCTTTCTCTCTCTCTCTCTCTCTCTCTCTCTCTCTCTCTCTCTCTCTCTCTCTCTCTCTCTTTCTCTCTCTCTCTCTATCTCTCTCTCTCTATCTCTCTCTATCTCTCTCTGCCTCCGCCTGTCTCTCTTTTTCTCCCCAAGTTCCTCTCTCTATCAGTTTGCCTGTCTGTCTGCCTGTCTGTCAGCCTGTCTGTCTCTCTCTGTTTGCCTATCTGTCTTTCTGTGTCTCTGTCTGCCTCTGTCTGTCTGTCTGCCTGTCTGTCTGTCTGAATGTCTGTCTCTTTCTCTTTGGGTAAGCTGAACATTGGAGAACGGGTGTTACACATGTTTTAATGAAAGAAAACTAGATGAACAACAGCAACAACAAACACATAACAA
>CM054143.1:29023396-29062141 GCA_028751875.1 Rapana venosa | reverse complement strand
TTTTAAAAAAAGGGGGCCCGATTGAGACGGGAAGGGCGCAAGGAAACCCCTTTTTTGGCCCCCAAAAAAGGGGGGGGTTCATGTGAAAAAATTAAAAGGGGAAAATTTGGGGTGTGACAGGGGGTTGAAGGGAAATTATTAATCAAGGGGGTTTAGCCAAGTGTACCGGGGGTAGAGGTGGCTTTTTTTCCTTTTTAAAAAATTAACAAAATTGCTTGAACCCGGGAATCCTTTCCCGGGCCCCTTAAGCCGTCGCACTTTCGGGGCCCCCCATTCGGGCCCCCTCCCCTCCCCACATTTTCCCTTTCCCTTAAACTTTCCCCTTTTCATTTCTTTGTCGGGTTTGACCCCCTTATTGAGCTATCCATTTGGGGTTTTTGCTTTTGCTCCCCTTTTAAAACCATTTTTCCCTCGTTTTTTTTCCCCCCTTTCTTCCCTTTCTCTAAAGGGGGGGTTCCCCCGATTTCTTGTTCCCCGTCTCGATTTCCATTTTTTCTTTCCGGGGAGGGGGGCAGGAGGCGCAGGAAATTGTTGCGCCTAACCCACCCTGGGGGGACAGGCGGAGGGCTGGATTTTCCCCCGGCCCCCTTCCAAATTTTGGGAAAATTCTGCCAAAAAATTTTTTTTGGGTTTTGGAAAAAACGTGCTCTAATACCCAAATTTCGCTTTAAACGCTTTGAGTTTTTTTGGTTTTTCCGTGGGGTTTTTGTGGGGGGTTTCCCCAAAATGGAGGGATTTTTGGTTTTTATGAACTTTCGAGGTAGCGGGTAGTAGGGAGGCTAGAGAGGTGTGTGTCTCGAGGCGTCTTTGGAGGAGGCTTGTGTGGCTGGTTATTCTGCTTGGGCTGTGACTTAGGGGGGAAAGACGGCGTGCTTATTTAGAAGCAGCAAACATCACCCTTAGTTCTTTCTTGAATAAACTTAAAAATCTTGTTAAGGCCTGCTGAATAACTGGTTTTTGGTTGTCAACATGGTTTTATCTGTGGAACTTGATCTGGGTTGACTTTCCATCGATTGTCTTGTAGTTAATAAAAAAATTAATGTTTTTTTTGTTCCGGGTTTTTCTTTTGCCTACTCCCCTTTTTTCTGGTTCTTTCCCTCCTTCCCCCCTTTTTTTTCTCTTCCCCTTTTTCCCCCTTTTTAAATTTTTTTCCCTTTTTTTCCCTTTTTTTTTTTCCCTTTTCCCTTTTGCCTGGTTTTCCCCCCTTTTTTTCCGGGGTTTTAAAATTCCTTTAAAAAAATTTCCCCCTTTTTTAAGTCGGAAATTAATGAGCTATCTTTCATGGTGGACACAAAAACGGTCTCGCATATGCAAATCTCACCGAGCTAGCCAGCGAGGGAAAAAAATTATTTGACTCACGGATTGATGTTGTATTGCATTGGACTGTACTGTAATGTATTACAATTAGTAATAAATTATTTTCTGTCAATTTCATATTTTTTTTCAATGAATTTGGCTCACACATCATCGAGGATGAGGAGAGGGAGAGAGATGGAGAGAGATGGAGAGAGAGAGAGGAGAAGATGAGAGAGAGAAGAGAGAGAGTTGAGAGAGGGAGAGGGGAGGGAGGGTAGGAGTAGAGATAGTGAGGTGAGAAGAGGATAGGTGAAGAAAGGAATGAGAGGAGAGGAGAGGAGGAGAGGGAGGGATTGAGAGAGAGAGGGAGAGAGGAGGAGAGGTGGGAGGAGAGGAGAGAGAGGGAGAGAGGGAGGAGAGGAGAGAGGAGAGAGGAGAATTGAGAAAGAGGAGGAGATTAGGGAGGGAGAGAGAGAGAAGGAGAGGAGAAGGAGAGACATTCGAGAGAGATTGAGTTAGGTGTTGATGGGAGTAGAGGTGAGGAGGGGGGGGGTTGTTGAGGGGAGGAGAGAGGAGAGGGGAGATGAATGCTGGGTGAGTATGGGAGATCGAGAAGACAGAGTGGGGGTGGAGTGGGGGGAGGGAGAGGGGTGGGGGGGGAGGGAGGATGAGAGAGACAAGAGGAGGAGAAGGAGAGAGGAAGAGGGGCGAAGAGGGGGGGAGAGTAGTGTGAAAGAGAGAGAGATAGGAGAGAGGGGAGAGGGGAGGAAGAGGAGGGAGGATGAGAGAGAGAGGAGTGAGGATGGAGAGGGGGTGAGAGGGGGGAGGGAAGAGGGAAGTGATGTTGGAAGGGTGGAGATTGGAGAGAGAGAGGAAGGAAGGGAGGTGAGGGGGGGGGGAGGGGAGAGGCGAGGGAGGGGAGAGGAGAGAGGGATGAAGTGATTGAGGGAACCTGAGGAAGGGTGAGAGGAGAGAGGTGGAGGGTGGGAGAGGGAGGGTAAGGGGGACGAGAGAGGTGAGAGGGATCGACGCGTACAGAGATGTTGAGTGAAGTGTGGGAGAGAGTGAGAGGGAGGATGGTTAGAGAGAGAGAGAGAGGTTGGCGTGAGCGAGTTGAGATGGAGAGTTATTTTCTGATGTGATTTGAGAGAGAACAATGATAGAGAGGGAGGGAGAGAGGATTCAGACCGAGGGATGAGGTTCGATGAGAGTGAAGAGATTTGGATAGGATTTGAGAGTGGCGAGGTGATACAGTGACGCGTGATGCAGATGGACTGGATTAGGGGAGGGGGAAGTGTGAGAGAATATGGAGAGGGATGAATAGGATGTGAGGATAGGAGGGCGTGGGAGAAGAGATTATAGCCGTGGATGTGACGGTCGAGGGAGAGGAGCTTGGGTGACGATTGACGAGACGCTTGAGTTTGGAGGTGGGATCAGGAGGGGAGTGATTGGGAAACGATGGGTCGGTGATGAGTGAGTCGAGTCTGGAGGGAGGAGAGGGGCGATATGAGGAGGAGTGGGGGATTTGGAGATGGGGAGAGTGAGAGTGAGTTGGTGAGAGAGAGAGTGTGAGATTTGGGGGATGTAGATGGTGTGTAGTGGTGATGGTCGTGTAAACACAACACCTTTGTGCATGGTGTGTTTGAGAGTAAATTGGTTGTAATTCCGTTCCCTTACCGGCTGGAAACTGGCCTCCCTACTCTTTTGATAAGGCGTACGATGATAGGGTCTCTGTTTTTTGTAAAGTCTCATCCAAAGAATTTTGGGAGGAGGGGATGGAGTCGAGAAGTTGGTGTCTGGTACCTGTATGTTCATCGAGGGCTAATTTCCGTAATTTAAAAAACGGGGGCCTCAGTGGTGGTCTTTGACCCCGGGCCGTCAAATCAAGAGTGCGTGCGATGCCTCTTACCACTAGGCTATATCACCCTCCTCCCACCCCCACCCTTATCCCCATCACCCTTTTGTAAACATCATCACTTCGTGTTTTTGAAGACCGGCAAATCAAGCATGTATTTCACTGAACCATCTCAGAACCTTCAGCATACGAAAAGTATAGCATCTAGCACATTTGGACATTTCCTCTTCGCCCCCTCCTGCTACTTTTTAAGCTTACGGACCCTACTTAAACCACCCAGTACCCTCGGTCCTTCTTCCCTACAGTCAGAAACTTGTCGTCATAAACTGGTCCCCACAGTCTTTGTATGTTAAGATACGAGAGATATGCCTCATATGATGAGGCTTACTGTGTTTAGATAAGATACGATGTATGCCTCCTCCTCTGTGATGCCTCTCTCGTGTGTAGTAATAAGATACGAGGGTATGCCTCCTCTGTGATGCCTCACTGTGTGTAGGATAAGATACGAGGTATGGCTCTTCGAGACCTCACTGTGTGTTGCGATGATACGAGGTATGCTCCTCTGTGATGCCTACTTTGTCTGTAGATGTGATAGATACGAGGTAGCCTCCTCTGTGATGCTCTTGTGTGTAGATAGCATACGAGGTAGGCCTCATTGTGATGATCACTGTGTGTAGATAAGATACGAGGTATGCTCCTCTGTGATGCCTCACGGTCTTTGTGTTTAGATAAGATACGAGGTATGCCTCCTCTGTGATTGCCTCATGTGTGTAGTTAAGATACGAGGTATGCCTCTCTCAGTGATGCCTCATTGTGTGTAGATAAGATACGCGGTTTGCCTCCTCTGTGATGGCCCTCTTATGTGTGTAGATAAGATACGAGGTATGCCTCGCTCCTCTGTGGATGCCTCAATGTGTGTAGTTAAGATAACGAGTTATGCCTCCTCTGTTTTACTCATGTGTGTAGAGAAGATACGAGTAGGCCTCCTCTGTGATGCCTTCCTCTTACTGTCTGTAGATAAGATACGAGGTATGCCTCCTCTGTGATGCGACTCACTGGTCTGTAGAATAGATACGGAGGTATGCCTCCTCTGTGATGCTCACTGTGACTGGGATAAGATACGAGTTGCACTCCTCTGTGATGCCTCACTGTGTGTAGATAAGAATACGAGGTATGCGCTCCTCTGTGATGCCTCACTGTGTGAGATAAGTTACGAGGTATGTCTCCTCATGTGATGACTCAGTGTGTGTAGGATCCAGCCGCCCATTCCTGAGCTGATGATCTGGCATGACTTCATTTGTCTGTGGCTGAGATCTCTTCTCTTGTAACTAGAGTTTGTTGTGAGATGGTTTGTCGCCTCCATCAGATAGCGCCTTCCTGGCCCTTTCCTTCAGCTTGCTCTTCAACCTTTGTCTTTGTTATCTTGCAGGGAAAATATTGTAGGAAGACTTCAGTTAGTAACCCGATTCTTTTCTCTGATTCACGTACTGGTTAACGTTGTATTGTATTGTATTCAACTGTATTGTACTACCTTGTACTGTATTGTGTTGTACTGTATTGCAATGTTTTGTATTGAATTGTATTGTATTGTATTGTATTGCCTTGTTCTGTTTTGTATTGTTCTGCATTGTATTGTGCTGTACTGTATTGTATTGCATTTATTGTAGTGTAGTGTAGCATTCGTATGACCTTTTTATTTCAAATATCAATCCCTTACAAAAAAGCAAGCATAATGAAAAATCCACTTTCTTAATTTTTAACTGCAATAACGAAACACAGGTGCCTGCCATGTTTCAAACCATTCAAATTCTCGAACACAAATAACAGGAACGGATTGGCCAGGTTTCAAGATCAACCCCCCCCCCGCATCCCCCGATTATTAGATCTTGAATATCCCACACCTGATATGAAAAGAATCTAAACTTTGTTGTGAGCTTGGACGAACTGTGCTGGAAGTAAGTTTTGAGGAGCGGTGTGACTAGATACAGACAGGAAACAACAATAGCGCAGTCTGATTGGTCTGTCTTTGTTCATCGCGAAGAGGATGTAAGGATGACTTTCCTTGGCTGTTGTTTAGTGTCGAAAGGTGTGGTCTTGGCATTTGGCCGGCAAGATAAGACAAAAACTGATCTGCTGTGCGTGTGTTCTTTTCTTTTTCTTTTTAAGGATGATTGAATAAGCTCTCACTTGTGTGTTATCTTGCATTATCTCTCTCTCTCTTCTCTCTCTCTCTCTCTCTCTCTCTCATCTCTTCTTCTCTCTCTCTCTCTCGCGCCGCTCGCTCCTCTCTCTCTCTCTGTCTCCTCTGCTCTCTCTGTCTCTCTCTTCTCTGCTACTTGGACTCTCTCTAATCTCTCTCTCTGTCTCTCTGTGTTCACTTTGATTTTGTCGTTTCATAGGATGTGAAATAGAACAACGACAGCCAGTGGCTTTTGTTGGCTTTTATTTTTACAATGACTCTCGCTCCTATGATTTATTGCAGTTTTGTAAAGGTTTGTTCATCCACATCGTGGAGTGTTGTGATGGTGTTTGTGTGGTGTGAGTGTGTGAGTTTGTGCGCGTGTGAGCATGGTGTTGTAATGTGTGTGCGTGGCATGCGTGGGTGACGTTGCATGCGTCGGTGTGTGTTCTGTTTGCGTGGGTGAGAAGTGCGTTGCGGTGTGTTGTGTTTCTGTTTGCGGTGCCGTGCGGCGTGTGTGTGTGTATGTGTGTGTGTTTTGTGTGTTGTGGACGAATGTGTGTTGTGTGTGTGTGTGTGTGAGTGTGTTGGTGTGTGTGTGTGTGTGTAGTGGTGTGTGTGGTGGTGTGTAAAAAGACACGTCGTTGCTTTTAATTCAATTTCGACATAGTAACAAACTAGATTATGCCAAAATGCCGTTTCGAGTTACTACGGAGTTGTTAAATATGCATGGAAGGGATTAATGGTTTTCATGTCCAGCAAGAATATGGTTCATCAGGTCTTTCTATTTAGTCACCTGTCGGTGGTTTAATTTCCTGTGAAAGATTTGAACTGTCAGTTCGCAAGACTAACTTTATCAGCTCGTTGGCTTACTTTGGGACACACGAACATCACCGACTGTAATTACATTGTATTGTGATCAAGCCTAGATTAGGTTTTGTATGCACTTTTTTGTGGTGGAGCATATTTTTTTCCCTTGTGGGGATGCCAGTGAACCTGTGTCGGTGTCAATATGTTCATCCCTATAGTCCTGGAAATTCTGTGCTAGGATTCTATCTCTTCTACCTCTCTTTTTCTTCGCTTGTTCCTTTTAATTTCCCTGGTCACTTCCTTGTTGTCTGTTTTCTGCTCTGGGTGTCTATTCCCAGCCTTTTTGTCCCAGAAAGGGTAAAATAATTAACTATTCTTTATCTCGTACGCTAAGGTGATCAGAGGCACCTCGTTGGTCCAAAGAAAACACCTTTACCCTTTTTTACCTTTAGAACTAAAAAGTTTTATTATGTATCTATTTATTTATTTATATTAAAACTGTGGGTAAAGAATGATACACTTGCAGAATTACATTTCCTCGAAGAATGACTTTGTCACGCAGTACCTTTATGACTCTTAGAGTTGGCTTGTATATACGGGTGTTTTTAACAGTCAATGGCGGTAATATTATTAAGCTGGAGCACTGTCAGAGTCAAATGGGTATATATTTTAGCGAGGCATATTAAGGACAGTCATCTCCAGCCATTACATCTTTGGGCAGAGATATTGAAGACAGACCCATCCACTTGGTAACGAGTACTCCAATGCTGCAGATAGGGGGGAAGGCTCAAGTGCTCTGAGCACTGCGTTATCCGTTCCGCATGTGGGAAAACTAAACATTTTGAAACTACAAAAGTTGTGCATGCTCTACTTAGATCTGTTGTAGAAAAATTCCCACACAGTCTCTGAGCCAAGCTTAAGCTGATAGCACAAGCATGAGCAAACGTGCGTCATTGCGACCCGACACCATTCCTACAATCATGGACGTAAAAAACATACTGCAGTTTCTCTTTTCCGTTATTAAAGAGGCAGCAGAGAAATCCTATGACCACCATCACCCCTTCCCAAAAAAGGAAGAAAGAAAAAACAACCAACATCTACACAGGAAAAAACACACCCCAAAAGAACCCTCAGACACGAATCAACATAACATAATAACCCAACAACATCAACAACAACAACATCAACAAAATACCCTCAACACATCAACAACAAAAAAACTTTACAACATCATATCGAGAACAACAAAAAAGCCATCGACACCGGAAGGCATCTACAAACAGGCAACGTAGACATTGCTCAAGTGACAATTGTTAATTTTTTGTCCCCCTCACCTCCCCCTATTCGTTGTCCCCCCCCCCCACCTCCACCCCCCCATCCTCGCTCCCCTTCAGTTGTGTGTGTCTATATTTCTGCACTAGTGCTGAGTACGCCTTTTGAGCAAATCAGTGCCCAGCCCTCTTAGGGATATATAAGAGAGAACAGGAGGAGAGAGGAGAGGGAGATTGGAGAGAGAGAGAAGAGAGAGGAAGGAGACCCCAGTGGATAGAGAAGAGGAGAGAGGAGAGGAAAGAAGAGCGAGGGAGATGAGTGAGTGAGGTACGGGAGAGAGGAGGGGAGGAATGAAGAGAGTTGGGGTGGACTGAGAACCTTAAGACTGTTCGAGTGTTTTTGTCCACCGTTGCTGGGAGTAGATGGAGGAAAACCTAGCTTGGCCGGTGGTCTCTGAAGACACGTAGTGACCAGAGCCAAGGCATTATTGTAAGCTCGAAAACGGCAGTTTGTTCTATTGGCATCTGGTGATTAATAGATGGGATGTTTTTAACCATTTCCCAAGGCAATTTCAAGCACGAGTGCAGGCCTTCTTGCTAGTATCTTAAATTGATTACAGCAACTGGGTGAACCTGAAAAAGGTACATAAGTACAGAGTTGAATCAAGATTTATTTCAGACACACTACCTTGCAACCGATCCTCACAGCCAGTGGGTACATGATGCTACTGCGAGTACTTTAGCACAAACACTAGCACTGTCAGATATCACTGGCGATTAAAAAAAAAGAAAGCATTCCAATACCGCCTCAACACTGCAGTCAGAGAACACACAAGTTGTTCCAAACTCTCTTAGCCAACAACAGACGCAACTCCCTTTTTCGGTACGGAGAGGAGCCCCAGTCCACTACAGACAGAAAAAGTGACTCAATGGACTGAGAGGCTGTGGTTGGAAGGGTGGGGGTTAAAGTAGGGGGGGTGGGCTGGGGGGGAGGAAGCTCGGCATGTTTGAATGTAGGGAGGAGGAGGGCGAGCGGAACATCACAGGCCACCCACCCCCCCCACCCGACCCAGTAGCGCCAACAACGCAGAAAAACCCCAGCTGAACGCACCACGATAACTGGACTAAGCTGGTAGCTGATCTCTACAGAGGGAGAAACCCAACACTGGGAGAGGAGCAGGGGCGTGGAAATGAGAGAAGGTAGGTTTCTGCTCAGTGGTCGTTGCATACGAAGTCTGTCTTCTGTGCTCGGCATCATTGTCCTGGGTTTGAAGGATAAGACTAAGAAACGTGCTGTGGCCTATCAGCTGGGCCACCAGCTGGGTATTGTCATTGATGTCGGCAAATGTGCCGATGGCTTACGTTCGCAACACTGCTAGCACGGACGAGACCATAGAAGCCGACGTGGTTTAGAAACCATTCAACTTCAGTACCATGGGGTCCAGTGAAGTCTTGTGGTGGGTTCGAATCTCTGAGGCATCTGGTGGATTACAGGTGGCGGTTTTTACTATTTTTCCAGGGCAAACTTCAAGCACGATCCGCAGTGCAGGACGCTGCCAAGTATCTTAATTTTCTTTCGCGTAGTATATCACAAACAGACGATCAAAATATGCAGCAGCGTTAAGACCCGTATATTAAGCCAGCGTTTGGTGGGTTACAGAAACGCAAGCAACACAGCAAACATCCCCAAGTGGAATGTGACTACTGGCATAGTAGCAACAACAAGAATCGCGGTCGGCATACGCAAATTTCACCATTGGTGAAACTCGGGGCTCTAACCGAGAAGAAGAAACGACCCCTCACTCCTACCGCCCTCTCCCTTGTCAACCTCCTTACCAGCCCCCCCCACACCCCTACTCTGTCATCACAGATACCAAACTCTAAACACTCTCTGGATGAGGAACGTTATAATACAATAATAATAATAATAATAATAATAATAAAAAAGAAACGATCGAATTTATATAGCGCTATATGCTGCAGAGACAAGTCAAGCGCTCGCACTCAACTGCTTGCTCACACAGTCATGACAACCAGTAAACAGTAATAGTTTTCACTTCAGAGTGCCATATGTGCACGCACGCACGCACAGGCAAACACACACACACACACACAACAACTACACACACACACACACACACACGACACCTCGACACACACACACAACCACACACATCAAGGTCCAACACACCCTGGGCAGGACAAGAGAGAATCTTGGTGTGGAGAAGGCAGGGAAAAAACTGATGAGTGAAGCAGGAGAGGAAAACTCATAGGTTTGAAAATGGTCAGAATTCCGTCGTTCGAGACGACATGCTGTAGTATACTTGACGACAGGATTCAACATCCTCTGAAGTTGGGAGTATGGCTTGTATAATATAGATAATGGCGAGGTGCTTGGAAACAGGCCACACAGGTAAAACTTTCTCATGCAGTTTTACTAGATATATACTTATTGTCTCACAGCTGATTCATAGCTGTGATGAGCTGAGGGACAGAGGTATGGTTTGGTGTGACCCTCAGGTGCTGTGTGTGTGTGTGGAGGAGGGGGGGGGTGGGGGGGGTAAGGTTCAAAACGCCAAACTGCATCATCATCATCATCATCATCATTCATATCGATCATCACTCATCAGCTGCAGCGCAGCAGCAGCAAGCAGCGAGCTCCACCACGCACCACCCCACCCACCATACCACCACCACCTACCACCCACCTCAATACGATGAAACATGAGAGTCACATCCATTGTTGTTCTGTAAGTGAATGATTGTTTAAGAAATTGCCTGTGACACAGCCACCGCACTTCACACACACGCGCACTAAACAAACACCAATTCACAACACATACTCACACACGGGACCAGACACACACACGACTAAGCACCACACAAACACGCGCGCGGCGCACACTACACCACAGACACACTACATCATGGGTTTCCAGGATTTCATTATCAGTCGTTTCGTGTAAGACACAGTGTTTGTGCGAAAAGACCATTTAGTATCGTAATTAGACAATGCAAACCTTAATAGAAAACAATCACCTCCTAACAATATTGTGCTGGAAGCAAAAGAGATCGCCACCCTACCCTCACACAACCTACACACACACAACACACACACAACACACACGCCACACAACACCACGCAGTCGCACACTCAGCTTCGCACCGCACGCACGCACCGCCGCACGCGCGCGCGCGCACGCCGGCTGAACTTACTGATGAAAATGTTGCAAGTCCGTGTGTTTCAAAACGCACGCAGAAACAGTGAGCTCACCGTTAATAAACGCCGAATTTCTCCGCTTTTCGGAAGAGAGAGATAATTGTGTGCCTGTGAACTGATAGACTATAAACTGACAGAACCGCATTTATCAACATGGGTGACTGGAATGTAAAGTAAAAACAGCACACGTGTGCGTTCCATTGCACTCGAAATAAAAGAAGAAATAAGAATAAGAGAAGATAAAGTGAAGGTTCTTTGGTAAAAAAAAAACCAAAAAACACAAATAGAATATGAATACTAACAGAATTTTAAAAAAATTTCTCCGTAATGCTAGTACAGTGCTGTGCTTTTTACGACAGAGATAAATCACCACGCTTACACACAGCACACACACACACACACACATACACCCCCCGCACACACCCACACACACGGACTACTGGCTCTTATAGAACGACTCGCGATCCACTTAGAGACTGATTGAGTTAGAGAGAGAAAGAGCGAGGTGAGTGAGAGGGAGATGAGAGAGGTAAAGAGTGGAGGAGAGAGAGTAGGGAGAGAGCAGAGAGAGAGAGGAATTTAGATGGAGGAGAGAGAGAGAGAGAGAGAGAGTGAGGAAATGGATAACACCTTCATTGTGTCCTCGTAGGGCATCCGACCCATGCAGTATTAGCACCACTGCTCAGATCTCCTTCCTGATAAACTCAGGACTGTTGTAACCTAGCAACTAGAGCATCCACACAGACCGCTCTGGGTACTGGTACACAGGAAGAGAAGAAGCAGCGAGCGAGGAGGAGGGAGGTGGAGGAGCGAGATGAAGTAGTAGATAGTAGTAGTAGAAGTAGTAGTAGTAGAAGTAGTAGTAGTAGTAGAAGTATTCAGTAGTAGTAGTCGATAGTAGTAAGTAGTAGTAGTAGTAAGTAGTAGTAGTTAGAAGTAGTAGAAGGTAGTAGCAGCAGCATATTGTAGCCGTAGTAGAAGTTGTAATAGGAGTAGTAGTAGCAGGCAGGCAGCTCACGCAGCAGCAGTAGTAGCAGTAGCAGCTGCAGTAAAAATTGCAGAGAAGAATTGCGAAGAAAAAGAATGCGAAGAAGAAGAATTGCGAAGAAAAAAGAACTGCGAAAAAGAAGAAGAAGTGGCGAAGAAGAAGGAATGCAGTAAAGAAGGAAGAAAAAGACCGAATTTCGAAGACTAGAAAATTGCGAAGAATGAGAAGAAGTAACTGTGAAGAAATAGGAATTGTACAGACAGAAGAAGAAGAAGAAGAAGTAATGTTCGAAGAAGAGAGAGGCAGAAGGATAGAAGAGAAGAAGAATTTGAAAGAAGACGAGAGAAGAGAATTGTGAAGAAGAAAGAGAAGGAAGAAGAACGCTCGATGAAGAGAAAAAGTAAAGAAGAGTAGCTTTTAATACAGACCCAGCACAGTGGATACAGTATTTGGTGTTGGGATGAGGTGAAGAGTAGTAGGAAATAGACCGACCACCTTCGACCCCTTCCTACATACATCCCCCCTGTGCTCCCGCTGAGGAGAGGAGAGAGAGAGAGAGAGGAGAGAAAGAGAGATAAAACGAGAAGGAGGGATGAACAAAAATAAGATAACGAGAGATGAGACGGAAGGTGAGAGAGAGAGAGAGAGAGAGGAGAAGGGAGAGAGGAGAGAGGGTGAGGAGAGAGCGGAGGAAGGATGAGAGAGAGAAGAGATAAAGAGAGGGGGTGCGAAGTAGGAGACAGAGAGGGCAGGGGAGAGAAAGAGTACAGAGAAACTGAGTGAGGGAGAGAGGAGAGAGAAGTGACAGGCAGGACAGACGACGCACAAAAAACACAGCACACACTCGGATGGGCTCTACACAAAAACACGAACAAACACGAGACTCACCACCACACACACACCACACCCACACACACACACATTCGTCACACAGCACGACAGCACACACGAGACGCCAGCATCTCATGTCGTTATCTCCTTACTGATCTATCTCTCTCTCTTTCTCTCTTCTGATCTACCTCGCTCTCTCACACACACACAACACACAAGTGCTCACACCAGAAACGAACAGACAACACTCACACACACTCAGAACACAGCTGCAGACACACATGCAGAGAGGCTCTCCACACAACATACAGTTAGAATCACGACAGACCGATACAGACTCCACATCTCTCTGCTCATCGGACTGCCTCCCGGTCCCGACACACACGCCCACACATGCGCACGCACTAACACACACACTCTGACACGACTGCTTCTACTAGTCACAGCACACAACAGCAACACATGCAGACACAAAGCACAAACAGCGAGAATCAACAAACAACTCTAAGCTATTCAGACACATAGCAATAGGACTCAGAGCGCATAAGACATGCCACGCAGACACTCGAAAACGATAATCACACGAAACCTCAGTCCTCTCTCTGTCTACTCCCACATCGACGACATGACTAGACTCACAAATTAGCTCTCTACACGCACAACAGACACTGCACAACTATCACACACAACACACAATAGCACATCCACACCCACACATACTACACATAACACTCACACGCCACACACACTACTAACTATAAACCCTCTCCACTCTATCTATTGTATTACTACTTCTATTCAATAAAGTTGGGAGTGTACTCTCTAGTGTACTCGATGATCTGATCTCTGTGAAACTCTTTTCTCGTTTCTGGTTTATCTGTTTCTGGTGTTTGTTTCTCTCTTCTCTCTGCTCGTCTCGATCGCTTCTCTCTCGTCTCTCTCTCTCTCGTCAGCTCTCTGGCTGACGTCTCTAATCTACTTCTCTCTACTTGTCCTGTCTGGAGTGCACTCGGCTGTAGTGTCCCCAATTTGTTCCCTGATTGAGGGACTTGAAATGTGTTCTGTGAAATCCTCCCTCCTGGCAGTGTGGCTCATTCCCATTACACTTCTTAAGCCCCCCACCCTTAGTTTGGCTGTACTTGTGGCTGTCTGTCAGGTCTGTCGGTTTGTCGGTCTGCTTATCTGGCCTGCCATAGAAGGCTGGGCATGCGTGTTCACTGTGTGTGTATGTGTGTGTGTGTATGTGTGTGTGTGTGTCGTCGTCGTGTGTTGTGTGTGTGTTCGTGTGAGTGTGTTGTGTGTGTTGTGTTGTGTTGTAGTGTGTCTAGTGGTGTGTGTCTGTGCCTATAGTTGACTCATGTGTGTGGTGTTTATCTGTGTGCATGTGTGTGTGCATGATGTGTGTTGTGTAGCGCGAGTATTGTCTGTGTGAGCATAAGTGTGGGGATATGTGCGTGTAAGAAGTGGGTGGTGTGTGGGGGTGACGTGTGGTTGATAGAGAGAGTAAAAGTATTACGGTGATTATAGTATGAGGTATATAGATATATATGGAGAGAGGAGAGAGAAGAGAGAGGAGAGATAGAGAAGGTGAGAGGTGAGATAGGGAACGACGGAACGAGGGAGAGAGGGAGAGAGAGAGAGAGAGGAGTGTGTGACAGAGACGGGGGGGAGATGACACCTGCACAGACGACCAGGCAGAGACATACGCAAATTTTCTGACGCGATTATGTATGAATTGCATCGAGTATAACGGAAAAGTGCATTACTAGCTACTTGGGCGAATAGGTTGGTAGTTCAGATCATATTCTATCGAAGATCGCAATATCATCGATTCGACTATAATCATCATCAACTTCTCATCCTCGTTATCATCATCCACTCCACTTCAATCACCATCCTCATCCATCCATTCATCATCCAACATTATCCATCCATCCATCCATCGCCACCCTGCATCCATCCATCCATCCATCCTATTCCATGTCATCCACACCACCACCAACACCATCATCATCACCACCAATCATCATCAATCAATCATCATCATCACCACCGCACACCATCATCACACCATCACATCTATCATCATCATAATCATCATTCATCATCATATCAGCATTCATCATCTCATCATCATCATCCATCATCATCATCATCATCATCATCATCATCATCATCATTCCTTACTCTGCGTGTTATCTTTCCGTTTCTCCATCTTTTTTTTAAACTTGGGGTTTCGATGTCGTTGCTCTTTGAGGGAAGTGGTATTTATATATAATGCACTAATCTCTGTCAATGATCATGCGATTCTTGCTTTTCCCCAGAGATGGATCAGAGAGGCAACAGACTGCTTGTAAACAACTGCAAAATGAATCCTATATGTTCTTGTATGTGTATTCTTAATTTTTGCACATGAGAGAAGGCTCTTTTTTGGGATGAGATCCTCTTGCCATGGTTTCTTACCATGCCTAATGATGTTGGAAACTGGTTATCATTTGATATTTGAAAGCGAGCATCCAAAACCACCGTTTGAAATCAAGATGAACGGAAATTAAATTACCCCATCCCCCCTCCCTCACCCCAAGATATCAGCATCTGACAGATTTCAAAACCCCTGACCGTTCAGTTCAACACGTGCCACATTGAATTTCGGACACCAGCACAAACCTGTCTCTGGAGTTAAATGGAAGGGGGATTAAAGATTAGAGGACGGGGGATTAGTCCCAGGTGGCGAGATAAGATGGGCAATAAATTGATCTTCCCAACAAAAAGCGGACAGATGTGATAGACAGGAGCAATTCAAAAGGAACAAGAGCAAATAAACCTACGGGGGGCTTGATGTTTTGGGGGGTGTGCGGGGGGGGGCGGTGCGGGAGGGGGGATGGGGGTTTGGAGTGGAAAAACAGGTGGGTGGGTGGAGGGGGTGGGGGGATGGGGTAAGGGTTAAGGGTAACCAAGCTGTCAAGTCCCCCCCCCCCCCCCCCCCCCCACCTTTCAGCTCCCTCAGCTGCTGGTCTAGTTCTACTCATCTTTCCGCCCCACGCCCTGCCTGTGCTAACTATGGCAGGAAATGAAATGCACACTGGGTGTAATAAAAAGGAAAGGGGCAGGTAAGACTTCAGCACAGTGGCCCTGGGCGCTTGGTCTCAGCTGTGTCTGGATTTGCGCTGGAGATGGCGATGTGCGGAAGCAGAGCCCAGAGGGTAAGGAGGTGGCTCTGAAAGGCTCCTCTCAGACTCTCTTGTACATAGTCAGTCACAAGGCTGGGGGTTTTTTAGTTGATTTACTCCGACACGGATGCTACATGTAAAGACTGTTCGACCTCGATCCATGGGTCCATGAAGTTTTCGGGATCGAATCTAGGCAGTCTGGTTGTATTAAGGGTGGGATTTTTTTTTTGTTCTCAAGTTTGGACTTCAGCGCAGCAGCCTGAAAATAACCTTAATTCCTGCGTGTATACATACACATGCAGATGATCTAATAGTACCGTGGAATTAATGATCGGTGGCTGTAGAGGGTAACCGCGGCCTGCCTAGGAAATTAAAAGTCTGGGTTGAAAGCGTGCGGTGGTTCAATCCTGTATTTAGGCCCATACTTTGTCCCCCCCACCCCCATCCATTAGACCCATGAGGTGGATGGTTTGGGTGCTAGGAGTCTTTTAGATGAGATGATAAACCGAAGTCACATGTGTTTCACAATAGTAATTTTAGCGCATTTATAACAACCCCAGCAGAACAGTGATTTGTTACCTGGCAAAGTTTCTCTTAGAAAAAGCCACTCTGATAGGGAAACAAATACAGATTTTGCAGACAGGAAAAGAGACAAAAAAGATGGGTGGCGCTGTTCTTGTGTGACGTAGTCTCTCCAGGGAGAGGCATCCTGAATATCATGGAGAGGAAGAGAATTGAGACTGTGACTTAAAGTCGGTATAAATAAAAATATAATAAAAGATTCTTCGATCTCGTCCTTCATGTTTCCTCATTTGCTGGATCATGGAAGCACAAACATACCCAGAATCATCCCTGAAGTCGGAATGCTGGCTACTTAATGGTGGGCAAAACTCAATGTCACCTACACGAACTTTCACCATCGGTGAACCTTGGGAGCTCTAGCCGAGGAACACAAGCAAAATTATCTGAAGGCAGCCTCCTAAACCTTCATTTTAAAATCAAGACGGAACGCAAAATGAATCAAAAGCCTGAAACGAATTAATTCAGGACAGAGGATTTCTCAAACAGTGATCTCTCAGTTCCAACGCGCGCGTACGATGAATTTCAAAACCAGCAACACATGTCTCTGGAATAATTGGAAAGGGGATTGAAGATTAGAAGAAGAGTAAATGGCAATGATTTTTTTTCTACACAAGCGGACAGAAAGCTGATAAGACCGGAGCTTAAAAGGAACAATAAATTTTACGGGGCCTGATGTGGGGGCGGAGGGGGAGGGGGAACAGGTGGGTGGAGGAGGGTGGGGGATGGTGTAGGGGAAGGAAGCAGCAGAAGGGAAGGACGGGAATCCAGGTGGCTGCAGCTGATTAGGCTAAGACCCGTTGTACGCTGGCAAAATAGGTGAAGGCACTTCAGTGCAGTGAAGGACATGCCACTGCCTTAATTCCGTCATGCATATAATTATAACATTCACTTGCAGGGGGACAGGGTAGCCTGGTGGTTGGTTAGAGTGATGTATTCGGATCTGCTGACCCGGGCTTCGATTCTCGTTTCAAGAAAGTTCTCTGAGTTAACATCAGTGCCAACTCTACTCTCCGGAAAGTCATTTGTATGAGACTATAAACCGAGGTCCGGTGTACCAACGCTCGCAGAAGCTAATCTTGCGTACGACGATTAATCTCGTTTCGCTTTTCGGAAGAGTAGGTCGTTGTGGTGTGTGCTCGGTGAAAACGGATGACAAAATGTACGAAAACATACATAATACACGAGGAATGGATGAAATAGAAAGCACACGAGTGCTTAATCCATTACTTGGAAATAAAAATATAAAATGAAATAAGATGAAACAAATAATTTATGGCCGATTGTAGAATGTCCCTGTCATTGAATCGACCGCAGCAATAAGTGGGGCACTCGAAACATAAAATTAAATCTGCAGAATCCCCAAAAGTCAGAATGTGGCTACTTCATGGTGGGCAAAAAAAAACCGTGTGTATGTACAACCACTTTTACAATTGGCGAACCCTGGAAACTCTAGCAGAGGAATGGGGACTCCCCCCAAAAAATATTCGAAGACCGAGCGTCCAAACCTCCATAATTTGAAACCTGATGAACGGAAGATGAAATAAAAAACCCAGAACAACAAATCCACGCAGAATTCAACAGACAGAAGCAACAGATTCAAAAAGACAGATATCAGTACAGAATTCAAAACAGACAGAACTGCAGACAGAATTCAAACAGCAGAGCAGGACAGAAATTCATAAACAGGAACAGAATCAGACAGGAATTCAAAACAGACATGAATCAGAAGAATACAAACAGACAGAATCAATACAGAATTCAAAACTGTTCACATCATTACCAATCCTTTAACATTCATACATACCTTCCCCAAAAAAAAACCAATTCAACCCACTACTTTTCAATCCTAATTTTTGTTTTTTATTTTAATTTATTTCTATATTTTTTTTTTTTTTTCTTTTTTTTTTTCCCTTTTATCCCACCTTTTTTTTTTATCCCCCCCCCCCCCCCCCCCCCCCCCCCCCCCCCCCCCCCCCTTTTTTTTTTCCCCCCCCCCCCCCCCCCCCCCCCCCCCCCCTTTTTTTGGGCGTGGGTGTGGGGGGGGCCAGCCCCGGGGGGGGGGGGGGGGGGGGGGTTTGGGGGGGAGGGGGGGGGAGGATAGTCCCAGAAGGGGACAGATTAAATGGGCAATGAGATTTTTTCCACAAGAGAGCGGAAGAAGTGATAAGAAGGAGCTTAAAAAAGGAACAATGTAATCATACAGGGCGTGATGTTTGGGGGGCAGGGGAGGGGAAGACAACAGTGGGTAGGGGGTGGGGGTAGTGGGGAGCTGGGGCTGGGGGTGGGGAAGCAGACTAGAGGGAAAGCAGGAGTGGGAAAGGCTATAAACCCCTTGTGCTGCACAGTGGACAGGCTTTCAGGTTTCAGTGCTACAGCAAAGGACGTATAGTTGAGTGGTTACTACTACGACTACTCTCTATACTACTACTACTACTACTGACTAATATACTACTACTTAACTATATAATATAATACATGAGATTTATATTAGTGCTGTATACTTGCACAGACAAAATCAAGCGCTTGCACTCATAATCATTCGGTGGCAGCAAAGAGCAAGTCCGCAAGACACACACACGACACACACACCACACACTCTCAAGCACAGCACACCAAACCCACACACACACACACCACGACACACACAGACCACCACACACACACACACACACACACACACACACACACGCACACGGCGATAGACACTTTAGCAGGGTGAATGGGAATTTTTGCTTGTTGAAAGAAGCAGGGATCGCTATGAAATGAGGCAGGAGAGGAAATTTTAGGTTTGAGAACAAAATAGTGGTCTTTGAGGCCAGATTTTAAACAGTGTCACAGAGGAGGGATATGGACGAAGAGAGATAGGGGAGGGCCGATTACAAAACGATGGACGCCTCGAAACAGAGAGAAGAGCTGACGGCGCCAACAGTGGACGTGGCTGGAATCTAGGTGTTCGGTAAGAGCACAAGGAATCTGCAGCAGAGCGAAGGGATGCGAGAACCATTTGAAACTTTATCCCATGGGTCAGAAGTCATGGGTTCAAAATCTTGGCCGCGATCTGGTGAATGAGTGTCAGGATTTTCTTGATCTCAACTACCCGCTCATCCCCCCCCTACCTTCCTACTCCCGTCATCCCGCCTCCCCCTCGTCGCCTGCGCAGTGCCTGGTCAAATTAGCTCACGCTGAGAAGATCCATGCATTAGGGTCAGGTTTTCATGGTGGGTTAGGGGAAACACAGACTCCGATACCCAGCGTACATATCCAAAGTCCGGATGGGCTCAATTCATAGTGAGCGAAAAATGGTCGCCAAACACAAAATTTCTCACAATTGTTGAACCTTTTAGTATCTTTTATTTCTTTATATCGACGGATAATGTAATAACCCACTTATTGGATTATTACATCCAGTGTCCCCAGGGTCGTATGCGGTTTTGATGTAGAATATCTTGTTCATCTGTTCCCTCGTCACAGGATGCTGCATGGTTACGATAATGTCAGAAAGAACAGGGATTTTAACGTGTGCGCAGGATGTTCTGCGTGCGTTCTCGCACTGACAGAGTTTACCTCGACTCTAAGTTCACCTCTGAAGAAGACATTTTGGGAGAGTGGAGTCTGCACGAGGTTAATCCTCTCTTCGCCTCTCGAGTCAGAAGGGGTCGTCATAAACCCAGTCCCACAGTCTGTAGATAAGATAGAGAATGTAGTGCCTCATCTGTTATGCCTTACGTGTGGTAGATAAGATACGAGGTATGCCTCCTCTGTGATGCCTCACTGTGTGTAGATAAGATACGAGGTATGCTTCCTCTGTGAGGCACTCACTGTTGTAGATAAGATGTACGAGGATGATGCCTCCGTCTGATACTTTCCGTTGTGTAAGATAAGATACGAGGCTATGCCTCCTCTGTGAGTGCCTCATTGTCTGTAGTAGATAGATAGAGGGTGCCTCCTCTGTGATTGCCTCATTGTGTGAGATAAAGATACGAAGGTATGCTCCTCTGTGATGCCTCACTGTGTGTAGTAAGTACGTGTATGCATTCCTCTGTGATGCATCATGTGTGTAGATGAAGTACGGGTATGCCTCATCGTGATGCCTCACTGTGTGTAGATAAGATACGAGTATGCCTCCTTGTGATGGCCTCGTTTGTTGATAGATAGATTTCGAGGGTAATGCCTGATACTCTGTGATGCCTTACTGTGTGTAGATAAGATACGTGGTAGCGCTCCTCTGTGATGCCTCAACTGATGTATCGTAGATTAAAGATAGAGGTTATGCTCTCGATACATCGCAGCTGTGTGTAGATAAGATACGAGGATGCCTCTCTGTGATGCCTTACTGTCTGTAGGATAAGATACGAGGTATGCCTCCTCTGTGATGCGACTCACTGGTCTGTAGAATAGATACGGAGGTATGCCTCCTCTGTGATGCTCACTGTGACTGGGATAAGATACGAGTTGCACTCCTCTGTGATGCCTCACTGTGTGTAGATAAGAATACGAGGTATGCGCTCCTCTGTGATGCCTCACTGTGTGAGATAAGTTACGAGGTATGTCTCCTCATGTGATGACTCAGTGTGTGTAGGATCCAGCCGCCCATTCCTGAGCTGATGATCTGGCATGACTTCATTTGTCTGTGGCTGAGATCTCTTCTCTTGTAACTAGAGTTTGTTGTGAGATGGTTTGTCGCCTCCATCAGATAGCGCCTTCCTGGCCCTTTCCTTCAGCTTGCTCTTCAACCTTTGTCTTTGTTACTGCAGGGAATATTGTAGGAAGACTTCAGTTAGTAACCCGATTCTTTTCTCTGATTCACGTACTGGTTAACGTTGTATTGTATTGTATTCAACTGTATTGTACTACCTTGTACTGTATTGTGTTGTACTGTATTGCAATGTTTTGTATTGAATTGTATTGTATTGTATTGTATTGCCTTGTTCTGTTTTGTATTGTTCTGCATTGTATTGTGCTGTACTGTATTGTATTGCATTTATTGTAGTGTAGTGTAGCATTCGTATGACCTTTTTATTTCAAATATCAATCCCTTACAAAAAAGCAAGCATAATGAAAAATCCACTTTCTTAAATTTTAACTGCAATAACGAAAACACAGGTGCGCGGCATGTTTCAAAACCATTCAAATTCTCGAACACAAATAACAGGAACGGATTGGCCAGGTTTCAAGATCAACCCCCCCCCCGCATCCCCCGATTATTAGATCTTGAATATCCCACACCTGATATGAAAAGAATCTAAACTTTGTTGTGAGCTTGGACGAACTGTGCTGGAAGTAAGTTTTGAGGAGCGGTGTGACTAGATACAGACAGGAAACAACAATAGCGCAGTCTGATTGGTCTGTCTTTGTTCATCGCGAAGAGGATGTAAGGATGACTTTCCTTGGCTGTTGTTTAGTGTCGAAAGGTGTGGTCTTGGCATTTGGCCGGCAAGATAAGACAAAAACTGATCTGCTGTGCGTGTGTTCTTTTCTTTTTCTTTTTAAGGATGATTGAATAAGCTCTCACTTGTGTGTTATCTTGCATTATCTCTCTCTCTCTTCTCTCTCTCTCTCTCTCTCTCTCTCATCTCTTCTTCTCTCTCTCTCTCTCGCGCCGCTCGCTCCTCTCTCTCTCTCTGTCTCCTCTGCTCTCTCTGTCTCTCTCTTCTCTGCTACTTGGACTCTCTCTAATCTCTCTCTCTGTCTCTCTGTGTTCACTTTGATTTTGTCGTTTCATAGGATGTGAAATAGAACAACGACAGCCAGTGGCTTTTGTTGGCTTTTATTTTTACAATGACTCTCGCTCCTATGATTTATTGCAGTTTTGTAAAGGTTTGTTCATCCACATCGTGGAGTGTTGTGATGGTGTTTGTGTGGTGTGAGTGTGTGAGTTTGTGCGCGTGTGAGCATGGTGTTGTAATGTGTGTGCGTGGCATGCGTGGGTGACGTTGCATGCGTCGGTGTGTGTTCTGTTTGCGTGGGTGAGAAGTGCGTTGCGGTGTGTTGTGTTTCTGTTTGCGGTGCCGTGCGGCGTGTGTGTGTGTATGTGTGTGTGTTTTGTGTGTTGTGGACGAATGTGTGTTGTGTGTGTGTGTGTGTGAGTGTGTTGGTGTGTGTGTGTGTGTGTAGTGGTGTGTGTGGTGGTGTGTAAAAAGACACGTCGTTGCTTTTAATTCAATTTCGACATAGTAACAAACTAGATTATGCCAAAATGCCGTTTCGAGTTACTACGGAGTTGTTAAATATGCATGGAAGGGATTAATGGTTTTCATGTCCAGCAAGAATATGGTTCATCAGGTCTTTCTATTTAGTCACCTGTCGGTGGTTTAATTTCCTGTGAAAGATTTGAACTGTCAGTTCGCAAGACTAACTTTATCAGCTCGTTGGCTTACTTTGGGACACACGAACATCACCGACTGTAATTACATTGTATTGTGATCAAGCCTAGATTAGGTTTTGTATGCACTTTTTTGTGGTGGAGCATATTTTTTTCCCTTGTGGGGATGCCAGTGAACCTGTGTCGGTGTCAATATGTTCATCCCTATAGTCCTGGAAATTCTGTGCTAGGATTCTATCTCTTCTACCTCTCTTTTTCTTCGCTTGTTCCTTTTAATTTCCCTGGTCACTTCCTTGTTGTCTGTTTTCTGCTCTGGGTGTCTATTCCCAGCCTTTTTGTCCCAGAAAGGGTAAAATAATTAACTATTCTTTATCTCGTACGCTAAGGTGATCAGAGGCACCTCGTTGGTCCAAAGAAAACACCTTTACCCTTTTTTACCTTTAGAACTAAAAAGTTTTATTATGTATCTATTTATTTATTTATATTAAAACTGTGGGTAAAGAATGATACACTTGCAGAATTACATTTCCTCGAAGAATGACTTTGTCACGCAGTACCTTTATGACTCTTAGAGTTGGCTTGTATATACGGGTGTTTTTAACAGTCAATGGCGGTAATATTATTAAGCTGGAGCACTGTCAGAGTCAAATGGGTATATATTTTAGCGAGGCATATTAAGGACAGTCATCTCCAGCCATTACATCTTTGGGCAGAGATATTGAAGACAGACCCATCCACTTGGTAACGAGTACTCCAATGCTGCAGATAGGGGGGAAGGCTCAAGTGCTCTGAGCACTGCGTTATCCGTTCCGCATGTGGGAAAACTAAACATTTTGAAACTACAAAAGTTGTGCATGCTCTACTTAGATCTGTTGTAGAAAAATTCCCACACAGTCTCTGAGCCAAGCTTAAGCTGATAGCACAAGCATGAGCAAACGTGCGTCATTGCGACCCGACACCATTCCTACAATCATGGACGTAAAAAACATACTGCAGTTTCTCTTTTCCGTTATTAAAGAGGCAGCAGAGAAATCCTATGACCACCATCACCCCTTCCCAAAAAAGGAAGAAAGAAAAAACAACCAACATCTACACAGGAAAAAACACACCCCAAAAGAACCCTCAGACACGAATCAACATAACATAATAACCCAACAACATCAACAACAACAACATCAACAAAATACCCTCAACACATCAACAACAAAAAAACTTTACAACATCATATCGAGAACAACAAAAAAGCCATCGACACCGGAAGGCATCTACAAACAGGCAACGTAGACATTGCTCAAGTGACAATTGTTAATTTTTTGTCCCCCTCACCTCCCCCTATTCGTTGTCCCCCCCCCCCACCTCCACCCCCCCATCCTCGCTCCCCTTCAGTTGTGTGTGTCTATATTTCTGCACTAGTGCTGAGTACGCCTTTTGAGCAAATCAGTGCCCAGCCCTCTTAGGGATATATAAGAGAGAACAGGAGGAGAGAGGAGAGGGAGATTGGAGAGAGAGAGAAGAGAGAGGAAGGAGACCCCAGTGGATAGAGAAGAGGAGAGAGGAGAGGAAAGAAGAGCGAGGGAGATGAGTGAGTGAGGTACGGGAGAGAGGAGGGGAGGAATGAAGAGAGTTGGGGTGGACTGAGAACCTTAAGACTGTTCGAGTGTTTTTGTCCACCGTTGCTGGGAGTAGATGGAGGAAAACCTAGCTTGGCCGGTGGTCTCTGAAGACACGTAGTGACCAGAGCCAAGGCATTATTGTAAGCTCGAAAACGGCAGTTTGTTCTATTGGCATCTGGTGATTAATAGATGGGATGTTTTTAACCATTTCCCAAGGCAATTTCAAGCACGAGTGCAGGCCTTCTTGCTAGTATCTTAAATTGATTACAGCAACTGGGTGAACCTGAAAAAGGTACATAAGTACAGAGTTGAATCAAGATTTATTTCAGACACACTACCTTGCAACCGATCCTCACAGCCAGTGGGTACATGATGCTACTGCGAGTACTTTAGCACAAACACTAGCACTGTCAGATATCACTGGCGATTAAAAAAAAAGAAAGCATTCCAATACCGCCTCAACACTGCAGTCAGAGAACACACAAGTTGTTCCAAACTCTCTTAGCCAACAACAGACGCAACTCCCTTTTTCGGTACGGAGAGGAGCCCCAGTCCACTACAGACAGAAAAAGTGACTCAATGGACTGAGAGGCTGTGGTTGGAAGGGTGGGGGTTAAAGTAGGGGGGGTGGGCTGGGGGGGAGGAAGCTCGGCATGTTTGAATGTAGGGAGGAGGAGGGCGAGCGGAACATCACAGGCCACCCACCCCCCCCACCCGACCCAGTAGCGCCAACAACGCAGAAAAACCCCAGCTGAACGCACCACGATAACTGGACTAAGCTGGTAGCTGATCTCTACAGAGGGAGAAACCCAACACTGGGAGAGGAGCAGGGGCGTGGAAATGAGAGAAGGTAGGTTTCTGCTCAGTGGTCGTTGCATACGAAGTCTGTCTTCTGTGCTCGGCATCATTGTCCTGGGTTTGAAGGATAAGACTAAGAAACGTGCTGTGGCCTATCAGCTGGGCCACCAGCTGGGTATTGTCATTGATGTCGGCAAATGTGCCGATGGCTTACGTTCGCAACACTGCTAGCACGGACGAGACCATAGAAGCCGACGTGGTTTAGAAACCATTCAACTTCAGTACCATGGGGTCCAGTGAAGTCTTGTGGTGGGTTCGAATCTCTGAGGCATCTGGTGGATTACAGGTGGCGGTTTTTACTATTTTTCCAGGGCAAACTTCAAGCACGATCCGCAGTGCAGGACGCTGCCAAGTATCTTAATTTTCTTTCGCGTAGTATATCACAAACAGACGATCAAAATATGCAGCAGCGTTAAGACCCGTATATTAAGCCAGCGTTTGGTGGGTTACAGAAACGCAAGCAACACAGCAAACATCCCCAAGTGGAATGTGACTACTGGCATAGTAGCAACAACAAGAATCGCGGTCGGCATACGCAAATTTCACCATTGGTGAAACTCGGGGCTCTAACCGAGAAGAAGAAACGACCCCTCACTCCTACCGCCCTCTCCCTTGTCAACCTCCTTACCAGCCCCCCCCACACCCCTACTCTGTCATCACAGATACCAAACTCTAAACACTCTCTGGATGAGGAACGTTATAATACAATAATAATAATAATAATAATAATAATAAAAAAGAAACGATCGAATTTATATAGCGCTATATGCTGCAGAGACAAGTCAAGCGCTCGCACTCAACTGCTTGCTCACACAGTCATGACAACCAGTAAACAGTAATAGTTTTCACTTCAGAGTGCCATATGTGCACGCACGCACGCACAGGCAAACACACACACACACACACAACAACTACACACACACACACACACACACGACACCTCGACACACACACACAACCACACACATCAAGGTCCAACACACCCTGGGCAGGACAAGAGAGAATCTTGGTGTGGAGAAGGCAGGGAAAAAACTGATGAGTGAAGCAGGAGAGGAAAACTCATAGGTTTGAAAATGGTCAGAATTCCGTCGTTCGAGACGACATGCTGTAGTATACTTGACGACAGGATTCAACATCCTCTGAAGTTGGGAGTATGGCTTGTATAATATAGATAATGGCGAGGTGCTTGGAAACAGGCCACACAGGTAAAACTTTCTCATGCAGTTTTACTAGATATATACTTATTGTCTCACAGCTGATTCATAGCTGTGATGAGCTGAGGGACAGAGGTATGGTTTGGTGTGACCCTCAGGTGCTGTGTGTGTGTGTGGAGGAGGGGGGGGGTGGGGGGGGTAAGGTTCAAAACGCCAAACTGCATCATCATCATCATCATCATCATTCATATCGATCATCACTCATCAGCTGCAGCGCAGCAGCAGCAAGCAGCGAGCTCCACCACGCACCACCCCACCCACCATACCACCACCACCTACCACCCACCTCAATACGATGAAACATGAGAGTCACATCCATTGTTGTTCTGTAAGTGAATGATTGTTTAAGAAATTGCCTGTGACACAGCCACCGCACTTCACACACACGCGCACTAAACAAACACCAATTCACAACACATACTCACACACGGGACCAGACACACACACGACTAAGCACCACACAAACACGCGCGCGGCGCACACTACACCACAGACACACTACATCATGGGTTTCCAGGATTTCATTATCAGTCGTTTCGTGTAAGACACAGTGTTTGTGCGAAAAGACCATTTAGTATCGTAATTAGACAATGCAAACCTTAATAGAAAACAATCACCTCCTAACAATATTGTGCTGGAAGCAAAAGAGATCGCCACCCTACCCTCACACAACCTACACACACACAACACACACACAACACACACGCCACACAACACCACGCAGTCGCACACTCAGCTTCGCACCGCACGCACGCACCGCCGCACGCGCGCGCGCGCACGCCGGCTGAACTTACTGATGAAAATGTTGCAAGTCCGTGTGTTTCAAAACGCACGCAGAAACAGTGAGCTCACCGTTAATAAACGCCGAATTTCTCCGCTTTTCGGAAGAGAGAGATAATTGTGTGCCTGTGAACTGATAGACTATAAACTGACAGAACCGCATTTATCAACATGGGTGACTGGAATGTAAAGTAAAAACAGCACACGTGTGCGTTCCATTGCACTCGAAATAAAAGAAGAAATAAGAATAAGAGAAGATAAAGTGAAGGTTCTTTGGTAAAAAAAAAACCAAAAAACACAAATAGAATATGAATACTAACAGAATTTTAAAAAAATTTCTCCGTAATGCTAGTACAGTGCTGTGCTTTTTACGACAGAGATAAATCACCACGCTTACACACAGCACACACACACACACACACATACACCCCCCGCACACACCCACACACACGGACTACTGGCTCTTATAGAACGACTCGCGATCCACTTAGAGACTGATTGAGTTAGAGAGAGAAAGAGCGAGGTGAGTGAGAGGGAGATGAGAGAGGTAAAGAGTGGAGGAGAGAGAGTAGGGAGAGAGCAGAGAGAGAGAGGAATTTAGATGGAGGAGAGAGAGAGAGAGAGAGAGAGTGAGGAAATGGATAACACCTTCATTGTGTCCTCGTAGGGCATCCGACCCATGCAGTATTAGCACCACTGCTCAGATCTCCTTCCTGATAAACTCAGGACTGTTGTAACCTAGCAACTAGAGCATCCACACAGACCGCTCTGGGTACTGGTACACAGGAAGAGAAGAAGCAGCGAGCGAGGAGGAGGGAGGTGGAGGAGCGAGATGAAGTAGTAGATAGTAGTAGTAGAAGTAGTAGTAGTAGAAGTAGTAGTAGTAGTAGAAGTATTCAGTAGTAGTAGTCGATAGTAGTAAGTAGTAGTAGTAGTAAGTAGTAGTAGTTAGAAGTAGTAGAAGGTAGTAGCAGCAGCATATTGTAGCCGTAGTAGAAGTTGTAATAGGAGTAGTAGTAGCAGGCAGGCAGCTCACGCAGCAGCAGTAGTAGCAGTAGCAGCTGCAGTAAAAATTGCAGAGAAGAATTGCGAAGAAAAAGAATGCGAAGAAGAAGAATTGCGAAGAAAAAAGAACTGCGAAAAAGAAGAAGAAGTGGCGAAGAAGAAGGAATGCAGTAAAGAAGGAAGAAAAAGACCGAATTTCGAAGACTAGAAAATTGCGAAGAATGAGAAGAAGTAACTGTGAAGAAATAGGAATTGTACAGACAGAAGAAGAAGAAGAAGAAGTAATGTTCGAAGAAGAGAGAGGCAGAAGGATAGAAGAGAAGAAGAATTTGAAAGAAGACGAGAGAAGAGAATTGTGAAGAAGAAAGAGAAGGAAGAAGAACGCTCGATGAAGAGAAAAAGTAAAGAAGAGTAGCTTTTAATACAGACCCAGCACAGTGGATACAGTATTTGGTGTTGGGATGAGGTGAAGAGTAGTAGGAAATAGACCGACCACCTTCGACCCCTTCCTACATACATCCCCCCTGTGCTCCCGCTGAGGAGAGGAGAGAGAGAGAGAGAGGAGAGAAAGAGAGATAAAACGAGAAGGAGGGATGAACAAAAATAAGATAACGAGAGATGAGACGGAAGGTGAGAGAGAGAGAGAGAGAGAGGAGAAGGGAGAGAGGAGAGAGGGTGAGGAGAGAGCGGAGGAAGGATGAGAGAGAGAAGAGATAAAGAGAGGGGGTGCGAAGTAGGAGACAGAGAGGGCAGGGGAGAGAAAGAGTACAGAGAAACTGAGTGAGGGAGAGAGGAGAGAGAAGTGACAGGCAGGACAGACGACGCACAAAAAACACAGCACACACTCGGATGGGCTCTACACAAAAACACGAACAAACACGAGACTCACCACCACACACACACCACACCCACACACACACACATTCGTCACACAGCACGACAGCACACACGAGACGCCAGCATCTCATGTCGTTATCTCCTTACTGATCTATCTCTCTCTCTTTCTCTCTTCTGATCTACCTCGCTCTCTCACACACACACAACACACAAGTGCTCACACCAGAAACGAACAGACAACACTCACACACACTCAGAACACAGCTGCAGACACACATGCAGAGAGGCTCTCCACACAACATACAGTTAGAATCACGACAGACCGATACAGACTCCACATCTCTCTGCTCATCGGACTGCCTCCCGGTCCCGACACACACGCCCACACATGCGCACGCACTAACACACACACTCTGACACGACTGCTTCTACTAGTCACAGCACACAACAGCAACACATGCAGACACAAAGCACAAACAGCGAGAATCAACAAACAACTCTAAGCTATTCAGACACATAGCAATAGGACTCAGAGCGCATAAGACATGCCACGCAGACACTCGAAAACGATAATCACACGAAACCTCAGTCCTCTCTCTGTCTACTCCCACATCGACGACATGACTAGACTCACAAATTAGCTCTCTACACGCACAACAGACACTGCACAACTATCACACACAACACACAATAGCACATCCACACCCACACATACTACACATAACACTCACACGCCACACACACTACTAACTATAAACCCTCTCCACTCTATCTATTGTATTACTACTTCTATTCAATAAAGTTGGGAGTGTACTCTCTAGTGTACTCGATGATCTGATCTCTGTGAAACTCTTTTCTCGTTTCTGGTTTATCTGTTTCTGGTGTTTGTTTCTCTCTTCTCTCTGCTCGTCTCGATCGCTTCTCTCTCGTCTCTCTCTCTCTCGTCAGCTCTCTGGCTGACGTCTCTAATCTACTTCTCTCTACTTGTCCTGTCTGGAGTGCACTCGGCTGTAGTGTCCCCAATTTGTTCCCTGATTGAGGGACTTGAAATGTGTTCTGTGAAATCCTCCCTCCTGGCAGTGTGGCTCATTCCCATTACACTTCTTAAGCCCCCCACCCTTAGTTTGGCTGTACTTGTGGCTGTCTGTCAGGTCTGTCGGTTTGTCGGTCTGCTTATCTGGCCTGCCATAGAAGGCTGGGCATGCGTGTTCACTGTGTGTGTATGTGTGTGTGTGTATGTGTGTGTGTGTGTCGTCGTCGTGTGTTGTGTGTGTGTTCGTGTGAGTGTGTTGTGTGTGTTGTGTTGTGTTGTAGTGTGTCTAGTGGTGTGTGTCTGTGCCTATAGTTGACTCATGTGTGTGGTGTTTATCTGTGTGCATGTGTGTGTGCATGATGTGTGTTGTGTAGCGCGAGTATTGTCTGTGTGAGCATAAGTGTGGGGATATGTGCGTGTAAGAAGTGGGTGGTGTGTGGGGGTGACGTGTGGTTGATAGAGAGAGTAAAAGTATTACGGTGATTATAGTATGAGGTATATAGATATATATGGAGAGAGGAGAGAGAAGAGAGAGGAGAGATAGAGAAGGTGAGAGGTGAGATAGGGAACGACGGAACGAGGGAGAGAGGGAGAGAGAGAGAGAGAGGAGTGTGTGACAGAGACGGGGGGGAGATGACACCTGCACAGACGACCAGGCAGAGACATACGCAAATTTTCTGACGCGATTATGTATGAATTGCATCGAGTATAACGGAAAAGTGCATTACTAGCTACTTGGGCGAATAGGTTGGTAGTTCAGATCATATTCTATCGAAGATCGCAATATCATCGATTCGACTATAATCATCATCAACTTCTCATCCTCGTTATCATCATCCACTCCACTTCAATCACCATCCTCATCCATCCATTCATCATCCAACATTATCCATCCATCCATCCATCGCCACCCTGCATCCATCCATCCATCCATCCTATTCCATGTCATCCACACCACCACCAACACCATCATCATCACCACCAATCATCATCAATCAATCATCATCATCACCACCGCACACCATCATCACACCATCACATCTATCATCATCATAATCATCATTCATCATCATATCAGCATTCATCATCTCATCATCATCATCCATCATCATCATCATCATCATCATCATCATCATCATCATTCCTTACTCTGCGTGTTATCTTTCCGTTTCTCCATCTTTTTTTTAAACTTGGGGTTTCGATGTCGTTGCTCTTTGAGGGAAGTGGTATTTATATATAATGCACTAATCTCTGTCAATGATCATGCGATTCTTGCTTTTCCCCAGAGATGGATCAGAGAGGCAACAGACTGCTTGTAAACAACTGCAAAATGAATCCATATGTTCTTGTATGTGTATTTCTTAATTTTTGCACAAGAGAGAAGGCTTTTTTTGGGAGAAGATCCTCTTGCCATGGTTTCTTTCCATTGCCTAAATTGATGTTGGAAACTGGTTATCATTTGATATTTGAAAGCGAGCATCCAAAACCACCGTTTGAAATCAAGATGAACGGAAATTAAATTACCCCATCCCCCCTCCCTCACCCCAAGATATCAGCATCTGACAGATTTCAAAACCCCTGACCGTTCAGTTCAACACGTGCCACATTGAATTTCGGACACCAGCACAAACCTGTCTCTGGAGTTAAATGGAAGGGGGATTAAAGATTAGAGGACGGGGGATTAGTCCCAGGTGGCGAGATAAGATGGGCAATAAATTGATCTTCCCAACAAAAAGCGGACAGATGTGATAGACAGGAGCAATTCAAAAGGAACAAGAGCAAATAAACCTACGGGGGGCTTGATGTTTTGGGGGGTGTGCGGGGGGGGGCGGTGCGGGAGGGGGGATGGGGGTTTGGAGTGGAAAAACAGGTGGGTGGGTGGAGGGGGTGGGGGGATGGGGTAAGGGTTAAGGGTAACCAAGCTGTCAAGTCCCCCCCCCCCCCCCCCCCCCCACCTTTCAGCTCCCTCAGCTGCTGGTCTAGTTCTACTCATCTTTCCGCCCCACGCCCTGCCTGTGCTAACTATGGCAGGAAATGAAATGCACACTGGGTGTAATAAAAAGGAAAGGGGCAGGTAAGACTTCAGCACAGTGGCCCTGGGCGCTTGGTCTCAGCTGTGTCTGGATTTGCGCTGGAGATGGCGATGTGCGGAAGCAGAGCCCAGAGGGTAAGGAGGTGGCTCTGAAAGGCTCCTCTCAGACTCTCTTGTACATAGTCAGTCACAAGGCTGGGGGTTTTTTAGTTGATTTACTCCGACACGGATGCTACATGTAAAGACTGTTCGACCTCGATCCATGGGTCCATGAAGTTTTCGGGATCGAATCTAGGCAGTCTGGTTGTATTAAGGGTGGGATTTTTTTTTTGTTCTCAAGTTTGGACTTCAGCGCAGCAGCCTGAAAATAACCTTAATTCCTGCGTGTATACATACACATGCAGATGATCTAATAGTACCGTGGAATTAATGATCGGTGGCTGTAGAGGGTAACCGCGGCCTGCCTAGGAAATTAAAAGTCTGGGTTGAAAGCGTGCGGTGGTTCAATCCTGTATTTAGGCCCATACTTTGTCCCCCCCACCCCCATCCATTAGACCCATGAGGTGGATGGTTTGGGTGCTAGGAGTCTTTTAGATGAGATGATAAACCGAAGTCACATGTGTTTCACAATAGTAATTTTAGCGCATTTATAACAACCCCAGCAGAACAGTGATTTGTTACCTGGCAAAGTTTCTCTTAGAAAAAGCCACTCTGATAGGGAAACAAATACAGATTTTGCAGACAGGAAAAGAGACAAAAAAGATGGGTGGCGCTGTTCTTGTGTGACGTAGTCTCTCCAGGGAGAGGCATCCTGAATATCATGGAGAGGAAGAGAATTGAGACTGTGACTTAAAGTCGGTATAAATAAAAATATAATAAAAGATTCTTCGATCTCGTCCTTCATGTTTCCTCATTTGCTGGATCATGGAAGCACAAACATACCCAGAATCATCCCTGAAGTCGGAATGCTGGCTACTTAATGGTGGGCAAAACTCAATGTCACCTACACGAACTTTCACCATCGGTGAACCTTGGGAGCTCTAGCCGAGGAACACAAGCAAAATTATCTGAAGGCAGCCTCCTAAACCTTCATTTTAAAATCAAGACGGAACGCAAAATGAATCAAAAGCCTGAAACGAATTAATTCAGGACAGAGGATTTCTCAAACAGTGATCTCTCAGTTCCAACGCGCGCGTACGATGAATTTCAAAACCAGCAACACATGTCTCTGGAATAATTGGAAAGGGGATTGAAGATTAGAAGAAGAGTAAATGGCAATGATTTTTTTTCTACACAAGCGGACAGAAAGCTGATAAGACCGGAGCTTAAAAGGAACAATAAATTTTACGGGGCCTGATGTGGGGGCGGAGGGGGAGGGGGAACAGGTGGGTGGAGGAGGGTGGGGGATGGTGTAGGGGAAGGAAGCAGCAGAAGGGAAGGACGGGAATCCAGGTGGCTGCAGCTGATTAGGCTAAGACCCGTTGTACGCTGGCAAAATAGGTGAAGGCACTTCAGTGCAGTGAAGGACATGCCACTGCCTTAATTCCGTCATGCATATAATTATAACATTCACTTGCAGGGGGACAGGGTAGCCTGGTGGTTGGTTAGAGTGATGTATTCGGATCTGCTGACCCGGGCTTCGATTCTCGTTTCAAGAAAGTTCTCTGAGTTAACATCAGTGCCAACTCTACTCTCCGGAAAGTCATTTGTATGAGACTATAAACCGAGGTCCGGTGTACCAACGCTCGCAGAAGCTAATCTTGCGTACGACGATTAATCTCGTTTCGCTTTTCGGAAGAGTAGGTCGTTGTGGTGTGTGCTCGGTGAAAACGGATGACAAAATGTACGAAAACATACATAATACACGAGGAATGGATGAAATAGAAAGCACACGAGTGCTTAATCCATTACTTGGAAATAAAAATATAAAATGAAATAAGATGAAACAAATAATTTATGGCCGATTGTAGAATGTCCCTGTCATTGAATCGACCGCAGCAATAAGTGGGATTTACTGAGAGAGGAAGTTGCAAGAACATTAGTACTACACGTAAACTTTATCATGCATGAAGTGACATTGATAGTATAAACTTTGTATCCAACTTTTCTTGTACTTATGGTAAAGAAAATGCCCCCCCCCCTCCCCGAAAAAAAACCCACAACACAAACAAAACAAAAACAAAAGCAAAACCAAAAGAACCCCAATCTCAAACCAAACCAAACAAACATCAAAAACAACAAACTAAAACAAAACGCTCTCTTCTTTAATACAACGAAGCACTTTTCACTAACAGTCTTTTGTCATGCATGTGCCCTTCCTTATTCTTACCCTACATCATCTAGATTGCTTTCATGACCCCCCTCCCCCACAAAAGCAACGAGAAGGCCAAAGACGTGCATGGGCTGATTCATCCAATCTGAAGCATGAAGGGCGGGAGACTGACATAAAGGACTTCTCCATCAATGCCCGATCGGTTTTTTTGGTCATTGTTTTGGGAACGGAACTACTCACGAGACTGTCATTTCTCTCTCTCTCTCTCGGCCTTCCTCCTTCTCTCTCCCTCTCTCTCTTTCTCTCCCTCTCTCTCTTTCTCTCTCCCTCTCTCTCTCCCCCTCTCTCTCTCTTTCTCTCTCCTTCTCTCTCTCCCTCTCTCTCTCTTTCCTCTCTACTCTCTCTCTCTCTCTCTCTCTCTCTCTCTCTCTCTCTCTCTCTCTCTCTTCTCTCTCTCTCTTCTTTCTTTCTTTCTCTCTCTCTCTCTTATTCTCTTTCTTCCCTCCCATCTCTCTCTCTCTCTCTCTCTCTTGGTCCAGTGGAGTGTTTCGGTGAAATAACTCCACTAGCTAGGTGACAGAGTGCAGAATGTTTACAGCAGTACGTCTGTTTTATACTGCTGGCAGTGCATGTGAAAGTTCTGTTGACAGAATGGTGACTTAGGGCAGGAATCTTTAAGGAAGTCACGCCTGTTTTATACTGTTGGCAGTGTATGTGAACGTTCTTTGATAGGTGACCTAAAGCACGAACCTGCACATCACTACGCCTGATATATTTACACTGCTGGTAATGTATGTGAGGGGACGGGACAGCTCAGTGGTCAGAGCACTCGCTTTCCTCCAGCCAGGGTTAAGCAGCATCGAACGTGGTTACCACTTGGATGGGTGACCGTTTGCGCGCCTTTGCTTTAGTATAATTCCCAGTTCACCCAGCTGTAAATGGGTACCTGCCCTCTTTAGAGTCAGGGAAGGTAAAGCAGCGAGGGAGAGGAGATGGGCGCCGCCCTCGATATGCTGGCCCCTTGGGAAGTTGAGGTCTCTGACGCCTCGCTCCCCTACGACCAGATAGGTTATGGGACACTTTACCTCTACCTAGTGTATGTGAAAGTTCTGTTGATAGGTGACCAAGTGCACGGATTGTCACAGTAGTAGGCCTGTTTTGTAGTGCTGGGAGTGTAATGTGGATGTTTAGTTGATTGTGCTCATATAAACGTATGAGTTTCAGACCATTAAATATTTCTATGTATATTAATCATTTATGTTTGTAGAGGGGATGATTGTGATAGTAGAGCTAAGTGCACACACACATACGCACACGCACACACGCAAGGAAGAACGCACGCGCGCACACACACACACACACGCACACACGCTCGTACGCACGCACACACATGCGCGCGCACATGCGCACAGTTATGAATATGTACATACTTCTCATGCACACGCACATAAGCGCGCGCATACACATACACAAACACACAACATGTATACACACATACGCACTTGCACACACATACACACACACACACACACACACACACACGCACGCAACAGAAAAATGACAACCCCCAAAAACAACAACAACAACAAAACAAACCGGCATGCACACAGGGACTGAATGTTAAGAAAAAAGCACATTAGTGTTTATCCATTATCCTCGTAATAAACAACTTCAAATAAAATTAAAACACACAGACACACAGAGTACACAAATGATGTTCTCTCCCATTGTGTCATAAACTGTTTCTGCTTATCCTAGTTAAAGATATGCCAGAGAAGGTGTGCATCAAGATGCTCTTGAGAATACCATTGCCACCCCCCCACCCCTACAAAAACAAGAAAAATGAACAAAACAATTCCCCCAGTGAAGCAGTGAACTAGGCGTTGAGCCTGGATGCAGAATGCGTGACTGAGTCAGTGATGAAGTAGCGTGTGTATTCAGCGTTAGCTTCTGACTGCAATAGAGAATCCATGCTCTTTTGAATGATCTATCAATCAATCATCAATCAATCAATCAATCAATCAATCAATCAATCTATCTATCTATCTATCTATCTATCTATCTACCTATCTATCTATCTATCTGTCTAGCTATCTATCTTTCTATCTATCTATCTATCTATGTATCTATGTATCTCTCTCTCTATCTATCTATCTATCTATCCACCCACCCACCCACCTACCCATCCATCCATCCATCCATCCATCCATCCATCTCTCTCTCTCTCTCTCTGTCTGTCTGTCGGCCTGCCTGCCTTGTCTATCTGTCTGTCTGAAAGGTGTTTGCATTAATTTTAAAAAAAAATCATGATTGCTGTGATCTTAGCTCTATTAAGAACATAACAATGTGTAACTAAGCTAAATATATCTGACTGTAGTAAAGAAACAAGGAAAAAAATCACGAAAAATATAGTAAAAAAAAGAGAAGAGATAGATGAGCCCAAACCAAAGAAAACAGAACATAAAAACCCTAATCTTGATGAAAAAATAGCCAAACCACAAACCAGCTAAACCCACCCCCACCACGTCAAACAAACACCAAACAAAAGCCGATAGAAAAAAAAAGCCCCAAAAAACCCCCACTCTTTTTCCCCTTTGGCCATTTCGGGGGAGAAAGGGGGGGAAAAGGGGGATGGTTGGTTACGGGAAATGTATTCAGCATGTAGGTTGCTATGCCTTTCCTGTGTTGTGAATGCTTTTTCATTTTTCATGTCCATGGTTTGTGCTCTTCCATTTTGGAGCGAATTTGTGTGTGAGTATTTTTCACACGCCCACATCCGCAAGTTGTGATTTTGTTAAACTTCATGTACCCCTTGGGGTTTTTTCTTGAAATAAAATCTTGAAAAAATCTTGAAAATCTTGATACTGACCCAAAGGAACCAAATTGAAGTCTGTGTGCACTTTGAATTTGCATACCCTGGATTCCTGCAAAGAGGTCACGGAAAATGGCATTTCGGAATATCGGCAACTTTTGCATTGCATTTCTATGTCATCCACTATAATGTATGTTGTCCCTGCTCGCCTGTCTGTTTGTCTATGTGTTCGTGTGTCTGTGTTTGTTTTTTTTGGTGAGGGAATGAGGTTAAGAAGTGAGTGTGTGTTGTGTTTGTGTATGAGTGTGTGTGAGAGAAAGAAAGAAAGAAAGAGAGAGAGAGAGAGAGAGAGAGAGAGAGAGAGAGAGAGAGAGAGAGAGAGAGAGAGAGAGAGAGAGAGAGAGAGAGAGAGAGAGAAAGAGAGTTCAGACTTAAGACTTCGACTTCATACATTTACTGTACATGGGTCTTAGACAACAATACAGAAGCAAACTGGGCATAGGGAATGGGCACATGACAAGTGTTGTTAAAAATACCACTACCAACTGAAAGTTAAAAGTAAGTGGCACAATGATTATGAAAACATAGACCACAACGTTTTACATACATGTGGTATTCAATATCATGAAAAAGAATGCCTACAATCTATCTATCTATCTATCTATCTACCTATCTATCTATCAAGAGAGAGAGAGAGAGAGAGAGAGAGAGAGAGAGAGAGAGAGAGAGAGAGAAAGAAGAGAGAGAGAGAGAGAGAAAGAGAGAGAGAGAGAAGAGAAGAGAGAGAGAGAGAGAGAGAGAGAGAGAGAGAGAGAGAGATACAGAGAGAGACAGAGAGGAAGAATGATGATGGCACTGGCTCATGAGAGACCATACCGGTGTTTTTGCTGCTGCTGTTGCCGTTGATGCTGCTGCTACTTTACAAGCTAGCATAAATTTTTCTTTTTTCAAAACTATGATTCTGCTGCTATCATTCTTACCACCACATCTGGTTTTTTTCTTATGATCATATTTCTAAGCTGAACAACTACCACTACCATCACCATAGCCACAACCACCGCCATCATCATCATCACCACCACCACCACCACCACCACCACCACCAGCGGCTGTTGCTACTTCTATTTCTGTTACTACTTCTGTTGCTTCGTACTGCTTCCAGTACCACTCTTGTTGCATCGAATGCTACTATTGATACTTCGACTACAGCCACTTTCACTTCTGGTATACAATTGCCACAGCACCACTGTTTCTGTTCGTGTTTGTACTGACTGTTCATGTGCAATGACGATGAAAAGGGCAGAAGAAGAATGCAAAGGAGATGAATGCAGAGAAGAAGAATTTTGAGGAGGAAAAAGAAGAATTGCATAGAAGTAAGAATTGTAAAGAAGAAGAGGAATTGCAAAGAATTGCAAAATTGCAAAGAATTGCACTGAAATGCGATGATAAAGAAAAAGAATTGCAAAGAAGAAGAAGAAAAACTGTGCAGAATAGAAGGAGAAAGAGGAGAAGAAGATTTTGCGAAGAAGAATTGCGAGGGAGAATTGGGAAGAAAAATTGCGAAGAAGAAGAAGAAGAAAGAGGAGGAGGACAAGCAGGAGGAGGAGGAAGAGCAGCAGCAGTAGCAGCACGAAGACGCTAACTAACGATGAATAACCACCACTAACAAATACATCAAACATCCCCCACCACCCTTCCATCCAGCTTATAACAAAAGCCACCAACGGCATAAAACAGGCTCGCACTTAACACGACAATGGTCGCT
>CM054143.1:29005896-29013396 GCA_028751875.1 Rapana venosa | reverse complement strand
TAAAAACCCCACCAAAATTCAACATAAAGATAAGAAAATCAACAAGGAAGCACCAAAAAAAGGGAAGAGAAAGAAACAAAATGAACAGGAATATAAGGAAAGAGAAAATAAACACACTACAATTAAAGCAAGAAAAAAAGAAACACCAAAATTTAAACAGGACAAACAAATAAATTCAGTAAAAAAAAAAGAAATAAACAAAATATGAAAATAATGGAAAGATCCCACACCCACTTCAAAGAAATACAATATAGCAGGCAAGTGTAAAATAAATCGTAAATATTCCATTCGTTTACATATGCCTACGGACTTCCATCATTAACTAAGATCATGAATTCTACTGACAATCTACTTTGTTCAAGAATGTAGACAACAACTGATGATACTCAACTCACAGATCAGTACAACTGATTATGGCTACAGATTTCATCATCATCATCAACCGTTACACCCAGTGGTGTGTAGGGCAGCAACAAAGCGCTTCCACCCCTGCCTATCCTGGGCCAACCTAGTCACTGATCTCCAAGAGTGCTGCATGGCCTTCATCTCACTTTCTACAGTCCTCCTCCACGTTGCTTTTGGTCTTCCTTTCTTTCTCTTCCTTCTGGGGTCCAGTGCAATGCTGATCTTGTGATTTAGCAATAATTATTTTTCTTTATTTTTTTCTTATTTTTTGAGGATAATGGGATAGGCATTCATGTGCTTTTTTCTACATCTAGTCCGCATCTGTATGCAGTTTTGTCCATTTTGTCATCCGTTCCCACCGGCACACAAGTACCTACTCTAACGAAAGGCGGAACCGGATTTAACATGTGCGCAAGATGTTCTGCGTGCGTTCGCACACCGAACGTCGATTTAGAGTCTCATTCGAAGGATTTTTTACGGGGAGTGGAGTCGGCAGTGATGTTAACTCCTGAGAAAAAAACCCCTCTTGAACGAGATTCGAACCCGGGCCAGTAGATCACGATCGCATCATGCTAACTACAAGGTTATTCCATCCCCCCATCCCCTCATGTAAACCAGAGCAGGCTGAGGGACCGGTAGTGTGAACTGCCTCTTCAGGCAAAGTTTGGCCAATACCCTGACTTTCAGAGGTGGAAGAAAGAATACACTAATTGGCACACCCCTACCCACCTACCTACCCGAGCTAGTTCATTAGCAGGATGGGTTGTTCGATGGATTGACTTTCACATCATCAGTGCTATACCATCATGCAGTCACCTAGATTGTTCGCTCGTTTGTAGGTAAAAGTGCATTTGTCAGAAAAAAAAAGTTCCGTTCATTAGTGAGACTGTTCTCTTAAGAGTAGAGGGTGAAAAACTAGTTTTACAAAGACAGAGAAAACAGATAGGCAGGCAGACAGGAAGACAGGCAGGCAGACAGACAGACAGGCAGGCAGGCAGTTAGACAGGCAGGCAGGTAGGCAGGCAGGCAGGCAGACAGGTAGGCAGCAGACAGGCAGGCAGATTCAGAGCAGGCAGGAGGCAGAGGTAGGCAGGACCCAGGCAGGCAGAACTGTTCAGGTAGGCAGAGACCAGCAGCAGGCAGACAGGCAGGCAGGCAGGCAGGCAGACAGGTAGGCAGACAGGCAGGCAGACAGGCAGGCAGGCAGGCAGGCTGACATTTAGGCAGGCAGACATTCAGGCAGGCAGGCAGGCAGGCAGGAAGGTAGGCAGGCAGGTAGGTAGGTAGGTAGGTAGGTAGACACGCAAACCACCAGGAATTAAACGCTAAAATAAAAAGGAAAGACCATATTATGCATTCCAGCAGCGCGGGAAGTGAAATTGAAAAGGTAAAGAAAATCCACGAGAAAGTGAAATTGATTAGGAAAGGAAATCAATCAAGAGGTGAAATTCATTAGGAAAGAAAACCAACCAAGAATTCATTAAGAAAGAATATCTCCAAGAGGTGTAATTTATTCGGAAAGGAAATCCTTCAAGAAATGAAATTGATTAGGAAAGGAAATCTTTAGAGAAGTAAAACTGATGAGGAAAGGAAATTCACCAAGAAGTGAAATTGTTTAGGAAAGGAAATCCGTTAAAAAGGGAAATTGATTAGAAAAGGAAATCCATCAAGAAGTGAATTTGATTAGAATCGCAAATCCAGCAAGAAGTGAAATTGATTAGGAAAGGAAACCCACTGAAAAGTGAAATTGTCAAGGAAAATTAATCCACCAAGAAGTGAAATAAATTCGGAAAGAAAATCTATAAATAAGCAACATTGTTTAGGACAGGGAAATTATCAAGAAGTGAAACTGATTATAAAAGGAAATCCACTAAGAAGTAAAAATGATTAGGAAAGCAAACTCATCAAGAAGTGAAATTGATTAAGAAAGGATATCTGTCAAGAAGTGAAATTGATTAGGAAAGGATATCCATCAAGAGATGAAATTCCTCGTCATCGAACACTCAGACAGCAACTCCTGAGGCCCTGACAAATGCTGCCGTGCGCTGAAGGCCCTCCAGGGGTCCGAAGAGTTTGTCCCTCATCGGCAGGTCAGTAGGCCAGATATCGGCCCTCAGGTTTTGGTGTGTTGGACAGGTCTGGAGGAAGTGTTCCACTGTCAGGGGAGAAGTGACATTGATTAGGAATGAAAATCGATTAATGACGGACATTGACATTTCACAGTGTCATACTGGAGCGTTAACAATTATGGATCTCTGAATACCCCAATCTTTCTCTCTCTTTCTCTCTCTCTCATCTTCTAGCCTCTCTCTTTGTCCCCTTTGTCTCTTTTCTATCTCTGTCTGTCTGTCTATCTGTCCCACTGTCTGTCTGTCTCTCGATTTATTGATGGGAACGGATGACAAAATTTACAAAACCGCAAACACTAGGAACCTATATGTAAAAAGGCACACGGGTGCTTATTACAGTATCCTCGAAATAAAATGACTCTCTCTCTCTCTCACTCACTCCCTCTGTCTCTCCCTCCATCTCTCTCTCTCTTTTCTCTTTCTTTCTCTCTCTCTCTCTTTCTCTTTCTTTTCTCTCTCTCTCTCTCTCTCTCTCTCTCTCTCTCTCTCTCTCTCTCTCTCCTCTCTCTCTCTCTCCTCCCTCTATCTCTCTCTTTCTCTTTCTTTCTTTCTTTCTTTTCTCTCTCTCTCTCTTCTCTTTCTTCTCTCTTCTTCCTCTCTCTCTCCCCCCTCTCTCTCCCTCTCTCTCTTTTTCTTTTGCTTTTGTTCATCCCTCTTGCTTTAATGGTCAGACATTCTATGTAGTCTATACACATCTATAGAATTTTGAGGATCAGTATTGCCGCGAACATATCTTGCCCTACCATCTTATCTCTCAGTACAGGAAAAAACATGTTCATCTTTTACTGTACTGTACTATACTTCACAGTCTATGGACGTTTTGGGATGTGTAATTCATGGGTGCTGTAAATGGGCACCTGCCCTCTCTAGGGTCAGGGAATGTAAAGCAGCGAGGGAGAGGAGATGGGCGCCGCCCTCAATTTGCTGGCCCCTGGAGAAGCTGATATTTCTGACACCTCGCCCCAATAAGATCACATAGCTTATGCGACACCTTTACCTTTACCTTAATTCATGGGTGACAGATTGGCGAGGTTTGATCTGCTTGACTGGTCAATCTGAGGTCAGTCTTTGGACTCTAGAGCTAGCAGTGGACACTGATTGGCTGATCAGTCAATAAGCCACACCCCCGCCTCCTTCATTTTCTTGTTTGTTAGTTAGTTGGTGGGTCACTGGCTTGACTTAGAAAAAGAATCGTAGCACTACCATCATAGAGCCACCCAGAGTGTCCATTTGTTTGTTTGTTCGTTTGTGAGTAAGTAAGTTAGTTAGTAAGGAATTAACAAACGAAGGAAGGAAGGAAGGAGGCAAGTAAAAAAGTAAGCAAGCTAGCAAGTAAGTAAGAAAGTAAGGAAAGAAGGAAGGAAGGAAGGAAGCAAGTAAGTGAGCAACTCAGTAAGTAAGTAAATAAGTAAGTTAATAATAATAATAATAAATGGAACTTATATAGCGCTATATCTTGCAAAGACAAATCAAAGCGCATGCATTCAACCTAATCTTACACAGTCATGCAATCAATGATAAATAATCAAAAGTTTAAACAGATATTTACAAACATGGTGCAATGCAGACAAAATCTATTAAATAAAGTTTCGATAGTCAAGTGTTTTTCAAAAGCACACATACACTCACACAGGCCGTATACTTTAGCAGGGTGATAGAACATGGGTTAGATATGAAACAGGAGGGGGGGGAAGTCTTAGGTTTGAAATAAATATGTCTTGAGGCTGGATTTAAAAGTGTCATAACTAGGTTTCTGGCGAAGAGAGAGAGGAAGGTTGTTCCAGATGGATGGACCAGAAATAGAGAATGAGCGGCGGCCAACAGTGGATTGGTTGAATCTAGGTATTCGTAGGCACAAGGTATCTGCAGTAGAGCGGAGGGAACGTGAAGGAGTGTACAGGTTAAGACATTCACATAGGTAGGAGGGTGCAGTTTTGTGGAGACATTTGTAACAGAGGGTACTGATCTTATAATCTACTCTCTGTGGCACAGGCAGCCAGTGGAGAGATCGCAAGAGAGGGGTAATGTGCTCAGATTTTTTCTTTCTGAGAACTAGTCGAGCTGCGGAGTTTTGTATACGTTGAAGGGAGTGGATAGATGTTGCTGGCAGACCAGCTAAAAGAGAATTGCAATAGTCCAGATGTGAGAGAATGAGAGAAATGACAAGTTTGGCTGTTGCATCAGTGGACATGTACTTTCGAATTGCACTAATACGCCGTAATTGATAGTAGCACGACTGACAGGTCTGGGTGATGAATTTTTTCATAAAGAGTGTGTTGTCGATAACGACACCTAGATACTTCACGGAAGTGGATAAAGGGACTGATGTATTGCCGAGTTCTATTGAAGTTGTTGTAATGGAAGAGAGTTTGTGTTTGGTCCCTACAAGCATGGCTTCGGTTTTATCTGCGTTTAACTGTAACTTGTTTTGTATCATCCAGTTTTGGATGTCTTGGAAGCAGTAGGCCATCTTTGTCAAGAGAGAAGGCAGATTTTCAGGTGTAACACTACTTTGAATCTGAGAGTCATCTGCATAAAAGTGATGGTTGATTTGATGACGGTTTATTATATGTGATAGTGGAGCAGTATAGAGAGTGAAAAGAACAGGGCCGAGAACTGATTCCTGCGGGACACCACATTCCAGTTTGGCAGGTATTGACTGTATCTTGTTTACTGCGACTGTCTGGAATCGGTCAGTGAGGTATGAACTGAATCAGGAGAGGGCTGTGCTAGTAACACCGAATGTTTTTTTTAAGACGGGAGAGAATAATTGAATGGTCAATAGTGTCGAAGGCTGCAGATAAGTCGAGTAGAGTGAGAAGGGAGATTTTCCCCGAGTCAGAAGCAAGTAGAAGTGTATTTAGGGTATGGGCTAGGGTAGTTTCAGTGCTATGATTGACGCGATAGGCAGACTGAAAAGGGGGAAGGAGACTATTTGAGTGAAGATGGTTGTTGAGTTGTTTCAGAACAACTTTTTCAAGGACTTTAGAGATAAACGGTAGGTTGGATACAGGTCTATAATTCTTCAAAGTGTTAGTATCGAGGTCGTGCTTTTTTAGTAGAGGTGTAACTATTGCAGTTTTGAGAGCAGTTGGAACAATTCCTGAAAGAAGTGATGAGTTAACCATTTTTGTGATGGTGGGTATAAGCTGTGGAAGGCACTGATAAAACGAGAAGCAGGTATAGGATCAAGATCACACGATTTTATTGTCATTTCTTTCAGAATCGTCTTGATTTCTTTCTCGCTTGTTGGGTGAAAGAAAAGGAGAGGAGTACCAGAGAATTGGGGATCAGGAGGCATAGGGTAGAAAGAAGTCTGATCCAATCTGGAGCGAATGTTGCGGATTTTATCAGAGAAGAAAGAAGAGAATATAGCAGGAAGTTCAGAGGTGCTGTGAACAGTAGGCATTGGGCTTGCCTTTGCAGATCCCAGGAGGGTTGATGTGAGGGGAAAAAGAGATTTCATGGACGTGGCATCAAGAACTTGAGCAGAGTAATAGTTTGTCTTTGCAGAATGAATCAGGGTTTTGACTTTGTTTATTTGTTTTCGCAAGAGCTGTTTGTTTATTTCAGTTTTTGTTTTTCGCCACTGCCGCTCCAGTTGTCGGCGTTTGTGCTTTGCGACCAGGATATCGTGAGTGTACCATGGGGCGCAGGGCCTATCAGGAAGGACACGGTCAGTGGGAGGTGCATGCTCGTCAAGCAGTTGGCTAAGGACAGTGTTGTAGTATTCAGTTAGTAAGTAAGTGAGAACGTGAGCAACTCAGAAGGTAGGTAGTTACGTAAGTAGGTAAGTAAGTAGGTATGTAGGTAGGTAGATAAGTAGGTAGATAGGTAAGTAAGTAAGTAAATAAGTAAGTAAGTAAGTAAGTAAGTAAGTAAGAAGCGCTGACATTACCATAGACTTTCACTTTCACTCATATCAGACGGAAAAAGCCCGTTTCTCTCAGGAAGTTAAAAATGGTGCCTGGTGGAACATCACAAAAAAGGATCTTTAAGGGAGTCTGCAGAAAAATGCTTGTGCCTAATATCCTGAATATCGCGACACCCCAGAAGCAGATGCTTGATGGATACCCGCACACCACAAATCACACACCATGGGGTTCCCTCTCCCTTTATTAAGCAAATGAACGTGGGTGATATGAGAATGACCCGTGTGTAGCCTGGTGAGCACTGTAGCTTTCCTTCAGTTTTTGACACACAGAGGGAGAACTTCTTTCAGGTTAGGGCGAATCTGGAAAAAAGTTTATTGTCCGTCTGAGCGTTCCATTCCTCTTGCCAGAGGGACTGGGCATACTCTTCGCTTTTATGTTTCAGATCCGTGTATGGCGCGGTAGACCTGGAAATGTCCTTCTCCGTGGAACATTTGGCAAGTCCATCAACCGTTTCATTGCCCCAAATGCCCCGGGATTCATATCAAAACAACATCACATCCGTCCCGTCTCAAGAAAGTATACAATTCGTAGAACTCCTAAAGCTTAGGATGGTTGATGTTCCTACAAGCCATAACCTCCAGAGCTGAGAGCGAATCCGCACATATCAAGAAGCCTTTCCCTCCACAACGCTGAATCACTTTCAGGAACAACACAAGAGCACTAAGTTCGGCCGTGTACACCGAGCTGTCCGAAGGCAAGTGCTGGGAAAGCGCAGATCCCTTGATGGAGGGACAGTGGGCAGCGCAGGCCACCCCTTCCTCGGACTTGGAGCCGTCTGTGAAAACGCTTGTGTAGGACGGGAAAGACTGACACACCTCTTGGAAAAAAAAGACCTTGTCAGCTGTGGAGCTGGTCACGTCCTTCCTAGGAGCAGCCAGATCAAAGCGGACCACCGGGGTTTCCATCAGCCACATCGGCGTCTCGGGGAACTTAGGAAAATCTTTATCGCACCCAAATCAATACCCGCGCCCCCGAAGATCCGGAAGGATCCCCATAGGCGTCTCTCTGGGAGATCCGGAAGGATCCACACA
>CM054143.1:28988647-29001147 GCA_028751875.1 Rapana venosa | reverse complement strand
TGTCTCTCCGACTCTGTCTGTCTGTCTGTCTGTCTGTCTGTCTGTATCTCTCTCTCTCTCTTTTCTCTCTCTCTCTCTCTTCTCTCTTCTCTCTCTCTCCTCTCCCACTCCATAACTCTCTAGATCAGCTTAAATTTTAAAAAAAATCTTCTTTATCGAGGATAATGGAATAAGCACTTATGTGCTTTTTTACATCCAGTATCCGTGTGTATGCGGTTTTGTAAATTTTGTCATCTGTTCCCACCGGCACACAATGGCCTACTCTTTCGAAAAGCGGAACAGGATTTAATGTGTGCGCAAGATGTTGTGGATGCGTTCGCACACGGGGCCTCGGTTTATAGTCTCATCCGAAGGACTTCTGTATTTGTATGTCTGTTCCTATCTCTCTGTATTGTATTGTATTGTCTTGTCTTGTTTTGTCTTGTTTATCTCTGTTTGTTGTTTCTCTGTCTATCTCTGTCTCTCCCTGTCTCTCTGTCTCTGTCCGTCTGTATTTCTGTCTCTCTCTCTCTCTCGCTATCTCTCCCACTCCATAACTCTCCAGTTCAGCTTCAATGGTCATAAGTATTTTACATAATCTTAACAAATGTAGATTTTTTTAGGAATAAGCACTGACACATCCGTTCGTCATAGGCATCATCCCCCAGTCTAAACCCCCCCCCCCCTCCCACCTTTTTACTCTATTGTGCTGTGCTGTATTGTACTGGTCTGCACTGGTACTGAACGCACTGTATATATTATACTCCACTATGTGCTGTACTGAACTGAATAGTACTGTATATGGGGAGGAAGATAAGCAAATGTAGAAGAAGGAAGTGGGGCTGGAGAGAAATAGATAGATAGATAGATAGATAGATAGATAGATAGATAAGATAGACGGAGAACGAAAGTGATCACGAAAAGAAGACAGAGAGAAGGTTGTCAAATTGAAGAAAAACAAAGACTAATGGTGACAGAAAATAATTGGTCATAAGCTCTTATTTGGAGAGACAACAGACACGGTACAGTATGACAAAGCGAAAGAAAAGCACAAGAAGAAAGATACATAAACTGGAGACAATTAAAGAACGAGAAAAAACCCCACCAAAATTCCACATAAAGGTAAGAAAATCAACAAGGAAGCACCCCAAAATAAAGTAACAGAAAGAAACAAAATAAACAGGAATATAAAGGAAAGAGAAAAATAACACACTAAAATTAAAGCAAGAAAAAAAAAGAAACACTACAATTAAAAGGACACACAAATGAATTCAGGAGAGAAAAGAAATAAACAATATATGAAAAAAAACCGAAAGACCCCCCCCCCCCCCCCACACCCACCCACTTCAAAGAAATACAATATAGCAGGCAAGTGTAAAATAAATCGTAAATATTCCATTCGTTTACATATGCCTACGGACTTCCAAAATTAACTAAGATCATGAATTCTACTGACAATTTACTTTGTTCATGAATGTAGACAACAACTGATGATAATCAACTCACAGATCAGGACAACTGATTATGCCTACAGATTTAGTAATAATAGTAATAATGTTTTCTATATATTTTACTTATTCTTCTTTTGAAGATAATGAAATAGGCATTCATGTGCTTTTTTAACATCTAGTCCCCATGTGTATGCAGTTTTGTCTATTTTGTCATCCGTTCCCACCGGCGCACAAGTACCTACTCTTCCGAAAGTTGAAACGGGATTTAACATGTGCGCAAGATGTTCTGCGTGCGTTCGCACACCGAACGTCGATTTGGAGTCTCATTCGAAGGACTTTTTAAGGGGAGTGGAGTCGGCAGTGATGTTAACTCCTGAGAAAAAAACCCCTCTTGAACGAGATTCGAACCCGGGCCAGCAGATCACGATCGCATCACGCTAACTACCAGGCTATTCCGTTCTCCCCCCCTCCTTCCATGTACACCATAGCAGGCTGAGGGACTGGTAGTGTGAACTGCCTCTTCAGGCAAAGTTTGGCCAATACCCTGACTTTCAGAGGTGGAAGAAAGAATACACTAATTGGCACACCCCTACCTACCTACCTACCCGAGCTAGTTCATTAGCAGGATGGGTTGGTCGATGGATTGACTTTCACATCATCAGTGCTATACAATCATGCAGTCACCTAGGTTGTTCGCTCGCTTGTAGGTAAAAGTGCATTTGTCAGAAAAAAAAGTTCCTTCATTAGTGAGACTGTTCTCTTAAGAGTAGAGGGTGAAAAACTGGTTTTACAAAGACAGAGAAATAAGATAGGTAGGCAGACAGGCAGACAGGCAGGCAGGCAGACAGACAGGCAGGCAGGTAGGCAAGCAGGCAGGCAGGCAGGCAGGCAGGCAGGCAGGCAGGCAGGCAGGCAGACAGGCAGGCAGGCAGGCAGGCAGGCAGGCAGGCAGACAGGCAGCCATGCAGACAGGCAGGCAGGCAGGCAGGCAGACGGACAAAGAGAAGGAAGACAGGCAGACAGGCAGGCAGACAGACAGACAGACAGACAGAGAGCAGGAAAACAGGCAGACAGGCAGGCAGACAGGTAGGCAGGCAGACAGGCAGGCAGGCAGGCTGACATTCAGGCAGGCAGGCAGACATTCAGGCAGGCAGGCAGACAGGTAGGCAGACAGGCAGGCAGGCTGACATTTAGGCAGGCAGACATGCAGGCAGGTAGGCAGGCAGAAAGGTAGGCAGGCTGACATTTAGGCAGGCAGGCAATCATGCAGACAGGCAGGCAGGAAGACAGGCAGACAGGCAGGCAGGCAGGCAGGCAGGCAGAAAGGTAGGTAGGTAGAAACGCAAACCACCAGGAATTAAACACTAAAATAAAAAAGGAAAGACCATATTATGCATTCCAGCAGCGTGGGAAGTGAACTTGAAAAGGAAAGAAAATCCACGAGAAAGTGAAATTGATTAGGAAAGGAAATCAATCAAGAGGTGAAATTCATTAGGAAAGAAAACCAACCAAGAATTCCTTAAAAAAGAATATCCCCCAAGAAGTGTAATTTATTCGGAAAGGAAATCCTTCAAGAAGTGAAATTGATTAGGATAGGGAATCCTTCAAGGAGTGAAATTGATTAGAAAAGGAAAACCATCAAGAAGTGAAATTGTTCAGGAAAGGAAATTCGTTAAATAGGGAAATTGATTAGAAAAGGAAATCCATCAAGAAGTGAATTTGATTAGAATAGCAAGTCCAGCAAGAAGTGAAATTGATTAGGAAAGGAAACCCACTGAGAAGTGAAATTGTCAATGAAAATTAATCCACCAAGAAGTGAAATAAATTAGGAAAGAAAATCTATAAATAAGCAACATTGTTTAGGAAAGGGAAATCATCAAGAAGTGAAACTGATTATAAAAGGAAATCCACTAAGAAGTAAAAATGATTAGGAAAGCAAACTCATCAAGAAGTGAAATTGATTAGGAAAGGATATCTGTCAAGAAATGAAATGAAATCTGAGCGCTTTGATTTGTTGCTTTACAAGATTCAGCGCTATATAAATTCCATACATTATTATGATGATGATGATGATGATGATGATGATGATGATGATGATGATGATGATGATGATATATTATTATTAAGAAGTGAAATTGATTAGGAAAGGATATTCATCAAGAGGCGAAATTCGTCGTTGTCGAACACTCAGACAGCAACTCCTGAGGCCCTGACAAATGCTGCCGTGCGCTGAAGGCCCTCCCTCCAGGGGTCCGAAGAGTTTGTCCCTCATCGGCAGGTCAGTAGGCCAGATATCGGCCCTCAGGTTTTGGTGTTGGATGGGCAGGTCTGGAGGAAGTGTTCCACTGTCAGGGGAGAAGTGACATTGATTAGGAATGAAAATCGATCAAGGACGGAAATTGATATTTCACAGTGTCATACTAGAGCGCTAACATATTTGGATCTCTTAAATACCAAACTCTCTCTCTCTCCTCTCCTCTCCTCTCTATCTCTCTCATTTATAGCCTCTCTCTTTGTCCTCTTTGTCTCTTTCTATCTCTGTCTGTCTGTCTGTCTATCTGTCCCACTGTCTGTCTGTCTCTCGATTTATTGATGGGAACGGATGACAAAATTTACAAAACCACAAACATTAGGGGCCTATATATAAAAAGGCACACGAGTGCTTATTACATTATCCTTGAAATAAAAAGACTCTCTCTCTCACTCTCACTCACTCCCTCTCTCTCTCCCTCCATATCTCTCTCTCTTTCTCTTCTTTCTTTCTTTCTTTCTTTCTTTTCTCTCTCTCTCTCTCTCTCTCTCCTCTCTCCTCTCTCTCTCTCTCTCTCTCTCTCTCTCTCTCTCTCTCTCTCTCTCTTTCTTTCTTTCTTTCTTTCCTCTTTCTTTCTTTCTTCTTTCTCTCTCTCTCTCTCTCTCTCTCTCTCTCTCTCTCTCTCTCTCTCTCTCCTCTCTCTCTCTCCTCTTGTTTTCTCTCTCTGTCTCTGTCTCTCTCTTTCTCTTGGTATTGTTAATCCTTCTTGCTTTAATAGTCATACATTCTATGTAGTCTTTACACATCTATATAGTTTTGAGGATCAATATTGCCGCGATCAGTTCCTGCCCTACCATCTTATCTCTCGGCACAGGAAAAAACATGTTTATCTTTTACTGTACTATACTTCACAGTCTATGGACTGTTTTGGATGGGTAATTCATGGGTGTTGTAAATGGGTACCTGCCCTCTTTAGGGTCAGGGAAGGTAAAGCAGCGATGGAGAGGAGATGGGCGCCACCCTCAATATGCTGGTCCCCTAGAGAAGCTTAGATCTCTGACGCCTCGCCCCCCTAAGATCACACAGCTTATGGGACACCTTTACCTTAATTCATGGGTGACAGATTGGCCGAGGGTTGATCTGCTTGACTGGTCAATCTGAAGTCAGTCTTTGGACTGTGGAGGTAGCAGTGGACACTGATTGGCTGATCAGTCAATAAGCCACACCCCCGCCTCCTTCATTTCCTTGTTAGTTAGTTGGTGGGTCAATGGCTTGACTTAGAAAAAGAATCGTCACATTACCATCATAGAGCCACCCATAGTGTCCATTTGTTTGTTCGTTCATTTGTGAGTAAGTTAGTTTGTAAGGAATGAAGGAATCAAGTAAGTAAGTAATTAAGTAAGTGAGCAACTCAGTAAGTAAGTAAATAAGTAAGTTAGTTTTATTTTATTTATTTTATCATATTATTTTATATCGAAGATAATGGAATAAGCACTTATTGCTTTTTTACATCCAGTCCCCGTGTGTATGCGGTTTTGTAAATTCTGTCATCTGTTCCCACCGGCACACAATGGCCTACTCTTACGAAAAGCGTAACAGGAATTAACGTGTGCTCAAGATGTCCTGCGTGCGTTCGCGCACGGGGCCTCGGTTTATAGTCTCATCCGAAAGACTTTTGGGGAGAGTGGAGTCTGTACTGATGTTTACTTCAGGGGAAAATATCCCCTTGAATGGGAATCGAACCCGGGTCATCAAATTGCGAGTGCAATGTTCTAACCACTAGGTCATCCAGTCCCTGTAATTTAGTAAGTAAGTGAGAACGTGAGCAAGTCAGTAGGTAGGTTGTTACGTAAGTAGGTAGATAGGTAGGTAGGTGAGTAGGTATGTAGGTATGTAAGTAGGTAGATAGATAGGTAAGTAAGTAAGTAAGTAAGAAGCACTGACATTATCATAGACAACAAGAAAATTGAGACTGTTCATAGCTGTAATTGAATATCTGGGAGCTATAGTGTTGGATGAAGAATCAAAACCTGAAACACTCTCCGGGATAGCCCAGACCATAGCTGCAATGACCGAACTGAAAGTCCCTCTGGTAACGACAAGAACATCACCATCCTCTTCGAGATCAGACTGATAAGTTCCTTGGTTATATCCATAAGTTTGTATGCACCGAAACATAGACATGGAAAGAAGGATACAGGCAATGGAGATGAGGTGCTTTCGCGAACTTCTTGATTTCTCATACAAAGATCCCATAACTAACAAGAAAGTGAAAACCAGAATTGAAAACGCCATCGAATCGTATAAAAACCCCTAACTTCAGTAAAAAAAAAAAAAAAGCTAACTGAGGTGGTAGGGGCATGTCACACAAACATCTGGACTGGCCAAGACTGTCCTACCGTGGATTGGTGGTCTAGAGGTAACGCGCCTGTGTAGAAAGCGAAAAGTCCGGGTCGGAAGTGTGCGGTGGTTCGAATCCCGTTTGGGCCCCGAAACTTTTCCCCCATCCATTAGACCATGAGTGGTGGTCTGGGCGCTAGTCTTTCGGATGAGACGATAAACCGAGGTCCCGTGTGTTACACAAAAATTATTCAGCGCATGTAAAAGAACCCACGGCAACAAGAGAGTTGTCCCTGGCAAAATTCTTAGAAAAAAGCCACTCTGATAGGGAAACGTACAGTTGCAGACAGGAAAAAAAGGTTGGCGCTGCTCCTGTGGCGACGCGCTCTCCCCGGAGATAGCAACCCGAATTTCACGCAGAGAAATCTCGTGACTTAAAGTGGTATAAAATATAAAATATAGAAAACAGTACAAGGAGGGAAAGAAGAGGAAGACAGAGAGAGGGAAGACAACATCAGAAAGTGGATTGGCCTTGATTGGGATGATTTGCAACAGAAAGCTGAAAACTGCGAGGAGTGGAGGAAGCTGGTTGCAAACTCTTCAGTGGTGCCCCAACAGTCTTCTTGACGACGGGATTGGAGAAAGGTTGAAATATGAAAAGAAGTTAAAACTAAAACCCTTAATAACTTTAGAACACGATAAAACCCACATCAAACAAATTTCAACAAGTTTTATATCAAGTGCGTAAGGATTGTGCAACTGGATATAATACATTGAAGAAAAAGAGTTCCCTATTTGTTTTTTTAGTGATTAATACGTGATACTTGAAGCGAAACCTAATGCAGGCTTCAAACTCGTGTAAACCACCATAATTATCATTTCTCTGGGCTGAATTTTCCTGCCTAAGAGTTTGATAATGAAACTCACACTCAGTCACCTCACATCATGGCTTGCTCTGTCTGTCTGTCTGCCTGTTTGTCTGTCTGTCTGTCTGTCTGTTTGTATCTCTCCGTGTTGTTGTTGCTTTCATTCATTCATTCATTCATTCATTCATTCATTCATTCATTCATTCCTTCATTCATTCTCTCTCTCTCATCTAAATCACCAAGTAGTGAATAGACATTAAACAAAACAAATCTTTCTCTCATTCATTCATTCATTCATTCATTCATTCATTCATTCATTCATTCATTCATTCATTCATTCATTTATTATCTCTCTCTCATCTAAATCACCAAGTAGTGAATAGACATTAAACAAAAAATATATCTCTCTCATTCATTCATTCATTCATTCATTCATTCATTCATTCATTCTCTCTCTCATCTAAATCACCAAGTAGTGAATCGACATTAAACAAGAAAAATCTCTCTCATATTTTCATTCTCTCTCTCATTCACTCCCTCTCTCTCTCTCTCTCTCTCTCTCTCTCTCTCTCTCTCTCCTCTCTCTCTCTCTCTCTCTCTCTTCTCTCTCTCTCTCTCTCTCTCTCTCTCTCTCTCTGTCTGGGTCAGGGGTTAGAGGGTGGGGATGGATGGGCCCTGGGGGGGGGGGGGGGGAGGGGAGGGGGGGGTAGAGGGGAGTGGAGTTAATGTGTACTACTTATAGCATACAATGCATTGCCCGCGAGCATTTTGTACTTATCTATTTTCGTAGGTTTCCATTTAGCTTTTGTTGTTTTAGGTTTAGTTTTGGATATAAGATTGTTCGTTCGTTTTTTTTTGTTTCTTTTTGTATTTCAATCCTCGGGGGAGGATGGGGGCGGTGTGTGTGGGGGTGGGGGGTGGGGGGTGGTGGTGATGGAGTCATCTTGGCAGTGCAACGTGTGTTTTTTTGCTTTGTTAGATGTTATGGTGTTTACATTCAGTTTTGTGTTTTTTTCTGCTTCTTTTTTGATTGGTTAGATATTTGGGATTTGTTTATTGGCTTGCTTGGTTGTTAGTTTGCGTTGTTGGTTTGATTTTTTTGGTTTTAAATAAAGAAAATGTATTCTATCTTACCAGCCGATGCCAGAAGTAGGTTTTAAACTAGTTTGGTTTGTTCTCATGTAGTCATGGTATTTTTGTCTTTTTTTGCTTTGCAGCATGCTTTTGTGTTTACATCCCTTTGAGCTATTTTGCTATTTTTTCAAGCCTATAAGTTTTTTTGGGGGTGTACTGCTTGTGTTTTGTTTTTCAAGAAGACACACACACAGAGTCTAACACACTTACACACGCACACACAGACACAGACACACACACACTTACACACGCACACAAACAGACGCGCGCACACATACGCACACACACAAACACACACACGCATACACACACAATAACTCTCTCTATCTCTCACACACAGACTCTCTCTCACACACACAGGCACACACACACTTTTACACACACACTCACACACACATACACACACATACACACACACTTTCACAAACGCACACTGTCACACACTTACACAGGCACACACACACACACACACACACACACACACACACACACACCAACAGCACACACACACACACACACACTCAATCACACACAAACTCTCTCTCACACACAAAGACTCACTCTCTCTCACACACATACACACACACACACACCAACACACACACACTCACTCACTCACTCACACACAAACTCTCTCACACACACACAAACTCACTCACACTCTCTCTCTCTCACGTATGCACAGTCACACACACATACACATACACACACACAAACACACACACAAACACACACAAACACAAACACAGCCACCCCTCCCCCCACCCTTACACACATACACACCGTCGAATAAGCTCAGGGTTGATTTGTTGTTGACATTGAACCATCAGAATGAAGCTGACAATCGCCATTGGCATTTCCTCTTCTATTCCTTTTTTTACTTGTCTTGCCTGGCTTTCACATTTTCTGAACCTAAGTGCTTAAGAGCTTGTTGAGTACATGAAATAAACATATCGATGCAGGAAACATGATCGATTCTTCTTCTCAGTACCTTTCTGTTTTTGTGTTGATCTGTCTGTCTCTGCCCGTTGCTGTTTATCTGTCTGCATGTGTCTGTTTCTGTTTGTTTGTCTGTCTGCCTCTGTCTGTTTCTGTTTGTCTGTCTGTCTCTGACTTTCTGTTTGTTTGTCTGTATGTGTCTGTTTCTGTTTGTTTGTCTGTCTGTCTCTGACTGTTTATTTTTGTTTGTCTGTATGTCTCTGCCTGTTTCTGTTTGTCTGTCTGTCTCTGCCTGTTTCTGTTTGTCTGTCTGCATGTGTCTGTTTCTGTTTGTTTGTCTGTCTGTTTCTGTCTGTTTCTGTTTGTTTGTCTGTATGTCTCTGCCTGTTTCTGTTTGTTTGTCTGTATGCTCTGACTGTTTCTGTTTGTTTGTCTGTATGTCTCTGCCTGTTCTGTTTACTATCTGTATGTCTCTCCCTGTTTCTGTATGTTTGTCTGTATGTCTCTGCTTGTTTCTGTTTGTTTGTCTGTCTGTCTGTGCCTGTTTTCTGTTTACCTGTCTGTATGTGTCTGTTTCTGTTTGTCTGTATGTCTCTGCCTGTTTCTGTTTGTTTGTCTGTATGTGTCTGTTTCTGTTTGTTTGTCTGCTGTCTCCGCTTGTTTCTGTCTATGTTTTTCTAAATCTCTTTTCTTTGTGCCTCTGTTTCGCAATCACACTATCTGTATGTCTTTTTATCTGTCTGTCTGTCTCATTTCTGTCTTTGTCTCTTTTGTCTAATCTCTATTACTTTTTGCATGTTTCGCAATCACACTCTCTTTTCTGTCTTTCTCTCAATCTGTCTGTCTGTCTCAGTCTGTCTGTCTGTCTCGCTTGTTCTGTCTGTGTCTCTTTTTTTTCTTCTTTCTCTGTTTCTTTTTTGTGCCTCTGTTTCGCAATCACTATCTGTCTGTCTCTTTATCTTCTGTGTTTCTGTCTTTTTGTTTATGTCTGTCTGTCTCTCCATTTGTCTCTGTTTGCCTGTTACTGTTTGTCTCTGTCTGTCCATCTCTCTGTCTGTCTGTCTCTGTCTGTCTGTCTGTCTGTCTGTCTGTCTCTTAGTCTGTCTGTCTCGCTTGTTTCTGTCTGTGGTCTCTTTTTTTTCTATATCTCTGTTCTTTTGTGCCTCTATTTCGCAATCACTATCTGTTCTGTCTCTCTATCTTTCTGTGTTTCTGTCTTTTTGTTTATGTCTGTCTGTCTCTCCATTTGTCTCTGTTTGCCTGTTACTGTTTGTCCTCTGTCTGTCCATCTCTCTGTCCGTCTGTCTCTGTCTGTCTGTCTGTCTCTGTCTCGCTATATGTCTCTGTCTCTCTCTTGAAGTTGGTTGCTAAACTGCTGGGCTTAGGGCGTCCGATTTTTCCAGGTTTTTTTTTTAAAATAGAGTTTTTGTTTCTTTTATTTATTCCCTCTGTGTGTGTCTCTCTCTCTTTGTCTCTCTATCTCTCTCTGTCAGTCTGTCAGTCTATCTCTCTGTCGTCTGTCTCTGTGACTCTGTTTCTGTCTCTCTATTTTCTCTGTTTCTGTCTCTCTCTGTCTCTCTTGTCCCTGTCTCTCCCTCCTTCTCTCTCTCATTCTCCCCCTTTATCTTCCCCCCCCTCTCTCTTTTTCCCCCATCCTCCCCCTCTCTCTATTCCCCCTCTCTCTTTTTCCTTTCCTCTCTCTCTCTTCCCCCTTTCTCTCTCTTCTCCTCCCTTTCCCTCTCCTCTCTCTTTCTCTCTTCTTCCTCTCTCCTCCTCCCCCTCTCTCCCTCCCCCCCTCTCTCTCTTTTCCTCTCCTCTCTCTCCTCTCTCTCGCTCTTCATCTCTTCTCTTCCCCTCCACGCCCCTTCTTTTCTCCTCCCTCTTTCCTCTCTCTCTCACCTCCCCTCCCTCTCCCCTCTGTCCTCCTCTTTTCTTTTTAACTGGCGGCCGCGAATGGGAAGGAGCGACGAGATCTTTCAGTTCAGCAATGCTGAGCTCCTGTTTTTGTGGCCTCCACCCCCACTTTCCTGTCCAGAATCATCTCGACCCCACACAGGCAACAAGGGATCCCTCAGTGTCCTGACACCTGTTCTGCCCGAGTACTGGAAACCTCTCATGACTCGTGATGCTCCAATTAGATCCTTCCTCTTTTTGCTTTCTATTCTTTTTGTTCGTTCTTTCTTTCTTCTGGTTTTTTGTTTGTTTTTGTTCTCATTCGCATTCTCCTCTCTCTCCTCTCTCTCTTCTCTCTCCCCTTCTCTCTCTCTCCTCTCTCTCTCCTCTCCTCTCTCTCACTCTCTCTTCTCTCTCTCTATCTCTATCTCTCTCTCTTCCTTCTCTTTCTCTCTCTTTCCCTCTTTCCTCTCTGTCTCATTGTTTGTTTATTTCTTTCTTTCTTTTTCATTCTTTCTTCCTTTCCTCCCCTTCCTTCCTTCCTTTCTTTCTTTCTTTCTTTCTTTCTTTTCTTTTTTTCTTTCTTTCTTTCTTTCTTTCTTTTTGTTTCTTTTCCACTCACTTATTCATTCATTTCTGATGAATTTTTTCACGTTTAAAGTTTTGGAGTTGATTTCAAAATAAACATCATCATCTACTAATGTACTCCCATACATGCAACGTCGTTTTTTTTCAATTTGGCTATGTCAGAACAACTAAGTATTTTTTCCGTTTTATTTGTTGGGGATACACGTTTTTCTTGTTCTTAGTGTTGTGACTCTTTTAAGGGGACGAAAGAAGACAGGGCAGTGGAAGGAAGGTGGACATAGACACAGACAAACAGGAAGAGTCAAAGACTGAAGAAAGGAGATATCTCTATTTTTCTTCTTCTCCAGCTTCTGTGCCTGTGGCAAAGTAAGTTTGATTAAATACTAGAGTTTAACATTCGGTGAAAAAAATAGTAATCAGAAGGAGATGAAGAACTAGAAGAAGAGGTATAGGGGAAGGATAGGAAGGGTAAAATGGAAGGAGGGGGGGGGGGGAGGAGAAAAAATGAAAGAAAAGAAAAGTAAGAAAATAAGATGGAAAGAAAGACAGTGACAATGAAAGAAAGAACGAAAGAAAAAAAGAGAAGAAGAATTGCGAAGAAGAAGAATATAAAAAAAAATTGCGAAGAAGAAGAGTTGCGAAGAAGAATTTCGAAAAGAAGATGAAGACGACGACGAAGAAGAAGGAGAATGCAAAGAAGAAGAAGAAGAAGAAAAGAAGAAGAAGAAGAAGAAGAAAAGAAGAAGATGATGATGATGATGATGAGATGAATGATGATGATGATGATGATGATGATGATGATGATGATGATGAAAAAGAAGAAGAAGAAGAAGAGGAAACGACGGGGACGGACGACCGACGAAGAAGAAGAAGAAAGAAGAAGAAGAAGAAGAAGAAGAAGAAAGAAGAAGAAGAAGAAGAAAGAAAGAAGAAGAAGAAGAAGAAGAAGAAGAAGAAAGAAGAAGAAGAAAAAGGGAAGAAGAAGAAGAAAAAGAAGCAGAAGAAGAAGAAGAAGAATTGCGAGAAGAAGAATTGGGCGAAGAAGAAGAATTGCGAAGA
>CM054143.1:28973647-28986147 GCA_028751875.1 Rapana venosa | reverse complement strand
AATGTAGTATTTCAGTATAATCATCAAGAAATTTGTTCTTAGATAGATGGCTTGATGAAAAAAAAGCAAATGCATTGCTTATTCAATGTTCCATCTGGAAATAAAATCTTGACTTGACTTGACTTGACTTGTGTGTGTGTGTGTGTGTGTGTGTGTGTGTGTGTTTGGTTTTTCTTGTATTCTTTTATATTGAGGATAATGGAATAAGCCCTTATGTACTTTTTTGGTTTTAAAACATCCAGTCCTTGTGTGTATGCGGTTTTGTAAATTCTGTCATCTGTTCCCACCGGACACACAATGGCCTACTCTTACGAAAAGCGGAACAGGATTTTAACTTGTGCTCAAGATGTACTGCGTACGTTCGCACACGGGGCCTTGGTTTATAGTCTCATCTGAAGGACTTTTGGGGGAGAGTGGAGTCTGCACTGATGTTAACTCCAGGGGAAAATATCCCCCTTGAACGGGAATCGAACTCGGGTCGTCAGATTGCGAGCGCAATGTTCTAACCACTAGGCTATCCCGTCCCCGCGCGCGTGTGTGTGTGTGTGTGTGTGAGAGAGAGAGAGAGAGAGACAATGACAATGACAATGACAAATTCTTTTATTTCGAGGATAATGAATAAGCACACATGTGCTTTTTTACATCCAGTCCCCGCCCGTTAGGGATACATCTTAATAATAATAACCCAATACTTATACAGTCTCGCAATAAAAACAAGGGAAATAACCCTTTTCAAAACAGCTCCCCCCCAACAACCTCCCCCCCCCCCAAAAGCAAGTAATTAAAAGAAAATCCTAAGAGTAACCCCACCCCTACCCCCACCCCCAAAAAAAACCCCAACCAAAACAAAAAACAAACAAAAGAGAAGGAAAAACAAACCAACAAAGATGATAAAAAGAGAAAAACAGACAAACAACAACAACAACAACAAGAGCAACAACAAAGCCAAGAAAAATAACACAACCAAACTTAATAAGTCATAAAGATAAACATCTACACATTGTCAAATGGTACCATACTTGTTACACATAATTATAAGATATTGAAATAGGGCACTCATTAAAACTTAAGTACAGAGGCAAGTCCAATAAAGTATTGAAAATATAAAAATATGAATCCTTCATCAGGAATACTATGACTTAAGCAGGACGATAAAGGTGAGAGAGAGAGAGACAGAGACAGAGAGTGTGTGTGGGGTGTATTTCAGAGATAATATCCAATATATAAATCCCAAAACAGTATGCGATCCCATCAACACTCATTTTAGATTATACTCGTTTCAAATTATGTCATGATAATGAAATAAATTTAATACCATACATCACACAATAAAAACAAGAAACAAACCAAGAAGAAATTAAAAACTATACAGTCGTTTAGGGAGAGAATATGGGTGGGTGAGTGAGTGAGTATGTGTGTGTGTGTGTGTGTGTGTGTTTGAGCGCGCGCGCGTGTGTGTGTGTGTGTGTGTGTCTGAGTGTGTGTGTGCGTTGTGGGGGGGGGGGGGTGTTTCAGGGATAATACTAAATATGTAATACTCACATAGCACCGCATCAACACAAAGAGAGAGGGGAGAGAGAGAGTGAGAGAGAGAGAGGAGAGAGAGAGAGAGAAAAGAGAGAGAGCGAGAGAGAGAGAGAGAGAGAACTCTGAACTCTGAAATAGTTTTAATAGTACATCGGCCTTAGGCCACAATACAACAAAAGGGAGTGTTGGGGGCAGGGGGCGGGTAATACAATGGAAGAGAACAATGATTTCACAATGCAAATACAATTTTGAATCAGTTAAAAGCTTCACTTCTATGTATGTACACATATTCCCTGTAACAGCTTAGGGTTTTAACTTGTAACTATGTACGCTCACTCATTCCAGTTTTGATCACAAAGCACCAGCATAACTTACGAAAGATGAAATGCCAAAAAACGTCCTGAGAATCATGGCTATGTGTCGTGAATCTAATTTACTGTCAACAGTCTAAGACAGCAATGCAATCTTGAATAAGAAAACAAACAGTCAAACCAACCGAATGACAAAATAACCCTACCGTGCTGTTCAGTATATGAAATGAAACTGATGATTCACTTTAGGATTACAGCATCCTAAATGGGTTGAAACTAGTCAGTAATATAGTCTCTTTCCCAATTTAAAGTTATTTAAAATGTTGATAGAGCGAGAGAGAGAGAGCGAGAGAGAGCGTGTGTGTGTGTGTTGGGGAGGGGGGAGGGTCCTGTATATTACGGGCTATTTGCGTGTATGGGTTGAAAATGAATTCAGAAAACGAGTGAAAAAACATACAAAACAAACAGTCAAAACAAACAAACAAAACAAACACAACCAAGAAAGAAACACAGAAGCAAGGAAGCAAGCAAAGAGATTCTTTCTGTTTTTATCCTTATTCTCTTAGTCCTATGATTTATCTGTTTGCCGCCTTAACCTTTCTTTCAGCTGGTTCTATTGTTTAAGGACAGTAAGTGTGTGTATGTGTGTGTGTGTGTGTGTGTGTTTGTGTACGTACGTGTGTGTGTGTGTGTGTGTGTGTGTTTGTGTGTGTGTGTGTGTGCGCGTGTGTGTGTGGTGCGTGTGTGTGTATGTTAGTTAAGATTTGATTCTAAGAGCATGCTCTCTCTCTCTCTATCTATCTATCTAACTATCTACCGATCTATCTATCTATCTATCTATCTATCTACCGATCTATCTATCTATCTATCTATCTATCTATCTATCTATCTATCTATCTATCTATATCTATCTATCTATATATATATCTCTCTGTCTCTGTCTGACTGTCTCTCTGTCTCTGTCTGTCTGTCTCTGTCTGTGCCTGTCTGTCTGTCTGTCTCTCCACTCACACATACACACACACACACACACACTCACACACACAAGGTACCCTTATTCTCTTTTTTAATCAGAGCAGCGTGAATAGGACCATGTTTTATGAAGGAGTGTTCCCCTTCACGTCACAATTCCAACAGGAAGGATTAATAATGCAATCGGCCCTGACACTGAAGAAGAAACGAGTAATGACTGAATAATTATGTCCCAAAGCTCGCAACGCGTATTGATTGGTTTATTTTTGTTAATGCATTTTGACATTATACAGTATACTGAAACATAACGTAATAATAATTATAAAATAAATGGCATATGGTGCAGCCGCACGCAATATAAACCTTTTCCATTTAAACAGTTTTTAACTTTTGATACGCATGCCTTAAAACACAAGACAACACACGCACGCAACACACACACACACAACACACACACACACACACACACACACAACACACACACACACCTGCACACATACGAATCCCCCCTTCCCCCGCCCCACACACACATACATATACACAAACAAACGGGAACGCGCACGCATGCATATAGGCTGTTTTGACGATTTTAGTCCGTAGTGATGTAACATCAATAAAATTTGTTCTGAAAGGGAAAAAAAAGAAAAGCTGAGATTTTTTTAAAAGCTTTCTGGGTTTTTTTTGTGTGTTTTTTTTTAGCTTTACAATATTTCTATGGAGGAGAGAGGGGAGTGGAGGAAGCTGGTTGCAAAATCTATTTTGTTGCCACCACGGTCCACGGGACCACGGGCTATTTATTTATTTTTTTATTTATTTTATTTTTATTTTTATTCTTTTATATCGAGATAATGGAATAAACACTAATGCAGTCCCCGTGTGTACGCAGTTTTGTAAATTTTGTCATCTGTTCCCACCGGCACACGATGGCCTGATCTTACGAAAAGCGGAACAGAATTTAAAGTGTGCGCAAGATGTTCTGCGTGCATTCACACACGGGGCCTCGGTTTATAGTCTCATCCGAAGGACTTTTGGGCGAGAGTGGAGTCTGCACTGATGCTAACTCCAGTGGGAAAAAAATTCCCCCTCGAACGGGGTCGTCAGATTGCGAGCGCAATCTTCTAACCACTAAGCCATCCCGTCCCGGATAGGTGAGAAACGTCTCTATTTCTTTCTTTTCGATACGGCACCACAGCTTCATTTTTCTTCCGTGACTTGATCGTTCTATCACGCGCCAAAGCACAAACGAAACTTAAGAATTTGACATGAACATCTTCTCATACAAAAAAGAAAACCCGTTCTGTCCAAGACCACGGTCCAGGGCCTGGTAGAATAAGGAGAGACATTTCTCTTCTGCCTGCAACCTCTGGACGAAAAGGGGAGGTTTTTGAAAAATTCTTTTATATCGAGGATAATGGAATAAGCACTTATGTGCTTTTTTTTACATCCAGTCCCCGTGTGTATGCGGATTTGTGAATTCTGTCATCTGTTCCCACCGGCACACAATGGTCTACTCTTACGAAAAGCGGAATAGGATTCAACGTGTGCGCAAGATGTTCTGCGTGCGTTCGCACACGGGGGCCTCGGTTTATAGTCTCATCCGAAGGACTTTTGTGGAGCGTGGAGTCTGCACTGATGTTTTTAACTCCAGGGGAAAATATCCCCTTCAACGAGAATCGAATCCGGATCGTCAGATTGCGAATGCAATGTTCTAACCACTAGGCTATCCCGTCCCCGGAGTTGGGGGGAGGTAGGGGAGAGGAGGTCGGGGTTATCTGCCATTCAGGGAGGTTACCTACCCTTGGATGGTTTTTTTTTGGTCAGAACGTTGAGAAAAGAAAATTAGCTGATGCGTGTTTTTATTTATTTATGATGTTTTGTCATGCAGGTCAGGGAGAGATACTCCCCCCAGTAGAGATGCCGAGGTGGGGGTGGGGGTATGTCAGTATAAACATCATCCCCCACCTTCTGGAAATTCTGTGTTAGAATATTCCTCTTTTCAATCACTCTCTTTGTTTCTGCCTTTTTTCCTTTTCTTCCTGTCACCTCCTTCTTGGTCTATTTTCTACCTTCTTGGTCCATTCTCCTGCCTTTTTTTCCAGAAAGACTTAACATATAACAACTCTCTCTTGTGGCGAAGTCGGAGGTGCCCGGCCTGACTTGTCAGGCGCTTAACGGCAGCGTGACGCATCTTGGCTCATAATAGTTGCTGTCTGAGCGTCTGAAGAAGAAAGAAGAAGAAGAAGAAGAAGAAGAAGAAGAAGAAGAAGAAGAAGAAGAAGAAGAAGAAGAAGAAGAAGAAGAAGAAGAAGAAGAAGGGTGAGATAACGTGCGTGAGGTGTCCTAATAAAGAGTCTGTCTACTCGGGTGACTTGCACTGAGTGGTTTGACTCATGTTTGTTAGCGACATCTAGACAGATAGGGCTGAGTGCTCCGCGGTCATTGCGACAACGTCTAAGTGTTATTGGAGTCATTTTGCTGAGGTTCAGTAACATGATATACAAGGCTTTGGCACTCATTTTGCTAGGTAGGGTCAAGGTTAGAGAATGTCTGGGTTCTGGCACCCATTTTGCTAGGTAGGGTCAAGGTGAGAGAATGTCTGGATTCTGGCACTCAGTTTGCTAGGTAGGGTCAAGGTGAGAGAATGTCTGGGTTCTGGCACTCATTTTGCTAGGTAGGGTCAAGGTGAGAGAATGTCTGGGTTATGGTACACATTTTGCTCAGGTGGCTTAGAGTAAGGCTGGTAAGTGCTTCGGTATTCATTTTGTTAGGGAAGGCCAGATAAAGTTTATTAAAGCTTAAAGGCTTCGCTTAGTGTGGATCGGTGGTGTAGAGGTAGCCCACCTGCCTAGAAAGCGAAAACTTTGGGTTCGAAGTTTGCGGGGTTTCATCCCCATTTAGGTCCGAAACGTTCCCCTCCACCCCCCATGCACTAGACTACGAGTGGTGGTCTGGGTGCTAGTTTTTTCAGATAAGACGATAAACCGATGTCTTGTGTGCAACACCCATTTAGTACACATAAAAGAACCAACGGCAACAAGAGAGTTGTCCTTGGCAAAATTCTGTAGAAGAAAGCTACTCTGATAGGACAAGAAATACATGTGCACACAAGACAAGCCAAAAAATATAATAATAATAATAATAATAATAATAATAATAATAATAATAATAATAATAATAATAATAATAATAATAATAATAATGGGTGGCTCTGCTCTTGTGGCGACGCGCTCTCCCTGGAGAAAGCATCCTGAACTTCACACAGAGGAATCCGCTGTGACTTTATGTGCGTTATCAAATTTAAGCTTGTGATATAGCAACAATAATTACAGAAGCAATAACATCTTTAAAAAAAAGAGGAGAAAGAAAATACTCACATGAGCATTTGGGTTTTTTTAAAACAAAAAGTGTCATCTACAATTCAAAAACGACATTTTGGTGGGGTTTTTCTTCTTCAAAGAATTGATTTATTTCTTGTTCAAACATTGTCATGATTATTTTTTTTCAAATGACTAGTTAATATACGGATAGAGTGGAGTGTGTGTGTGTGTGTGAGTGTGTGTGTGTGTGTGTTGTATGTGTGTGTGTGTGTGTGTGTGTGTGTGTGTGTGTGTGTGTGCGTGTGTGTGGATGAAATCAAGTCAAGTCAAATTTTTATATCCAGATGGTATATTGAAAAAGCGATGTATTTGCTTTTTCCCATCAAGCCATCTATCTAAGAACAAAAACAATTTGATCAATATCTAATGTGTGTGTGCGCACGCGAGCATGTGTGTGTGTGTGTTTGTGTGTGGTGTGTGTGTGTGTGCATGCATGCGCGTGCGTGTGTGTGCGTGTGTGTGTGAAAGGACAGGACTTTCCATGAAATTTTACCCTCCCGCTTTTCAGATCAGGGCCCTCTGGTTGTCTGAGTTCAGGTGAACCTGCCCAGTTTGTGCCACTGGCTTTGTTTTTCTTTTCAGGTGAGGAATGCATCATTGCGCCATGCCACGGGCTGCTGGGGCGTGTGAAGTTAGTGCTGGATTTGAGGGTGTAGCTGTCAGCTACGTCCATTGTGACCCACAGCCCCGTCTCCAACCCCTCCCCGCCTCTACCCCCAGTCTGTTTCTAACAGTGGTAATCAGTGTCTGAGTTTCTGTACAGGGTACGGTAAACTTTTTGAGTTGAAAGATGCCTTCTTCTGTAAGATATTGAACTGTTTTTGTGTGTGTTCAAAGTGCATAATATACTATCGTAATGGTAAAGATCAATTAGATGATGTAGATAGTGGCTGTCTTAAACCAAGGGTGCTCCCTGTGGGGATGCCAGGGGTCCAGTTCGTATAAATAGCATCCCCACCTTCTGGAAATTCTGTGCTAGGAATTCCCTCTTTTCTATCCTTCTCTTTATTTCTGCCTTGTTCCTTTTCTTCCTGTCATCTCCTTCTTGTCTGTTTTCTGCCGTCATGGTCCATTCTCCTGTCTTTTTTTCCAGAAAGACTTCAACGATAACAATTCTCCCTTGTGCCGAAGTTGGATGTGCAGGGCCTGCTTTGTCAGGCACTTAATGGCAGCATTATGCTCAAGATGAATTAGTTCATGTAGATAGTAGCTGTCTTAAACCATCAAACACATTTTTTCAAGTCTCTGAATTTTCAAGAAATGTGAGTGATTCATGTAGGCATAAGATGAGGTTCAGGGGATTTAGTTCCACATCTTTCTCTGAGAAAGTCGTTCCCAATATGTTCATATACATGATAACTGATAGATATACACATCAAATGTTTGAATGGTAATTATAATCTTCCTGTTATATTTAAAACTAACTTATTTGTGAGCCATTACTCTTACTATTATGTTATCTGTGAGAGAGAGAGAGAGAGAGAGAGAGAGAGAGAGGAGAGAGAGAGAGAGAGAGAGAGAGAGAGAGAGAGAGAGAGCGAGGGAGGGAGAGGGAGGAAGAGAAGAAGAGGAAAGGAGAGGAGAGGAGAGGAGAGAGAGTGCGTTCGTGTAAAATAGAGAGACAGAGATAGAGAGAGAGGGAGAGAGAGTGTGTGTAAAATATAGAGAGAGCGCGTGTGTGTGCGCGTGTGTGTGTGTAAAATAGAGAGGGAGGGAGAGCAAAGAGAGAGAGAGAGAGAGAGAGAGAGAGAGAGAGAGAGAGTGCGTATGTGGGTGTGTATGCGTGCGTGCGTGCGTGCGTGCGCACACGCGCGGGCATAGGCATGCACGTAGGTTACTGGGTGAAAATCAGCATGACCCAAGCACAGAACAACTACACAGTTAACGAGATCAGTGAAAGCATGGGTAAACATTGTTACCATGTTGGAAAAAGATTTTCTCTGCAAACATAAGAGGGCTGTGCAGATGTTCAATGACCATCCCCTAGAAGTCATAAAAGATGGAAAAATGTGGAGATAACATTTCTTAATGCCCTCTGGGGATAGAGAATATTCCTGAAAATCTTCTGAGTCCTACAAAGCCGTCCTGAACGCCCCTTCCACCCCCCCCCCCCCCACCCAAGAACGACTGGGAAGAATACTGCCGATTGTGAAGACTATTACAAAATGTCAAGAGCATTTTTACCTTGCACTTTCGCAAGGTTTCGTGTTGCGGGTTTGCACTGGGGCCAAGGCTGGCTTTTCAAGGCACTGGTAGATTTTGCTCTTTCTTCGGAGCAAATACATATGCAGAAGAGTAGTGAAGCAGGTATGAATGTAAAATAGCTATAATCTTTAGGTAAATGTAATGGTGTCTTCTTCGTTGTCGACTATTGTCTGTCATATGAGTGAAAATGCGTTGTGCTGCCGTTCAACGCCTGACAAGTGAGGCCCAGCGCATCCAAATTCGGCGTGGTAAGCCATTACTATATTTGAGTCTTTCTGGAATAAATATAGGGCAAAGAATGGACCAAGAATGCAAAACAGTAGACAAGGTAGAGGTAGCAGGAAGAAAATGAACAAGGCAGATACGCAGAGAAAGATAGAACAGAGGGAAGTCGTAGCACAGAATTTCGAGAAGGTGGGGATGCTATATGTACTGACAGGCCCCGGCATCTGCATGGAGGATTACAGGTGTCCCACAACCTCTGCTGTCGTTGGTGAGCAAAGTGTCAGAGACCTCAGTTTTTCTACAAGCCAGCATCTTGGGGGTGGCGCCCATCTCCTCTCTTTCGCTACTATACCTTCCCTGTCCTTAAAGAAGCCATGTACCCATTTACATCTTGGTGAACTTGGGGACAGTTCCGAAGCCAAGGTGTGCGAACAGTGACCCATCCGCGAGATAGCCACGTTCAACGCTGCTTAAACTTAGCATGGGGAGAACAACCCTTAGCTATCCCATCCCCAGTTGGTGCTGAGTCCGACAGAATAGCTTTAAGATGAAATAAAACTATGTTGTTTTATGTTCTGTTGAAAAATTACGTTGTATTTATGTTTTTCTTGATCTGAGTATCACATCACCTGAGAAAAAATAATATGAACAGATCTCTTGTTGTCAGTTATTGACGGAGGCTAAGAGCCGAGGCCAACATTAATATAGTTGTATATGTCTATAACATCTTTATCCATGACAAACCCTCTCAGTATAAGAACGTGTTTCCATAACTTATGTAGTCGTAGGGGAGCGAGGCATCAGAGACCTCAGCTTCTTTAGGGCCCAGCATATTAAGGGCGGAGCCCATCTCCTCTCCCTCGCTGCTTTACCTTCCCTGATCTAACTGCTACTGAAGCCAAGGCGCGCAAACTGTCACCCATCCACTTGGTAACCGCGCCCAATGCTGCTTAACATTGGCTTGGGGAAAGAGAGTGCTCTGTCCACTGAGCTGTCTCGTATTGTCTCAATTAAAGGGGAAACAATCCCTTTCAAAACGAATAGTCATGTGTTTTCTCATGAACAAACATGATTGTGATGGTTGAATAAAACCACAATGTAGCATTTTGATTCTTGGAGATCACCATACCTTGATCGCTTTCGCTTTTCTGCCTTGTCTACCAGTTTAATTAAACCCACTTTCTGTCCCATTACAGGGGTCTCTCTCTCTCTCTCTCTCTCTCTCTCTCTCTCTCTCTCTCTCTCTTTCTCTCCCTCCCTCTCTCTCTTCCCCCGTTTCTTTCTCTCTCGGGTGTATGTGTGTGTGTTTGTTTATTTATTGTAAATTTTGGAATAAGCACTAGTGTTCTTTTTTTACATCCAGTCCCCGTGTGTATACGGTTTTGTAAATTGTCAGCTGTTCCCACTGGCACACAATGGCCTACTCTTACGAACAGCGGAACAGGATTTAACGTGTGCACAAGATGTTCTGCGTGCGTTCGCACACGTGACCTCGGTTTATAGTCTCATCCAAAGGACTTTTGGGGAGAGTGGAGTCTGTCTGCACTGATGTTAACTCCAGGGGAAAATATCCCCTTGAACGGGAATCGAACCCGGGTCGTCAGCTTGCGAGCGCAATGTTCTAACCACTTGGCTATACCATCCCGTGTGTGTGCGAATGTGTGTGTGTGTGTGTGTGTGTGTTGTGTGTGTGTGTGTGTGTGTGTGTGTGTGTGTGTGTGTGTGTGTGGTGTGTGTGTGTGTGTGTGTGTGTGTGTGTGTGTGTGTGTGTGTGTGTGTGTTGTGTGTGTGTGTGTGTGTGTGTTGTGTGTGTGTTGTGTGTAAGTCAAAGGCATAGTCAAACTTTTATTTTCAGATGATACATTGAATAAGCAGTGTGTGTGTGTGTGTGTGTGTGTGTGTGTGTTGTGTGTGTGTGTGTTGTGTGTTGTGTGTGTAAGTCAAAGACAAAGTCAAACTTTTATTTTCAGATGGTACATTGAATAAGCAGGTGTGTGGTGTGTGTGTGTGTTGTTGTGTGTGTGTGTGTGTGTGTTGTGTGTGTGTGTGTGTGTGTGTGTGTGTGTGTGTGTTGTATATCTGTGGGGTTTGGTCATTTATTAGATGTGGATGAGTTCATAAGGAAATAGTTCTGGCCACGGGAACAGTGTGAAAGACATCGCGTCATCGCGTTGATCTTAAAGCTATCCCTTTTCCCCCCCTACTCCTTGCGTCTCTGTCTGTATGCGTTTGTCATCCCTCCCTCCAAGTTTTTCTGCCTGCCTGTCTCTCTGTCTGCCTGCCTACCTGCCTGCCTGTCTGCCTGTCTGCTTGCCTGCCTGCCTGTCTGGCTGTCTGTCTCTCTGTCTGTCTGTCTGCCTGCCTGCCTGTCTGCCTGCCTGTCTGCCTGCCTGCCTGTCTGCCTGTCTGTCTGTCTGCCTGCCTGCCTGATTGTCTGTCTGTCTGTCTTGCTGTCTGTCTGTCTGCTTGCCTGCCTGCCTGCCTGTCTGTCCGTCTGTCTGTCTGCCTGCCTGTTCGTCTGGATGGCTGTCTGCCTGCCTGGCTGGCTGTCTATGTCTCTATCTGTCTATCTCTGTGTGTATCACTCTGTCTCTGTTTTTGTCTCTGTCTGTCTGTCTGTCTGTCTGTCTCTTTTTCAGTCTCTCAATCTGTCCTCCTTCTCTATAAATTTATGTCCATCTGTCTATCCACTTAAAAAAAAACTATCTATCTATCTATCTATCTATCTGTCTGTCTGTCTGTCGGTCTATCTAGCTACCTATCTGTCCCTCTATGTATCACACGCATACGCACACACACATACACACATGCACGCACGCACGCCTACACAGGTTATGTGTAGATACATGTACAGATACATACGCTGATAAAACTAAAGCCATGCTTGTAGGGACCAAACACAAACTCTCTTCCATTACAACAGCTTCAATAGAATTCGGAAATGCATCAGTCCCTCTATCCACTGCTGTAAAGTATCTAGGGGTCATTATTGACAACACACTCTCTATGCAAAAATTCATCACCCAGACCTGCCAGTCCTGCTTCTATCAATTACGGCGCATTAGTGCAATTCGAAAGTACCTGTCCACAGATGCAACATCAAAACTCGTGGCATCTCTCATTCTATCACGTCTGGACTATTACAATTCTCTTTTGGCTGGTCTGCCAGCATCATCTATCCACTCCCTTCAACGTATTCAAAACTCTGCAGCTCGACTAGTCCTCAGAAAGAAAAAATCTGAGCATATTACCCCTCTCTTGCGATCTCTCCACGGGCTGCCTGTGCCACAAAGAATAAACTATAAGATCAGTACCCTCTGTTACAAATGTCTCCACAAACAGCACCCTCCTACCTCTGTGAATGTCTCCACCTGTACACCCCTTCTCGTTCCCTTCGCTCTGTTACAGATTCCTTGTGCTTACAAATACCTAGATTCAACCAGTCCACTGTTGGCCGTCGCTCTTTCTCTGTTTCTGGTCCATTGATGTGGCATGGCCTCCCTATCTCTCTTCGTCAAAGACCTTCTTGTGACACTTTTAAATCTGGCCTCAGGTCATATTTGTTTCAAACCTAAGAATTTCCTCTCCTGTTTCATTTCATAGCTTCCCTGCTTTTCAACAGCCAAAGATTCCATCACCCTGCCGAAGTGTATAACGTGTGTGTGTGTGTGTGTGTGTGTGTGTGTGTGTGTGTGTGTGTGTGTGTGTGTGTGTGTGTGTGTGTGTGTGTGTGTGTGTGTGTGTGTGTGCACTTGGACTTGTTAGAACTATTACTTGCTATTGGTTGAATGACTGTGTAAGAATGAGTTGAGTGCAAGCGCTTTGATTTGTCTGTGCAAGATACAGCGCTATATAAGTTCCATTTATTATTATTATTATTATT
>CM054143.1:28955073-28973147 GCA_028751875.1 Rapana venosa | reverse complement strand
AACACTAATGTGCTTTTTTCTTAACATTCAGTTCCTTGTGTGCATGCCGGTTTGTTTTATTGCTGTTGTTGTTGTTGTTGTTGTTTTTTGGGGTTGTCATTTTTCTGTTGCGTGCGTGCGTGCGTGTGTGTGTATGTGTGTGCAAGTGCGTATGTGTGTATACATGTGTGTTTGTGTACGTGTATGCGCGCGCTTATGTGCGTGTGCATGAGAAGTATGTACATATTCATATCTGTATGTGTATGTGCGCGCGCATGTGTGTGCGTCCGTGCGAGCGTGTGTGTGTGTGTGTGTGTGTGTGTGTGTGTGTGTGTGTGCGCGCGCGCGCGTTCGTTCTTTCTTGCGTGTGTGCGTGTGCGTATGTGTGTGTGCACTTAGCTCTACTATCACAATCATCCCCTCTACAAACATAAATGATTAATATACATAGAAATATTTAATGGTCTGAAAAATGTTTATATAAGCACAATCAACTAAACTTCCACATAACACTCCCAACAGTACAAAACAGGCCTACTGCTGTGACAATCTGTGCACTTGGTCACCTATCAACAAAACTTTCACATACACTAGGTAGAGGTAAAGGTGTCCCATAACCTATCTGGTCGTAGGGGAGCGAGGCGTCAGAGACCTCAACTTCCCAAGGGGCCAGCATATCGAGGGCGGCGCCCATCTCCTCTCCCTCGCTGCTTTACCTACCCTGACTCTAAAGAGGGCAGGTACACATTTACAGCTGGGTGAACTGGGGAATTATACTAAAGCAAAGGCGCGCAAACGGTCACCCATCCAAGTGGTAACCACGTTCGATGCTGCTTAACCCTGGCTGGGGGAAAGCGAGTGCTCTGACCAATCCCGTCCCCTCGCATACATTACCAGCAGTATATATCGGGCGTAGTGATGTGCAGGTTCGTGCTTTAGGTCACCTATCAAAAGAACGTTCACATACACTGCCGACAGTATAAAACAGCCGTAACTGCCTGAAAGATTCCTGCCCTAAGTCACCATTCTGTCAACAGAACTTTCACATGCACTGCCAGCAGTATAAAACAGACGTACTGCTGTAAACATTCTGCACTTTGTCACCTAGCTAATGGAGTCAGTTCACCGAAACACACTTCAGTGGACCAAGAAAGAGAGAGAGATGGGAGGGAAGAGAGAGAATAAGAGGGAGAGAGAGAAGGGGAGAGGGAGGGAGGTCGAGAGAGAGAGAGAGAGGGAGGGAGGTCGAGAGAGGAGAGAGAGAGAGAGAGAGAGAGAGAGAGAGAGAGAGAGAGAGAGAGAGAGAGAGAGAGAAATGACAGTCTCGAGACTAGTTCCGTTCCCAAAACAATGACCAAAAAAAAAAACGAACGGGCATTGATGGAGAAGTCCTTTATGTCAGTCTCCCGCTTTTCATGCTTCAGATTGGATGAATCAGCCCATGCACGTCTTTGGCCTTCTCGTTGCTTTGAGGAGGTGGGGGGAGGAGGTGATGAAAGCAATCTAGATGATGAAGGGTAAGAATACGGCACATGCATGACAAAGAGTATTAGTGAAAAGTACTTCGTTGTAGTAAGGAAGAGAGTTTTTTGTTTTGAGTTTGTTGGTTTTGATGTTTGTTTTGTTTTGTTTGGTTTTGTTTTGGTTTGGGAATGGGTTTTGGGGTTTTGTTTTTATTTTGTTATAGCTATGGGGGTGGGGGGGTTGCGGGGTATGGCATTTTCTTTACCAGAAGTTTCAAAAAAAGTTGGATACAAAGTTCATACTATCAATGTCATTTCCTGCATGATAAAGTTTTCTTTTAACTACGTGTAGTACCAAATGTTCTGGCAACTTCACTCCTCTCAGTAGATCTCATGTTATTGCTGTCTGTGGCTGATAGTTGTGTGGACAGTTCAGGGGTGGGGGGGGGGGGACAGACAGACAGACAGACAGGCAGACAATAAGTCAGGCCAGATTGGATGCAGCACTCAGTCAGTGCTTTACAACAGCATAGTCAGTGGCGGGAAAGATCAACGAGCCTAATCTACCTTGATTGTACAAACTTACAGACTGGAAACAAGAAATGGTAGACAAATGACAAGGTCTTGGTTGTAGCGGAGATGGCCAGGGTATACACTTTATAGTAAGCGTGCCAGGCATCTATAAAGTACAGTGGAAAAACTGTGTATATGCACGTGTGATTGTTACGAAGTTTGTTTATTGCTGTGATTTTCTTTTTTGTCGTTATCCAACACTCTGACAGCAACTATTGTTTGTCTGTCATGGGATCAACATTGCTTAACGGCAGCGCAGCGTGGCGCATTTTTGTTCATATAACAGACAACAGTATTTGCTGTCTGAGCATTTGACAAAGAATAAATATTCATGTTAAATAAAACTGCCACATTAACTCATGCAAAAAAACATGGCAGTAAAAATAAACCCAATCTGTTTCCCTGTGTTGTTTCAGACACCCCAAATAAGAATGAATACATTACAACAAGGGTAAACTTTTTTATCACGTAAAACGTTATCCTTTTACAGTTGTCCACATATTGAGCTGGCCACACCACACCACACCACATCACACCACATCACACCACATACATCACACCACATACATCACACCACACACATCACACCACATACATCACACCACATCACACCGCACCACACCACATCACACCACATCACACCACATCACACCACACCACACCACACCAAACCAAAACAACATCACAACACACCACATCACACAACACCACATTGCACCACATCACACTACGCCACATCACACCACACCACATCACACAACACTACACCACCATCACACCACATCACATCACACCACATCACATCACATCACATCACACCACATCACACCACATCACATCACATCACATCACATCACACCACACCACACCACATCACACCACATCACACCACACCACATCACACCACATCACACCACATCACACCACATCACACCACATCACACCACACCGCACCACACCGCACCACACCGCACCACATCACACCACATCACACAACACTACACCACATCACACCACATCACACCACATCACACCACACCCCATCACACCACATCACACCATGTCAGACAGCAGATCCATTGCCTTCGTTCTCACCGCCAAGAGCCAGCAGACGAATCACTCCACATCACCAGGAAGGGAGGTCATCCACTTTCCCCTCAGTGAACCGAGACAGACCAATCACATTGCTGGTATTGTGTTCCCCGCCCTTGCGCCATATTGAACACATGGAGGTGACTGAACTCCCAAAGCTTCATTAAAAGCTAGTGCTTTATTTGACACCCGATCCAGAGCTATGGCCGTTTTGTTTGGTAATTGAACGCGGACCTGCTTCTGTTCTTATAGGATGTTTCTGAAACATGGAGTGTCTTCTTGTTTTAGCCTGCTTGTTTACTGGTGGTGGGGGGGGGGGGGGGGGGGTTCTGTCTTCTTGAAACCTGGGCATTTGAATGAACGTGCTGTAACCTGGGAGAGATCTGGTGATTAAACTGTAGTTTGTATTCGTCTTCACTATCAACTGATAACAAAACTGCTATTGATTTTAGAAAAATAATACTTTATTGTGGTGTACTGCGTTGGTTAGAATGGTATCCATGAATGCAATGTAACTGCATCTAGCATGTAAGCAATCTACTAATATAGAATTATCAATTGGCAAAAAAAATCATCCTCATCTTGTTAGACAAACGTAAGCTATTTCATGCACATATGATCTCAATGCCAGATTATCCATGATAACAAAACCCTGCAAATTGTTTAGTCACAATTTAGATAGATAGATAGATAGATAGATAGACAGGCAGGCAGGCAGACAGACAGACAGACAGACAGACAGATAGATAGATAGATAGATAGATAGATAGATAGATAGTTATATGGATGGATGGATAGATAGATAGATAGATAGATAGATAGATAGACATATGGATGGATGAATAGATAGATAGATAGATAGATAACTAGATAGATAGATAGATATATAGATAGATAGATAGATAGATAGATAGATAGATAGATAGATAGATAGATAAGACATATAACTTATCTCTTGGACTGGTTTGATATCAAGAAAAAGTAAGTGATCTCAAAAATTGAGTTAGATGGGTCTTTTATAGTGTTTCCCATTCCTTCTTTGAAAAGAAAGCTATTCCTGCATGTCCATCAATGTTTGTGTGTCAGGTATTTACAGCAAAACCACGACCTTGTTCCTTTTCTGCACTGTTGGTGGCATTTAGAATATCTACAAGGAGGAGACCCATTATCATTAGAAATAAAGGAAAATATTATTCAGCTTTACTAGAGTAAAGCAAACGCTTTCTTGTTTTCACGATTTTGTATGCATTCACACATGCGCATGAACACATCAAGGCATCAGTGTGCACACGCACCCACTCTCTCTCTCTCTCTCTCTCTCTCTCTCTCTCTCTCTCTCTCTCTCTCTTAAAAGGAGTTTGATTGAACCTAGGGGTGGGCCAAGAATCCATAACACTAGCCACTATGCCAAACCTTCTGGTACACAGAGAAAAATGACATTATCATAAAAACACCAAATATTACTGTACTGTAAACATGAATCTTAAAGAAACCATTGATGTTATACAATAAGCACGGCCAACAAAACTTTTACATGATACTGCCAGCGGCAGCACGAAACATGCTGCGTATTGCTGGTGTTGGCATTCGTCCAATCACTCACCGAGATACTGGGGTTATCTTACCCAGAAAGTCCGTCAAACGTGCGTGGGCAGACAGAGAAGAAACTTAAAGTGTCCTCAATATCACCATCTTTACAACAAGGAAGAACAGGAATTTGCATTGATGATAAAGTATTTCATACTAACTTTCCTTCTCCGTGCTAAAATTTAGGTTTTATGCATCAGTCTTGGTATTTTCTTTTAGCTGTGGTCATGAGATGAAGTCATGCTTTTCTTCTTCTTTGTAGAACGCTCAGACAGCAACTACTGTTGTCTGTCATATGAGCAAAAATGCTGCCGTTACGCTGCCGTTAAGCGCCTGACAAATCAGGCCCAGCGCATCCAACTTCTACATGAAGTCATGTTATGAAGGTAAAGGAGAAAAGGCACGCACATGCACAAGAAACCTTAAGTGAATGTTGCTTCACTGTAACAACAAAAAGGTGAAATATTACATGTACTTACCAGAAATGGAAGCAAAGTTTCATTCAAAACAATACTAACAAATCTGCAAACTCTACACTATGATTGCCTGCATCCAGAAATTGCATGGACAGTTTAGGAGACAGAACTGGCAATTAGGGAAGACGGGATAGAGCGATAAATCAGCTGTTAGAACAAAACTGTAAGAGTCATGTTAGATTACCTGTTCCCTTGCTCAGATGATAGGCATGGGCTAAAGCTTGCTTGACCGTTATCTGCAAAAAGCTACACACTGTCATCTTTACTGCAGATTGAACTTTCAGTGTTCTTTGAGGCCGCCCACGTCTTATTATAACAATCTTTTCATGCTAAGAATAAACTCTGGTTTGGTGTCTTTCCAGGAATCAAATCCCTGGACATTTTCATTATCCTCTAACATTTCAAGAACTGAATCACACACCTCAGCAATAAGCATGGCTCATACACGTGATCTTCTCTCTTGGGTCTCAAGATAAACCCCAAAGCAACATAGAAAGCTTCTTACTGATCATATGATCATTGGTTGTTAAAAAAAAACACAAAACGTAACATACAATTCTGATTGATTCTCCACTCACAGAACGACACACCATGCTAGACAGCAGATCGGTTGACTTCTTCCTTGCTAGACGACTTTCTCTCCAAAAGGAAGGAAGTGAGGTCATCAACTTTCTCCTCAGTGAACAAAAGACAGACCAATCAGATTGCCGGTATTGTTTTCCTGCCCTGTGGGATTCAATACCTGACAAAAAAGCCGCAAAAAGGGGACTGAACTTCCTCAGGACATTGCGCAAAAAATAATATTTATTTTGATCTCTAATGTCTGTTGAGGAGTGGTTTTCTATTTTGATACCTGGAAGTTGAGATCTTCCTCTAGCTGTATATCTTCTTCTCATGTCTGATTTGTGAAATGTGGAGTGTTAAGGTCAAGAGTTTGGTCAGATATACCTGAAATTTGAGCTGGTCCTTTCGTTATACATTGTTCTCTCGAATCTGCGTTCTGAAATCTGAAGTGCTTAGGTTACAAGTTTTGTCAGATTTTGGCTGAAAGCAGGGTTTCAAAACGTCCTGTGCTGAACTGTTTTCTCCTTATGATGACATTATCTTACTGGAACTGAATCACATGACGACATAACCCTTATCCATGACAAGCTCTTAGCATAACAATCTGTACTCTCTACTACAGGGGGGGATTCTTTGAAGTTTGAGTTTGTGCTGCTTATTTGGCAAGGTGTTGGGAAACAATGATACATGCAAGCTTCTCATCCAGTGTGTACTTACGGAGTTACAGTTATTACCAGGTGTAATGAATGAGACAGGGTGCATGCTTTGGGGTGTTAAACCATAGAACGTCCAACAACAATGTATCAAATGTCACCTACATGCTTATGCTTTGTTCTGATATCTGAAACATGGCAAAAACTCTTGAAGTAGTTAGTGTATTATTTACGAAATATCAGTTATCCAGAATGTGGACTTTCTGCCTTCACCTTCTCTGAGGAAATAATAGAAAATAGCTTTAAAAATGAGACGATGGCATTGCGTTGTGTTCTGTTGCACAGTACATTAGTGTATGGCGTTATGTTATATTGTATTGTATTGTGTTGTGTCATATTTTATTGTATGGTATGGTATTGTTTCGTTGCATTGCATTGTGTAGCGTTGATCTGCAATGTCTTCAACTGAATTGCCTTGCATTGCACTGCCCTGTTTTAATCAGTAGATTTATGCACGCAGCTTCTATGCAATAACGTTTTGCAGATCCTGTGCCATTGGTGCAAATGACACAAGATTGACTGCTGATTATGTGCTGTGGTTGCGTACAGATCCTTTGCCATGATTGCAAATTATACAAATTGCCTGCTGATTATGTGCTGCGATTGTGTGCAGATCCTGTACCATGATTTCAAATCATACAAGATTGCCTTCTGATAATGTGTTATGATTGTGTACAGATTCCGTGTCTGGATTACAAATCATACAAGATTGTCTGCTGATTATGTGCTGTGTGCTGTGATTGCGTGCAGCTTCTGTGCCATGACTGTTTGCAGGTCTTGTGCCAAGACTGCAGGTCTAGTGATATAATTATGTTCAGTTTCTGTGACACGATTGTCTCCCGATTCTGTGCTATGAAAAAATTGTCTCTGTCATTGTCGCCCATAGATTCTACACCATAATATGTCCCCGGATGCTGTATCATCATGGCAGACAGTGATTGTTAGTATGGAAAGATAGTAAGAAGATGTAGAATGAACAATCAATCTCGTGGTCAGAAATGAAGAAGGAAGGTCCAGCCAGATGTATCACAACCTTCAGCCTGACCATTCGGTCCAAAGGACAACGAAAAATAGTGTTGCTATATCAGACCTTAACCATGTCCGATCAGTGATTCATCTGTGGCAAGAAAGCAGTTTGGAAGGTAAACCTAGAAGACACAGCTGGGGTATGAAAGGAAATTGTCTTTCTCTTCCATATCAGATCTGTGCAAGGCTTGGTTCGTGATTAATCTGCAGCGGCGAGGGAGATGTCCAGAAAGAACCTAGAAGACTTTCTTCTGGAAGATAAACTGCGCGTCCCATAGTTGTATCCAAAGATGTCCTGGTATTTGCTGTGTACATTTAGGGGAATGTAGCAGTCAAACCGTAATGACATTTTCTTGATGTTTTTTGTCCCTTAGATAGAGCTCCGAGGTCCACCATCGCTGAATTTTTTGCGCATGCCACCATGTTTGCCCACCATGAAGGTAGCTGCATTCCGACTTCTGGGATGCTTCATATTACCCGGGAAGAGAAGTGCACTTTTCTAGGAAGTTCAAAGATTTGTCTTATGTTTCAGTTGGAGTCACATGCTTTATTTTTTCAGGAAAAGGGAAATGACGGGTATATGGAGGGAAGAGCTCCGTTGCATGTTGATTGGTGATTTGGGGCTGGTCATTTATATAGAGCATGCAGTTTTGTCATTTGTCTCTGAAAATCGACTTGTATTCCCGTCACTTTCCTTAGCTTGTAGTCATTTAAGGTAGAAGTGTTGCACAGGAATATATCGCACAACGTTTTTGAATAGGTTTTTTTTCTCGTTCTTCGGCTAGAGCTCCAAGATTCACCAATGGTGAGATCAGTCTGTGTGCAACTGTTTTTTGGCCACCATTTAGATAGCCGCATTATGACTTCGGGGATGATGTCTAAACACGACACCAGTGTACATGCACCTTTGGGTTTTTTGTTGTTGTTTGTTGGTGTTTTTTTACATAGTTTTTTGTCATCCGTTCTTACGGGCATGAATGGCCTACTCTTCCGAACGGCAGAATGGTTTATAGCGTGTGCGCAAGATGTTCTGAAAGCATTCGCTAACTAGACTTGGCTTTACATCAGTTTACTCCAAAGAACTTTCGGGGGTGTGGAGTCACTATTGATAGTAACTCTTGGGAAATCCTGGAACGGGCGTCGTAGTGATGGCTCGAACCTGGGCTCGATCCCTGGTCGTCAAATTGCGAGCACAACGCTCTAACCACTTTTTTTAAAATTCTGTCCCCTGTGTCACACATTTTGAAAAAAGAAATGGGTTGTTTAAATCTTAAATGGCGTGAATTTTTAATTTTTATAATGCTTTAGTTTCTTAAACTTCCAACATTGCTCGGAGTAGTTGATTCGTGTGCTTTTTGGTTTTTGTTTGGATTTTTTGCGGGATTGCTGTAAAAAAAACAAATTTAAGTTTGGGGGGATAGGTAGCTGTTTTACTTTATTTGGTTGGTTTATTTTTTTTTATTTTGGCTGCTTGGTTAGTAAGTTTGTTGATTGCTTGTTTGCTTGCTTGAAAAGTTAGTATTGCGCTTTTTTAAAGGATATGTCAGTCAGAGAAGTTCTCTGTTACTGCTACTGGTATCCATGTAACCCAGTACAACCTGTCGCATGTGGGGGAGGAAACCCCAATAGAAAAAACTCAAAACATATGGAGACTTGGAGAGGAGATTGGCGCCACCAAGGAATATCCTAAGCCCACAGAAAAAACATAAAAGACAAATGCAAAGCCAAAATGATACCGGATCGGTCGAGGCCCGGGTTACCAACGACCGCGCTTTCCATTGATGAACACCAGGGTGGAAGTGACAAGTCAGCTACTGGAGTTACATTACTTAAGCTCCCTAGAGAACAAATCACCATTGGTACATGGAACGTCCGTACACTCTACCAGTGCGGAAAAATCAAAGAACTAGAGTATGAGCTTAGCCGCTATAAATGGGACATTATTGGACTAGGAGAAGTGAGATGGACAGGATTTGGTGAGACATTGACTGAAGAAGGCAACAAGTTCTGGTACAGTGGCCCAAAAGAAACATCACAACATGAGTGGCATTTATTGTCAGAAAGGAAGTAGTGGGGTGCATTATCAGCTGTACACCGGCTTCCAGCAGGATTATCAGCATCCGGGTGTCGGCCAAGCCCATGAACATCACCATCATACAAATCTATGCACCATCATCTGACCATGCAGATGAAGAAGTAGAAGAATTTTACGAAGATCTTGAAGAGGCCATTATGAAAATACCCAAGAAAGACATCATCACCATCCAAGGGGATTTTAACGCCAAAGTAGGTCCTGACTCTTACAACCAATGGGCCGGAACAGTTGGTCAGTTTTGGAACTGGGAGACCAACGACAGGGGACTACGTCTGCTGGAGTTTGCCTGCACCCACAGACTTACCATTGCCAATACCCTCTATCCCACAAACAGTCAAGGAGGACAACCTGGCATGCGCCAAACGGCAAGATCCATAACCAAATAGATTTTATCTTAACACCACGGCGCTTCAAATCCAGCATCAACAGAGCCAGAACAAGAACCTACCCTGAAGTTGACATAGGCAGCGACCACGACCTTGTGCTGCTGGTATTCAAAATGAAGCTGAAGAAAAACAAACAGCCTGCAAACCCACGTATCAAAGTTGACGTGGACAAACTGAAAGATCCAGATGTCGAGGAGATCTTCCAAGCTAAGCTTGGCGGACGTTTTGCGGCATTTACCCTCATGGACAATGACATCAATGACCTCACCAACAACTTTAATGAGGCAGTTCGAGAAACAGCAGAGGAGGTACTCGGTCGTCAGAGGAATAAACACCAGCCATGGACTACCAATGACATCTTGGACCTCTGCAATACAAGAAGAGCACTGAAACCAACCATGTCTTCCAACCCTAAAGAATACCGGGAGGCCAACAATCTCGTGAAGAAGTCAATGTTAAAGGCCAGAGAGAAGTGGATCAGTGATCAATGTGATGAGATCGAAAAAAGCATGAAAGTGGGCAACAGTAAAAAGGCATATGACACCCTGAAGAAACTCACAAAACCACTTCAAACCAAAATCATCAGTCATTGAAGACAGCTCCGGAAACCTCCTCACAGAAAGCTCAGCTGCATTGAACAGGTGGTCTGAATATTGTCAAGAACTGTACAACTACCAATACAACCTGACAAGAGCATAAAAGAAGACAAAGCAGCAACATCAAGAGCACCCTTGCCATTACCATACTGAGGGAAGAAGTGGAAGAAGCCATCCGCAGCTTACCAGTAGGAAAGTCCCACAGGAGCAGACAATATACCAGCAGAGCTGCTCAAGCATGGTGGCGAAACAGTCATCACATATGTTACAGCTATCTGTCAGAAGATTTGGGAGAACAAAACAGTGGCCAACAGAATGGACACAATCACTCATCATACCCTGCCCAAGAAGGGGAATTACGCCAATGCCAAAATATAGAACAATCGGCCTCATCAGCCACGCCAGCAAGATCATGCTCAAAGTTATTTTGAATCGACTCAAGAAGGAGGCAGAAGAACACCTTGCAGAGGACTAAGCTGGGTTCAGGGCAGGTAGGAGCACAATCAAACAGATTTTTAACTGCCACATCCTGATGGAAAAACACCTTCAACATCAGAGAGACCTGTTCCACAACTTCATCGACTTCAAGAAGGCTTTCGACAGAGTATGGCACGAAGGCCTGTGGCAGGTCCTCAGAATGTTTGGCATTGAATAAGGACTAGTGCAAACTCCTTCTGAACAATAAGGTCGGAGACTACTTCAAAACCACAGTTGGGGTCCGACAAGGATGCCTGTTATCTCCAGTCCTGTTTAATCTGTTCTTGGAAAACATTATGAGAGAGACCCTCCATGACTTCCACTCTACCATCTCCATTGGCGGCAGACCTCTCAACAACTTACGGTTTGCCGATGACATTGACCTCATGGCGAAGAAACACAGAGCTGCAAGATCTTACCCAACCAGACTTGAGAACAGAGCTGGAGCATATGGGATGGAGGTGAGCTCGGATAAAAGTAAGTACTTGTGAACAGCACGAGCAATGCTACTGCTAAAATTTACCCTTGAACGGCCAACAACTGGAGGAGGAGACACTTTAAATACCTTGGCGCTACACTCACAAAGGACGGGCGATCGACGACAGAAATCAAAGTCAGAATAGCCATGGCAACATCTTCCATGACAAAACTCACCACCATATGGAAAAGTAAAGAGATCAGTTTCCAATCAAACTAAAGCTCTACAAAGCCCTAATTCAGACGATCCTGCTGTACGGAAGTGAAACCTGGACATTGACAGCTGAAACAGCAAAGCGAATCCAGTCATTCGAAACAAAATGCCATAGAAAACTACTGGGCATATCCTGGAGGGAACGAAAGACCAATGAATTTGTCAAGAGTCAAATAACACGGCTGGCAGGTCCACAGGAACCTCTTCTCACCATCGTCAAGAAGAAAAAGCTGACATGGTTCGGCCACGTCACCCGCCACAACACTCTGCCAAAAACAGTACTGCAGGGAACACTCGAAGGTGGCAGAAAGAGGGGAAGACAGAACAAGTCATGGATGGACAACATCAGAGAATGGACAAGGATGAATGACTCGGCACTACTGCACAGAGCCGAGGACCGAGATGGATGGAGGAGGCTTACCACGGCATCGTCTTTCGTGTCTCCCCCACGACCGCCAAGGTCACGGGTCTGTTGATGATGATGATGAAAGGGTATTTTGGAAAAAATTGCATTGATTTTTAGATCTCTGTTTCCTTTTCGATAATGTATTCATTTATGCAAGACATAATATCTCTCTGGGTGACCGTTTGTGCGCCTTGGCTTCAGTATAGTCCCCCAGTTCATCCAGCTGTAAATGGGTACCTTCCCTCTTTATGGTCAAGGAAGGTAAAGCAGCGAGGGAGAGGAGATGGGCGCCGCCCTCAATATGCTGGCCCCTAGAGAAGTGAGGTCTCTGACGCCTCGCTTCCCTACGACCTTGTAAGTTGTGGGACACCTCTACCTTAATATCTCTCGTCATTATAATTGTTTTTATCCTATCAACATTCCCTTTGATCTAGATTAGGGGACAGAAGGGGGAGGGGGGGTGGGTAAAGGAGTTAAACCAATCCAAAGCGATGGAACAGAACAGACGAATGAGGACACGATAGGGCTGATAGTTACCATGGTAACAGCCACACGCGCCATTCGGTTCTGTAGATGAGTGGCAGTTTAAGCATGATTTCCTTCGTCATGCCAGTGACTGACACTGTACTACACCATGGCCCTCCTTGTTCTTGAACATTGCACTTAAGGCCCCTCACACACTTAGCGACAAAAGTCCCCCCACCCCCACCCCCTACCCCACCGAGCGCCCATCCTGGTTGCTGCTCCAGCCTTCATGCCATGCTGCACTACTGCCCTATGAGTGCTCTGATTATATGCTGCTGAGCTCCCTACTTGCCGGCCTCTTGCATTCCTGTAATAGTGATGTTATACTATTTTTTCAGCAGCGTAGATTCCCCAGTGGGCTCCTAGGCACAAATTTAAGTACAGATGTAAATTTACAGCGAGATCCCTGAAGTCGGAATGCGGCTGCCTCCACGGTGGGGAAACCAAAGCCCCGGTCGTAAACTAAAGCAGTTTACCGTTAATGGGGAGCCTCGGAGCTCTGATCAAGGTACGAAATCGAAAACAAATGTCTAGTGAGGTACCTGGAATGGAATAAGCACTCATGTGTTTTTTACAATGCAATCCCCGCGTGTATGCAGTTTTGAAAATTCTGCCATCCATTCCCACCGGTTGGTTGGTTGATTGATTGATTGGCTGGTTGATTGATTGATTGTTTGATTGATTGATTGATTGATTTTTTTTATTTCGAGAATAATGGAATAAGCACTCATGTGTTTTTTACAATGCAGTCCCCGCGTGTATGCAGTTTTGACAATTTTGCCATCCATTCCCACCAGCATACAATGGCCTATCTGAAGGACTTTTGGGGAGAGTGGAGTCTGCATTGATGTTAACTCCAGGGGGAAAATATCCCCTTGAACGGGAATCGAACCCGGGTCGTCAGATTGCCAGCGCAATGTTCTAACCACTAGGCTGTCCCGTCCCCCTTGGCAGCTCGGCAGCAGACTTGGCAACCCTAGAGTTTTGCCTGGTGTCAACAACGAACAAAACGGAGTGCACTGCTGTAGCAGCATTTTTCTTGTTGTTTTTGCTTGTTTGGTTTTGTTCCTTGGCTAGAGCTCCGGGGGACGGGACAGCCTAGTGGTTAGAACATAGAACATTACGCTCGCAATCTGACGACCCGGGTTCGATTCCCGTTCAAAGGGGATATTTTATCCTGGAGTTAACATCGGTGCAGACTCCACTCTCTCCCAAAAGTCTTTCGGATGAGACTATAAGCCGAGGTCCCGTGTTACGAACGCACGTAGAACATCTTGCGCACACGTTAAATCCTGTTCTGCTTTTCGTAAGAGTAGGCCATTCTGTGCCGGTGGGAACAGATGACAGAATTTACAAAACAGCATACACACGGGGACTGGATGTAAAAAAAAAGCAATAAGTGCTTATTCCATTATCCTCGATATAAAAGAATAAAAAGAATAAAAAGGCTCAACAATGGTGACATTTTGTGTTGACGACCATTTTTGCTCACTATGAATGGAGCCGCATCCTGACTTTGGATATGTACGCTGGGTATGTATGTGTTTCCGTAACCCACCAGAACGCTGACCGGAATGATGGGATCTTCAGCGCGCATATTTGACCAGGCACTGGCAGGTCTGCACTTGAAGTTGATTCTGGGAGATCATAGAAAAATCCTGACACTTCATTCACCAGACGCGGCCAAGATTTTGAACCCATGACTTCATGGACCCATGGGATGAAAGTCAAATGGCTCTCGTTCCCTTCGCTCTGCTGCAGATTCCTTGTGCTTACGAACACCTAGATTCAGCCAGTCCACCGTTGGCCGTCGCTCTTTCTCTGTTTCTGGTCCATCGATTTGGAATGGCCTCCCTATCTCTCTTCGCCAAAGACCTTCTCGTGACACTTTTTAATCTGGCCTCAAGACATATTTGTTTTAAACCTAAGAATTTCCTCTCCTGGTTCATTTCATAGCTATCCCTGCTTTTCAACAGTCAAAAATTCCATCACCCTGCCAAAGTGTATAGCCTCTGTGTGTGTGTAGTGTGTGTGTGTGTGTGTGTGTGTGTGTGTGTGTGTGTGTGTGTGGTGTGTGTGTGCATCTGGACTTGCTATTGGTTGCATGACTGTGTAAGAATGAGTTGAGTGCAAGCGCTTTGATTTGTCTGTGCAAGATACAGTGCTATATAAATTCCATTTATTATAATAATAATAATAATAATAATTATTATTATTATTATTATTATTAACCACTCAACTATAGCGTCCTTTACTGTAGCAACTAAAACTGAAAGCCTTGTCACTGGTGTAGCACAAGGGGTTATAGCCTTTCTGAAGCCACCTGCTTTTCTCTCTAGTCTGCTTCCCACTCCCCACCCCCCATCCCCCACCCCAGCCCCACTCCCCACTCCCCACCCCTATTTCTTCCCCTCCCCGCCCCCCAACATCAAGCCCGGTAGATTTATTGTTCTTTTTAAGCTCCTGTCTTATCAGCTTCTGTCGGCTTTTGTGGAAAAAAAATTAATTACCCATTTATACCGCTCCTTCTGGGACTAATCCTCACCTTCTCCCCACCTCCCACATCCCCCACGCCCCACCCCTCATCTTCAATCCCCTTTCTATTTATTCCAGAGAGAAAAAAAAAATTGCTGATTCAAAATTCATGTACTCGGCTAGGAACAGAAGCGTCAGCAGTTTGAATTCTGTCTGATTCTGTCTGTTTGGATTATGTGTGGATTTGTTGTTTGGGGTTTTTTCTTTCATCTTCCGTTCATCTTGGTTTTAAATTATGGAGGTTTGGACGCTTGTCTTTCAGATTTTTTTTGTGGGGTCCCCATTCCTCTGCTAGAGTTCCAGGGTTCGCCAATGGTAAAAGTGTTGTACATGCAATGGTTTTTTCCCACCATGAAGGTAGCCATATTCTGACTTTGGGGATGTATGCTGATTTAAATTTTGCTTCCTAACCCAGCTAATGCTGGTGTTAATGATAGGAACTTACGCATGCATAATTATCTGTTCATCTTATTTTATTCTATTCTTTTATTTCGAGGATAATGGAATAAGCACTCATGTGCTTTTTTTCCATCCAATCCCCGTGTGTATGTAGTTTTGTACATTTTGTCATCCGTTCCCACCAGCACACAACGGCCTACTCTTCCAAAAGGTGGAACGGGCGTTAACGTGTACGCAAGATGTTCTACGTGCGTTCGCACACGGGACCTCGGTTTACGGTCTCATACAAAGGACTTCCAGGGAGAGTGGAGTCGGCACTGATGTTAACTCTAGAGGAAAATTCCTCTTGAACGAGAATCGAACCCGGGTCAGCAGATCACGAATACATCACTCTAACCACCAGGCTACCCTGTCCCCCTGCAAGTGTATGTGTATAATTATATGCATGAAGGGAATTAAGGCAGTGGCAGGTCTGCTGCACTTGAAGTTGACCTTCAGCTTTGCCAGCGTACAAGGGGTCTTAGCCTGTCTGCAGCCACCTGGCTTCCCTTCCCTCTGCTTCCCCCTACCTCATCCCCACCCTCCACCACCTGTTTAACCCCCTCCCCCCTCCCGCCCCCAACAGAAAGCCCGGTAGATTTATTGTTCCTTTTTAAGCTCCTGTCTTATCAGCTTCTGTACGCTTTTGTGGAAAAAAATTCATTGCCCATTTATCTCGCCCCTTCTGGGACTGATCCCCGTCCTCTATCTTTAATCCCCTTTCCATTTATTCCAGAGACAGGTGTTGCTGGTTCCAAATTCATGTACGCGTGTTGGAACTGAGGGGTCAGTGGCTTGAAATCCTGTCTGATCCTGAATTAATTTTGTCTTCAGCCTTTTATTTCATTTTGCGTTCGTCTTGATTTTAAAATGGAGGTTTGGAGGCTTGTCCTTCAGATAATTTTTTTTCGTTCCTCGGCTAGAGCTCCAAGGTTCACCAATGGTGAAATGTTTGTGTAGGCGACCATTGTTGCCCACCATGAAGGTAGCTGCATTCCGACTTCAGGGATGTATTCTGGGTATGTTTGTGTTTCCATGACCCAGCAAATGAGGACATGAATGACGAGATCTTAAGAATCTATTTATTTATTTATACCACTTTAAGTCACAGCAGATTTCTCTGCATGATATTCAGGATGCTCTCCATGGAGAGACTACGTCGCCACAAGAGCAACGCCACCCTTTTTTTTTTCTTTTCCTGTCTGCAACTGTATTTGTTTGTCTATCAGAGTGGCTTTCTCTAGAGAATATTGCTAGGGACAAATCTCTTGTTGCCATGGTTTTTTAACGTGCACTAAAATCATTTTGTGTAACACATGGGACTTCGGTTTATCATCTCATCTAAAAGACTAGCACCCAAACCACCACGCATGGTCTAATGGATGGGGGAGGGGGGGGGAAATGTGGGGCCTAAATAGGGATTGAACCACCGCACGCTTTCAACCCAGACTTTTATTTTAATTTCTAAGCAGGCGCGTTACCTCTAGACCACCGATCCATCTAATCCACGGGTACATATTTGATCTTCTGCATGTGTACGTATACACGAAGGGAATTAAGGTATTGTCAGGTCTGCTGCACTTGAAGTCAGACTTGGAGATCAGAAAAAAAAATCCCCACCCTTAATTCACAAGACAGCCTAGATTCGATCCCGAACGACTTCATGGACCCATGGGATCGAGGTCGAACAGTCTTGGCTATAGCATCCTGTCACAGTAGCAGCTAAAACCCCAAGCCTTGTGACTGACTAGTGTACAAGAGGTCTGAGCCTTTCTGCAGCCACCTGCTTTCCCTCTGCTCTGCTTCCCTATCTATCTATCTATCTGTCCCGTAGTCTGACGACCGTGGGGGCACCCTCAAAGACTCAACAACCAGTTCCCTCCATTCCTCTCTCTGTTCTGCCTTTCTCAGGGTTTTGTTGAGTTCTAGGCCTGTCCATTCGCTGATGTTATCCTCCCAGCTCTTCCTTGGTCTGCCTCTTCTTCTTCCTCCTTGGACAGTGCCTTGCAAAACTGTCTTTGAAATTCCTTGGGATCTTGTGACATGCCCATACCATTTAAGTTTACGCTTTTTCACGATCGTTAGAAGGTTCTCATAGGGTCCAATGGTTTGCTGGATTCTGTTATGCACGCTTTCGTTGCTTATGTGGTCTTTGTAGGAGATGCCAAGGATCTCCGAAAGCATCTCATCTCCACTGCCTGTACTCTTCTCTCCAAATCTGCAGTCAGGGTCCATGATTCACAGGCATACAGAAAATATGGATATGACAAGGGAGCGCATTAGTCTGATCTTGGAGATAAGTGAGATATTCTTATCTCTCCAGATGGTGTTTAGTTTTGACAAAGCTGTTATTGTCTGTGCAGTCCTGCATACTACTTCTGGCTTGGATCCCTGGTCTGATACAATGGCTCCCAGGTACTTGAAGCTTTGAACTGTTTCCAGCTTCTGGTCA
>CM054143.1:28942573-28945073 GCA_028751875.1 Rapana venosa | reverse complement strand
CTACTACAACTGCTACTACTGCTACTTTTAATACTACTACTACTACTTCTTCTTCCTGTGTTATCAGTACCACGAGGACACAATAATGGTGGTATCCATTCCTCTCTCTCTATACCCAATCAGTCCTAAGGGGAAGCAGGTCGTTATATAAGAGTAGTAGTCTCGTGTGTGTGTGTGTGTGTGTGTGTGTGTGTGTAGGCGTGGTGATTTATCTCTGTCTGTAAAAGCACAACATTGGTACATAGTTATTACCGGAGATACTTGTTTTTATTCTGTTATATTTATTTGTGGGATTTTTTATTTTACCGAAGAGCTTTCTTTATTCTGTTATTCTTATTTCTTCTTTTATTTCGAGGATAATGAAATACGCACTTGTGTGCTGTTTTATTTACATCCAGACCCCCATGTGTATGCGGTTTTGTCATTTTTATCATTCTTTCCCACAGGCTCACAATGGCATCCTTTTCCGAAAAGCGAAATAGGTTTTAACGTGTGTGCAAGATGTTCTGCGTTGGTTTTGCAACAAGGGGACCTTGGTTTAGAGTCTCATCCGAAGTTCAAGCGTGTGTGTGTGTGTGTGTGTGTGCGTGCGTGCGTGCGTGCGTGCGTTCGTGCGTGCGTGTGTGTGTGTGTGTGCGTGCGTGCGTGCGTGTGTGTATGTGTTTGTGAGTGAGTGTGTGTAAGGGGGGGGATCTCTTTTACTTCTAGCACAATATTGTTAGGTGGTGATTGTTTATTATGGTTTGCATTGTATTACGATATACAGGTCTTTTCGCACAAACACGGTAATTGGTACGAAACGATGATGATTGAAACCTAGGAAACCCAGTGTGAGTGTGTGTGTGTGTGTGTGTGTGTGTGTGTGTGTGTGTGTGTGTGTGTGTGTGTGTGTGTGTGTGTGTGTGTGTATGTGTGTGTGTGTATGTGTATGTGTGTGTGCGTGTATCTGTCAACAGGCATTCTAAAAGATCGTTAACTTAACAAGAACCACAATGATGTAATCTGTCGTCATCATATTCGTGGTGGTGGTGGTGGTGGTGGTGGTGGTGGCGGCGGTGGTGTGGTGGTGGTGGTGGTGGTGGTGGTGGTGCTGCTGCTGCTGCTGCTGCTGCTGATGATGATAATGATGCTGCTGCTGATGATGATGATGATGCTGCTGCTGATGATGCTGCTGCTGCTGCTGCTGCTGCTGCTGCTGCTGCTGCTGCTGCTGCTGCTGATGATGATGATGACGACGACGACGACGACGATGACGATGACGGTGACGACGACGATGATTATGATGACGATGACGACGACGACGACGACGATGATGATGATGATGATGATGATGATGATGATGATGATGATGATGCTACTGCTGCTGTTTGGCGTTTTGAACCTTAACCCCTCCCCCACCCCCCTCCCGTCCGCCCTGAGGGTCACACAGAACATGCACTCTGCCTCACTCATCACAGCTAGGAATCAGCTGTGAGACCATAAGTATTATATATAGTATACTGCATGAGAAATTTACCTGTGTGGCTGTTTCCAAGCACCTCGCCATAATAATTGTATTATACGCAGCCATACTCCAACTTCAGAGGGTGTTGAAACCTGTCGTCAAATATACTACAGCATGTCATTGATGAGACGAATCTGACATTTCAAACCTAAGATTTTCCTCTCCTGCCTCGTCTCATAGTTTTTCCCTGCCTTCAACAGCCAAGATTCTATTGTCCTGCCAGGGTGTGTGACCTGTGTTGTGTGTGTGTGTGTGTGTGTGTGTGTGTGTGTGTGTGTGTGTGTGTGTGTGTGCGTGCGTGCGTGCGTGCACATTTGGACTTGATGGAACTATTACTTGTTACTGGTTGTATGACTGTGTAAGAATGAGTTGAGTGCAAGCACTTTGATTTGTCTCTGCAAGATATAGCGCTATATAAATTCCATTTATTATTATTATTATAACGTCTCAATCATAGCAGTGTTTTAGAGTTTGGTTTATCTTCTATGAAGGGGATGGGAGGTACGGGTGAAAGGGAAGAGGGAGGTTGGAGGTGAGGGGGTCGTTTCTCGGCTAGAGCTCCGAGTTTCACCAATTGTAAAATTTTGCGTATGCGACCTTTTTATTGCCTACTATGACAGTAGTCACATTCCGACTTTGGGGATGCATGCTGGGTATGCTTGCCTTTCTGTAACCCACCAAACGCTGGCATTAAATACGGGATCTTTAACGTGCATATTTTGATCTTCTGTTTGTGTATATACGCGAAGAAAATCAAGATACTGGCAGGTCTGCACTGCGCTTGAAGTTGCCCTGGAGAAATCGTAAAAAAATCCCCACCTGTAATCCACCAGATGCCTCAGAGATTCGAACCCACGACTTCATGGACCCCATGGTCTTGAAGTTGAATGGTTTTAACCACTCGGCTTGCTATAGTTATAGTCCGTCCTGGCAGTGTTGGAACGTAGGCCTCGGCACTTTGCCGACATCAATGACAGACCCAGCTGTTGGCCAGGC
>CM054143.1:28931314-28942073 GCA_028751875.1 Rapana venosa | reverse complement strand
GTCGGTTCGCATGTAGGCATACATTGAATGGGAAATGTTACTAACCGTTGCATTGATTGAAACAATCTGCGTGCATATCATCACCCTCAAGTTGATTTGGAACTTGTTGGCAGACGGCAAAGAAAATGAACTAGCGTTTCGAGTCAGTGCACTCTCAATTGCAAATGAATTCGTGTTCACATCACCGGAACTGTCCTCTGCGCATGTCAAGTACCAGGGCGGGATAACTCTGTGCTTAATAGGCGGCTAGTTCTATATTTAGGCAAACAGCCACGAGCTTTGAAAGATTGCGAGTGCAATATTCGTGCAGGGCATTTGGTTCATACAGTTATGGAAAAATGCGTCTTCTTTGTTTTCCTTTCAGCGTTTCTGTTTGTTGGTAATACCTCCATTACTTATCCCCTTGGTTGCACGCAGGAAAAAGGGATGGGGGTTGAGAGGGGGAGTTCCGCATGACTCCTTTTCCTTAAAAATCCACTTGACTTTTTCTATATAAGATCGATGATGATCAGGAGAGATTTCCAACTCGGCTTGTCTGTCACTTTCCGCCAACCATGGAAAGTGCAAGCTTTAAGCAGCCTAGCTAATCTAGACAATTTCCCAGGCCTAAAAGACTTCGGCACTGACCAGTTTATTGTCCTAAAGACTAATCTACCATCAATTCTTAGTTATCTAAATCGTCAGATTTTTTTCCATAATCTAAATTATAGTCTTTGGTGTACTGGCAAAGATTTAAAAAATGCCAATAAAAGTTCCTACTCCGAGGAGTAGTGGAAGGGGGAGGGGGGCAGAAGGGCAAATATTGGGAGGAAGAGGGCACAAAGAGTTACGTTTGTCAGTCAGTGAACAAAGAACAGTGTTCAACTGAGAAACTGGGAAAATCAGTCATGCCTATACATAGCCAAAAAAGTTTGGAACATTTATAAACAATGAAAATCAAACAGATTGTCTTTGGCATCACATACGAAGCTATGATTTGTCTGGCATCACATACGAAGCTATCGGGAAGGGGAAATTTGGCCACCAGTAAGCAATGCTGGGTTTGATCCAAGTACGGCGGGCGGGATAGCCAAGTGGTTAGAACGTAGCGCTTGTGATTTTTATTTGACAGCGCGGGATTGAACCAAGGTTCAAGACACCACAGCAGAACATCTTTCGAAACCGATTCTACCTGGAAGAGAAGGGCTTTCGGGCCGGTACAAACGGACAATAATTTTCTTTTTTTTAAAAATGCACACTGGTGTGTTTGGATATCACCCCCGAGGTCGGAATGCGGGTACCTTAATGGTGGGCAACAACGGTCAAAAACGCAAAAATCTCGCTATCGGTAAACATCCGAGCTCTAGTCGAGAAACGAAAGAGAAATCCCAAACTCGAGGTCCCATGTCTAACTTTGCTGACAAGCAACTTGCACACAGGACAATCCTCTCTTTCCTGCAAGATTCACTATGGTCGGTAACATGAATATTTTAGTGCAGTGCTCGAATGACTGCTAAAGGAGTTGAAAGTCAAGGTCAATTCACAGGAGAGGGAGCGCAGGGAAATCTAGCCCACCTGAATAATGTATTCAGTCACTTGGAATCCGTAATGAAATAAAATTTGATTGATCTTCTAACTTTAAGAAATATTTAAACATATGAAATATTTCTGACTACTAAACACATCTGCAGAAATAACTAAACAATAGCAACAGTTACCTGTAGCCTCAGGTGAAAATGGCCCACGGCAACAACGCGTAGTGATGTCCCGCTTGTCGCTCTGAACTTGTACTGGCCACCGCGGAATGAAGAGTAAAGAGTGTCGGCTGGCATTGCAGCATCGGTGTTCAAACCTGAGTGAGCGAATTGTCATTTTACCGGTGCATCATGGGACATCAGCGCTGACGGTGATAACTTGTCACACAAGATCTCTCTCTCTCTCTCTCTCTCTCTCTCTCTCTCTCTCTCTCTCTCTCTCTCACACACACACTCACCCTCCTCCCCACCCACGGCCCACCCTCTCTCTTTTGTCTTTTACACTCACGCACGCACGCACGCACACACACACACATGTAAAAGGATGAAGTCTACGTTTTGTTTGTATTGAAGTCATACTCGTCAGAATTATCCTAGTTTTAACAAAGGAAGTTAAAAAAACTATTGGAAAACAAAGATACTACTGATAAACTTCGGTACGAAGAGGACAGATTTCTAAAATCTCTTACTTCCCCCTTGCTTGGGAATCGAAAAAATTGAAAACAAATATATTTTACTTGACAGAGACAACTGAATCGTTCAGTTGTCTTCGTCAAGTAATTGTTTTTTCTTTCATTATTTTTTAATGAAATTAAAGTGGAGAACCCCCTGTAGCAACCTGTGTGAGGAGCGAGGAGAGAAATAGAGTAGATCCTTATTTTTTTAAACATAGATACTAGCAGAACACACACACGCACTCATTTCATTTCATTTTCATACCACTTTAAGTCATGACAGATTTCTCTGCATGAAATTCGGGCTGCTCTCTCCGGGGAAAGCGCGTCGCCACAAGAATAGTACCACCCATTATCATTTTTTTCCCTTTCTGCAACTTTATTTGTTCCCCTTTCAGAGTGGCTTTTTTTCTACAGAAGTTTGTCAGGGACAACTCTCTTGTTGCCGTGGGTTCTTTTTACGTGCGCTAAATAACTGTATATAACACACGGGACCTCAGTTTATCTTCTCCTCCGAAAGACTAGTACCCAGTCCACCACTCATGGTCTAACGGATGAGGGGGGGGGGGGGGGGAGTTTTTGGGCCCAATCGGGGAACAGCACACTTCCGACCCGGACTTTTTCTTTCTAGGCGGGCGCGTTACCTCTACACAAGCGAAACACACACACACACACACACACACACACACACACACACACACGCACGCACGCACGCACGCACGCACGCACGCACGCACGCAAGCACGCACGCACGCACGCACGAACACGCACATACATACAGGGGGGACGGGAGAGCCTAGTGGTTAGAACATTTCGCTCGCAATCGGACGACCCGGGTTCGATTTCTTGTTCAAGGGGATATTTTCCCCTCGAATTAACATCAGTGCAGACTCCGCTCTCCCCAAAAGTCCTTCGGATGAGACTATAAACCGAGGTCCCGTGTGCGAACGCACGCAGAACATCTTGCTTACACGTTAAATCCTGTTCCGCTTTTCGTAAGTGTAGGTCATTGTGTGCCGATGGGAACAGATGACAGAATTTACAAAACCGCAAACACACAGGGACTGGATGTAAAAAAGCGCATTAGGGCTTATTCCATTATCCTCGTATTAAAAAAAAAAAGTTCTTTCGACGTAATGATAACATATACATCTTTTATTTTAAGCGGGGCACAGTAATTTTGTTCTTTCTTCATAAGAATAGTGTTCGATTTGCTGGCATTTGTGAGAAATCAATAAATGGTGCCTCGTTTGTGGATGAATTGGAATCTTGTGGGTGACGCTCTTGTTACGGCAAGTGCCTGTAGCTTGTGAGTAAGATATGGGATAAGGTTTCCTCTGTACACGACTTTGGCTCAGACAGTGCCTGTAGTCTGTGAGTAAGACATAAGACAGTCTGTGCATGGCTTTGACTTCTGTGGGTAAAGCTCTTTTAGACCGTGGGGGCGCCATTGAAGATTTTGCAGCCAGCTTCCTCCACTCCACACAGTCCTCAGCTTTCTGAAGCAAATCATTCCACTCAAGGCCAGTCCACTCTCTGGTGTTGTCTTCCCATCGTTTTCTCTGTCTGCCTCTTCGTCTTCAGTGGTGCCCCAATGTTTTACAGGACTACGGGATAGATGAAGGTGAAGGAGGCAGCTCTTGTTACAGATAGTCCCTGTAGTCTGCGAGCAAGCAAGACAATGCCTGGTCTGTGCATGACTGACTCAGATAGTCCCTTTAAGTTGTGGTTTTGTTAAATTTCATGTACCAACCAGCCGCCATGGTGCAGTGGTTAGCGCCTTGGGTTACGGACTGGAAGGTCGCGGGTTCGATTCCCATAAGAGTCAAAGGGATTTTCTTGGATTCCGGCCGGCTCCTACCCAGAGTGAGTGTGCTGTGGGCTTAGTGGGAAGACTGGGACCACACAGTCGAGCTTCATCCACTTAACGGATGCGAGTTTGAGATTGTTGCTCAAATTACCTGACCAAAACTGCAGGGGTCTGTATCTCTCGGGCCTGGTTGATGCGGGATATATCATGATAGTAAGCGTAGAGTACAACCCTGTCAAGTAGTCTCAAAGAATATGCAGTTCCACAGCAGCATGATTACGTCATCCTCATTGTCATTGATCATAATGCAATACAAAAAAAAGTCTCTGATTCGGTGGTCCCAGTCGCTCTGGTCTCATGGTGACCTCAGATTCGGTTTGCCCATACACTTCTGTGCCTGTGGTGAGTTTGTGTCAAAACTTTTAGGGTTTGGGATTCGCGGGGGACGGTCGTTGGAGGGACGTTGTGGTGGTTGCTACTTCGGGGGTGGGGGGAGGGGGTAACTCACTCAGTCTGGCTCCGCAACTGAGCTATTAATGTCGTTAGTATGGGGCTTAGTAGGTGGTATCCTGTCTTGCGTATGTTAGCTCAGAACAGGTACCACTGAACACCACCAAAGTGACCCAGCAGCACTGCAGGGCCCCTCTGGCTGGAGGCCCCTCGGTGGCCTGATAGTGATGGGCTCCCTGTAGACTTCCGACCCTGAGGACGAGACAGCAAATCTGGGTATGGCTGTGGCGGGGAGATTGGAATGAGTGGTGTGGGAACAGCAGGACGGGGAAACGTCACAATAGATGAGGCAGCAAAAAAAAAGTCATGTACCCCTTGTTGTTTTTTTCTTGAAATATATATTTTTTTTAAATATTTATAAAGCCTGGTCTGTGAATAACTGTGACTCAGTACCTGTATTCTGTTGGTGAGACATGAGCTACTTTCTCGTCTGTGCATGATTTTGACTCCTGTGGGTGACGCTCTTGTTTCATATAGTCCTTGTAGTCTGCGAGTAAGACATGGGATGAGACAACGCCCGGTCTGCGCATGACTTTGACTAGTCCCAGTAGTCCGTTGGTGAGACACGAGATAATGCCCCGTCTGTACATGATGTACAGTGCCCTAGCTACTATGCCCACCGGTCGATCTGCTTGTCCTGTTCTTCCCTGAACCAGGCATCTTCGTGGTGGCTTGATGCCCAGGCCGTCTGATCACCAGAGCAATTCACTAACAACTAGGCCGTGTCCACTGAACACCACCAAAGTGACCCAGCAGCAGTGCAGGGCCCCTCTGGCTGGTGGCCCCACGGCGGCCTGATGGTGATTGGCTCCCTGTGGACCTCTGACTCTGAGGATGAGACATAACAAATCTGGGTGTGGTTGTGGCGGAGAGATTGGAATGAGCAGTGTGGGAACAGTAGGATGGGGGTCGTCAGAAGATGAGGCAGCAAACAAAAAAAAAACCAAAAAAAAACTAGGCCGTCTCTCCCCCCCCCCTCCTACCCCTATGCCCCCTAAACTCTTGCTTAGCATCACACATGTTTTGGAGACCGGCATCAAGTATGTATTTAATAATAATGATGATAATAATAATAATAATAATAATAATAATAATAATAATAATAATAATAATACTAATGTATGGAATTTATATAGCGCTGAACTGAATCTTGTAAAGCAAAAAATCAAAAGCGCTCAGATGACTTTTTTATATCGAGGATAATGGAATAAGCACTCATGTGCTTTTTTACATCCAGTCCCCGAGTGTATGCGGTTTTGTTAATGTTGTCATCTGTTCCCACCGGCACACAATGGCCTACTCTTTCGAAAAGCGGAACAGACTTTAACGTGTGCGCAAGATGTTCTGCATGCGTTCGCACACGGGGCCTCGGTATAGTCTCATCCAAAGGACTTTTCACTGAACTATCACAGAACCATCAGCATACGAAAATATATTATCAGCACAAACATTTAGACATTTCCTCTCACCCCCTCCTGCTACTTTTAAAGCTTACGGACCTTACTTAACCACCATACCTCTCTCTCCTCTCTTCCCTACAGCCAGAAGTGGTCGTCATAAACAGTCCCTGCAGTCTGTAGATAAGATACGAGGTATGCCTCCTCTGTGATGCCTCACTGTGTGTAGATAAGATACGAGGTATGCCTCCTCTGTGATGCATCACTGTGTGTAGATAAGATACGAGGTATGCCTCCTCTGTGATGCATCACTGTGTGTAGATAAGATACGAGGTATGCCTCCTCTGTGATGCCTCACTGTGTGTAGATAAGATACGAGGTATGCCTCCTCTGTGATGCATCACTGTGTGTAGATAAGATACGAGGTATGCCTCCTCTGTGATGCCTCACTGTGTGTAGATAAGATACGAGGTATGCCTCCTCTGTGATGCCTCACTGTGTGTAGATAAGATACGAGATATGCCTCCTCTGTGATGCCTCACTGTGTGTAGATAAGATACGAGGTATGCCTCCTCTGTGATGCCTCACTGTGTGTAGATAAGATACGAGGTATGCCTCCTCTGTGATGCCTCACTGTGTGTAGATAAGATACGAGGTATGCCTCCTCTGTGATGCCTCACTGTGTGTAGATAAGATACGAGGTATGCCTCCTCTGTGATGCCTCACTGTGTGTAGATAAGATACGAGGTATGCCTCCTCTGTGATGCCTTACTGTGTGTAGATAAGATACGAGGTATGCCTCCTCTGTGATGCCTTACTGTGTGTAGTTCAGCCGCCCACTGTCCTGGCTGATGGATCTGGCATGACTCATTGTCTGTGGCTGAGATCTCATTCTCTTGGTCACTGGTTCGTCTGTAAGATGGTTGTCCTCCATCAAGCCTCCTTGCCTTTTCCTTCGTCTACGTCTTCCCTTTTGTCATTGCAGTGATTGCTGTTGGTAGGGAATTTTGTTTGCCATCTCATCATTTTCTCTTATTCACGTACTAGTTGGCGTCGCGTTGTGTTGTATTGTATTGTATTAAATTGAGCTGTATTGTTCTATATTGTACCATATTGTGTTGCACTGTATAGAATTGCAGTGATTTGTATTGTATTGTATTGCATTGTATTGTATTGTATTGTATGCCTTATTCTGTATTGTATTGTTCTGCATTGCATTGTACTGTACTGTAAAGTATTGTAGTGTATTGTGTGACTTTTTTCAAATATCAACCCCTCATAAAAAGCAAGTAGGTGAACAATCCACTCCCTGATCTTTTACCTGCAATAACGAAACACAGGTGCCTGCTATGTTTCAAAATATAATTTCAATCCCAAATAACAGCAGGCTGTCCAGTTTTCAGAAATCGACCCCTCCCCCCACACCAACCCCGACTTCCCAATATCTAAATTTGAATATCCCACACCAATGAAATCAACAATTTTAATGAGCTGCCAGAACTGTTCTGGGGAGTTTTTCAGGAGCGGTGTCGAATACAGACAGGAAAACAATAGCGACAGTGTGATTGGTCTGTCTTTGTTCACGGAAGAGGAAGTGGATGACTTCCCTTCCACTGTCGTCTGACATTTGGTGGGACGATGAAGACAATAACTGATCTGCTGTTTGGCTGTGTGTGTGTGTGTGTGGTGTGTGTGTGTGTGTGTGTGTGTGTGTGTGTGTACGTGCGTGCGTGCGTGCACGCGCGCGTGTGTGTGTTTATTATTTTATTTTTATTTTAGTTTTTAAGGATAATCGGATAAGAACTTAAGTGCTTTTGTGTTGCTTCATTTTTACATCCACTTTCCATGGTCATGCAGTTTGTAAAGTTTGTTTCCACGTGTATGTGTGTGTGTATGTGTGTGTGTGTGTGTTGTGTGTGTGTGTGTTGTGTGTGTGTGTTTGTGTGTGTGTGCGTTTGTGTGTGTGTGAGTGTGTGTGTGTGTGTGTGTGTGTGTGTGTTAAAAGACAAGTTGGATGTTATTAATCCTTTTTTGACAAGTAACAGACTGATTAATGCCACACTCATTTCGAATCGCTTCGGAGTTCTTTCACAATATGCTGAAAGGTTAATGGATTTCATGTCCAGCGAATTCGTACATCAGGTCTGCTATTTAGTCACCTGTCGTGGGTTATTTTTCCTGTGAAAGATTTGAACTGTCAGTTCCAGACAAACTTATCACCTTGTTGGCTTCTTTGGGACACGAATAGCAACAAACTGTAATTACATTGTTATTGTGGTCAAGCCTAGCCTTTAGGTTTGTATGCAGTTTTTTGGTGGAAGATACTTTTGCCCCGTGGGGATGCCAGCGGCCTGTCAGTATCAATAGCATCCCTATCTCCTGGAAATTCTGTGCTAGGATTCTCATCTTTTCTACCCATCTCTTTGTTTCTGACTTGTTCCCTTTTATTTTCCATGTCACTTCCTTGTTGTCTGTTTTCTGCCTGTTGTGTCTGCTCTCCAGCCTGTTTTTTTCCAGAAAGGCTTCAAAGATAACAATTATCTCCACGCTGGACGGATGCGCTGGCTTGACTTGTCAGGCGTTTAACGGCAGCGTAAGGCATTTTTGTTCACATGATAGACAACGATAGTTTCTGTCTGAGCATTCGCCAAAGAAGAAGAAGAAGAAGAAGAAGAAGAAGAAGAAGAAGAAGAAGAAGAAGAAGAAGAAGAAGAAGAAGAAGAAGAAGAAGAAGAGAAGAAGAAGAAGAAGAAGAGAAGAAGAAGAAGAAGAAGAAGAAGAAGAAGAAGACAAAGTAGCATTGTAATAGAACTGCTGATTAAGCCTATGCTTTGAACCTGTCTATATTAGTACATGCTTTATGACATCCCATTTCACCAACGTTTATTAAAAGGAAAGATAAGATGTTCAGAGTGGTTCAAGGAAGTGTTTCGCTTGCTCTTACCTTTGGGTACCTGCCTTCTTTAGGGACAGGAAGGTAAAGCAGCATGGATGGGAGAGGAAATGGGTGCTGCCCTCAACATGCTGGCCCTTAAAGAAGCCAAGGTCTCTGACACCTCGCAGCCCAAAGACCCGCATACGTTGTGGAAACACCTTTTCATAACTTTTGAACTGAATAGGGTTTAAAAAAATTTTTAACAGCTTCAAAGAACGAAACAGACTTTACAGAATGACCATTTCTTACGAAATAACTGATTACATAACTTACATGGCTAAGATTTTGTTGGCACATATGAATGTATTCTAACAGTAAATAGGATAATTTATGCCGAACAGTGTTGTTTGAAAATAGTCGGTCTTTTTAAAAGCCCTTGAGCATTATCCAAAAAATGTTCTCTGTTTCATAACTGGTTGACTTTTGAATTTCGAACAGAATTTTTAAGCACAGTTTGTCACCATTATTTCATCCTTGCAAAATACTAAACCCTCCTCCAGATCCAAACAACCTTTAAACTGTGACAATACAACATTCAGCCCAGTGTACACTACTGGACTGATTCCATGTTTACAGTTCTTGATATAGAAAGTACCGCTCCTTTCTTGCAAAATGCAGCAGAAAGATTTATGACCAATCCCCCTCTCCCCTAAAAAAAATCTGCTCAAAACTGTTGAATTCAAAAAGGAATCAAAACAAAGCCATACAGTACATCATTTTAAGCGACAACAAGCTCAGGGCATATATATATATATATATATATATATATATATATATATATATATATATATATATATATATATATATATATATATAATATATATATATATATATAACAATAAAAACGCAAATAATACCATGAAACATTACATGATATTTATTTTATTATTAATTCTATATATGATATAATAATCATTATATTTTAAAACCAAAAAAATCTAAACACAATAAAAAAAAACTCCAACAAGTTCAGAGCTACGCACAACCCATAATACAAAACTAGAACGCACAAACCCCAGGGGAAACAAGGCACCTACATAATATGGACACGTCTAAACGGATAAAACATAGCTTGGCTGTCGTCCTGACACTCATGGGGCCATGTAGCAGTGACAGAGCCAAACATTATTTAGCTTCAAAGCAGTTTTATCTCAACCACACGTAAACCACATCCATAGGCAACTGGAAAGGTACGTAAGTACAGGCATCAAGATGCAAGATTCAAGATTTAGTGAAGATTCAAGATTTATTTCAGAATCACCACCCGCCCGCCCCCCCGCCCCCCTACTCCACGCCACCTCCAGGGAGGTACATGATCAACTGCAGTACTTAGCGCAAACCAACAATCAGCATCATTGGCAATAAAAAGCATCCAACCGCCCAACACTGCAGTCTAAAACACACAAGATGTTCCAACTCTCTTAGCCAACAACAGAACAACTCCCTTTGTACGAAGAGAGCCCCACACCACTCAGACAGAAAAAGTGACTCAATGGACATGATGGAGAGGCTGTGGGTTGGAGGGGTGGGGGAAGAGGGAGGACACTGGCACTTTGCTGTAGGGTGGAGGAGGGCAGCAGACATCCCACCCCACCGTCCCCCATCCCTCCCAAGAAAAAAGACCCGTGGAACTACCACTAAGCATGGAGGATCTCACAGATGAAAACCTACACTGGGAGCAGGTGGAAGGAAGGGAGGTAGGTTTCTGCTCTGGTCGTTGCTACAAGTCCTGTCTGTCTCGGCATCATTGTCCTGGGTATGAAGGAAGAACGTTCTGGGCCTGGCCAACAGCCGGGTCTGTCATTGATGTCGGCAAAGTGCCGAGGCCTGCATTCCAACACTACTAGGACGGAAGATATAGCTAGCCGATTGGTTAAAACCATTCAACTGTAATCCCCTGGGACCATGAAGACGTGGTT
>CM054143.1:28916314-28926314 GCA_028751875.1 Rapana venosa | reverse complement strand
TCACTATTTCTTACTCTGTATGTTATCTTTTCCGTTTCTCCATCATTTTTTTTCTAGGGGTTTCGATTGTTGTTGCTCTTTCAGGCCAGTGGTATCTATAGATTATACCCTGATCTCTGTCCCTGATCATGCAGTTCTTGCTTTTTCCACAGATATGTATCAGAGAGAAAACAGACTGCTTGTAATTGACTGCGGAATGAATTGGTCTGTTTCTCGTGTATGTACTTTATAGTTGACGCACAAGAGAAGGCTTTACGGGGGAGAAAAAAAACCCAAAACAATCATCCTGCGTGGGTGTTTCTTTTCCATTACCGAAATGGATGTTGCAAGCTGCGTTATTATTTGATATGAATGACAAGCATCCAAACCACCTTTCAAAATCAAAATTAATGGAAAATGAAATACGCCCCCACACCCCTTCACATGTAAATCCAGGATCAGACAGAATTCAAACCACTGACCTCTCAGTTTCAACACACGTACATGGAGTTTGGAACCAGAAAAACCTGTCTCTGGAATAAATGGAAAGGGGATTAAAGATAGAGGACGGGGATTAATCCCAGAAGGGGCGAGATAAATGGGCAATGAATTGTTTCCCCACAAAAGCGGACAGAAGCTGATAAGACAGGAGCTTAAAAAGATACAATAAATCTACGGGGCTTGATGGTTTGGGGTGGGGGGTGGGAGAGGGGGGGGGGGGGCAGGTGGGTGGAGGAGGCTGGGGATGGGGGGAGGAGGGGGAAGGAAGCAGAGGGAAGGGAAGCCAGGTGGCTGCAGACAGGCTAAGACCCCTTGTACGCTGGCAAAGCTGAAGGCCAACTTCAAGTGCGGCAGACCTGCCACTGCCTTAATTCCCTTCATGCATATAATTATATACATACACTTGCAGGGGGACGGGATAGCCTGGTGGTTAGATTGATGTATTCGTGATCTGATGACCCGGGTTCGATTCTCGTTCAAGATGATTTTTTCTTCTAGAGTTCACATCAGTGCCGAATCCACTCTCCCCCAAAATCCTTCGGATGAGACTATAAACCGAGGTCCCGTGAGTGAACGCACGCAGAACATCTTGCGCGCACATTAAAACCCGTTCTGCTTGTTGAAAGAGTAGGCCATTATGAGCTGTGGGAAGAGATGACAAAATGTACAAAACTGCATACACATGGGGACTGGATGAAAAACGCGCATGGTTGCTTATTTCATTGTTCTCGAAATAAAAGAATAAAATGAACTAAGATGAACAAATATGCTTACAAAAGTTCCTGTCATTGACGTCAGCATTAGCTGGGTCACGGAAACATAAAATTAAATCGACATACATCTCTAAAGTCAGAATGTGGCTACCAAAATGATGGGCAAAAACGGTTGCATGTACAACACTTTTATCATTGGTGAATCTTAGAGTTCTAGCAGAGAATGAGACCCCCCCAAAAAATCTGAAAGACAAGCGTTTAAACCTCCAATCAAAATCAAGATGAATGAAACATGAAATAAAAGCCTGAAAAAAAATTAATTCAGGATCAGACAGGATTCAAACTGCTGGCCTCTCCGCTGCAAGACACGCACATGGAATTTGAACAAGTAAAAAACCTGTCTCTGGAATAAATGGGAAGGAGATTAAAGATAGAGGACGGGGATCAGTCCCAGAAGGGGCGAGATAAATGGGCAATAAATTGTTTTCCCACAAAAGCGGACAAAAGCTGATAAGACTGGAGCTTAAAAAGGAACAATAAATCTACTGGGCTTGATGTTGGGGGCGAAAAAAGGGGGGGGGGCAGAGGGAAACTAAGTGGCTGTAGAAAGGGTAAGACACATTGTACACTGGTGACAAGGCTTTCAGATGTGTATGTATGTTAGTCCGTCGTGTTCGACGATGACCTCCAAAACAGCAGAGGAAGCAGCTGCTGTTTCGGAAATTGGGCAGAAATTTGATTATAGTGGAGATGCCTTGCCCACAGTACATCCCCACACTCTCGGCCAAGTGGGCATAAGGACAGTCAGCGGTGGAGATGTTCTCCAAAGGGCTGCAGCACATAAGGACTGTGCAAGTCAAGCCTCCTAGTCAGAGAGTCATAGTCGATCACTAAAGACTAAGCTGTAAAGCGGAATTCCATGAGTGGGAAAGCCACTGGTCATACAGCCTCTTACTTTGCTGTTGTCCCCAGCGTCAATGGTTTAATCAAGAACTGTGATAAACCCCAGGTGCTTTCAGATGTAGCTGCTACAGCGATGGACGCTATAGTGGAGTAGTTAAAGCCATTGAACTTCAATCCTGCAGGTCTATGAAGGCATGGGATTGACTCTCAGCTGCGTCTGGTAAATTAAAAGGTGGGATTTTCACAAATCTGTCAGGTTAAGTTCAAGCGCAATAGACCTGCCAGTGCCTTAATTCGCTTCTTGTATATATATATATTTATATTTATATATTTATATATTTATACAGAGACAGAGACAGAGAGAGAGAGAGAGAGCGAGAGAGAGAGAGAGAGAGAGAGAGAGAGAGAGAGAGAGAGAGAGAGAGATCTCTGATCTACACACATATAAGAGATCAAATATACACGCTAAAGATTCCATAATTCATGTCAGTGTTTAGTAGGTTACAGAAACACGAACATACCCAGCATACATACCCACAGTTGAAATGTGATTAATGTTCATGGTGGGCATAAAACGGTCACATAGTTGTATGTAAAATCTCGCCATTGGGGAACATGGGAGCTCTAGCCAGCAACACAGAAAGTGGCTACAGCAGCGCACTACGTTCTACTTGTTCACACCATGCACAACTCTAGGACTGTCATGTCACCATGCACCTGCTTATGTATTGTATACAACTTTAAGTCACAGCAGAGTTCTCTGCATAAAATTTGGGCTGCTCTTCCCTGGGGACAGCGCGTCGCCACAGAACAGCGCCACCTATTTTTTTCCTGTCCGCATGTGTATTTGGTTTCCTATCAGAGTGGCTTTTTTTCTACAGAATTTTGCCAGGGACAAGTCTCTTGTTGCAGTGGGATTTTTACATGCACTAAATGAGTATTGCGTACGGGATCTCGGTTTATCCTCTCATCCGAAATACTAGCACTCAAACCACCACTCACGGTCTAGCGGATGTTGGAAATGTTTTTTGACACAAACGGGGATCGAACCCACTACACACCTGAAACCTGGACTTTTCGCTTTCTAGGCAGGTGGTTACCTCCAGACCATCGATTCACCAGCCAGGTGACATGTTTTTAGCTGTGTGGTGTTTGTTGTAATTGTTGTGGTTGTTGTTGTTGGGTATTCCATAGATCAATATCCTGAGGATCACTTAGACCACACTCTCTTGTCTCACTCATCACAGCTAAGAATGATTGTGAGACCGTAATCTATCTATCTGTCCCGTAGTCTGACGACCGTGGGGGCACCCTCAAAGACTCAACAACAGACCGTAAGCAGACACTATATTCTGAGAAGTTTGCTTGTATGGCTTCCCCCCCCCCCCCACAAGTACTTTACCGCTATTTGTTTTCCTTGTTCCTTGGCTAGAGCTCCGAGGTTCATCATTGATGGTGACATTTTAGCGTTTAGGACCACCATTTTGCCCACTGAGAAGGTAGCGGCATTCTAACTTCAGGGGTCTTGCTGTAAATATACATCTGTACTTAACTTTGTACCTGGCTGACCATAAGCAGCCTACTGAGGATCTACGCTGCTTTAAAAATAGTATAGCAGCTCTGTTACAGGAATGCAAGCAGCCGAAAATCAGGGAACTTAGCGGCATATAATCAGAGCACTCAAAGAGCAGTAGTGCAGCATGGCATGAAGGCTGGAGCAGCAACCAGGCTGGGCGTGAGGGGGTGGGGGGTGGGGTGGGGGGGGGGGACTTTTGTCACTAAGTGTGTGAGGGGCCTTAAGTGCAATGTTCAAGAACAAGGAGGACCATGTTGCAGTACAGTGTCAGTCACTGGCATGACGAAGGAAACCATGCTTAAACTGCCGCTCATCCACAGATCTGAATGGCGTGTTTGACTGTTACCATGGTAGGCTTAACTATAAACCCTGTTGTGTCCTCATTCTTCTGTTCCCTCACTTGGATTGGCTTAACTCCCCTACCCTTCCTTTCTTCTCTCTATCCTAGTTTAATGATAATGTTGATAGAATGATAGCAAATGACGAGAGAAATTATGACTTGGATAAAAACAAATTTAACGAAAAGGAAACAAAGATATAAAAACCAAAGCAAGTTATTCCACAATCCCCTTAAAATACTTTGCAAAACTAACATTTCAAGCAACCAAGCAAATCAATCAACAACCGAACCAACTAATTAACCAGCCAAAACAAAACGAATAAGCCAATAAAATAGACTGAAGCAGCTATCTATCCACCAACACTTTAAAAAATGTTTTATAACAGCACCAAACCCCCCCCAAAAAAAACACCACACAAACCAAGAGCAATCTAGGCTTTTTCAGAGTCTGAAGCATTGAAAAAGAGTCTTGCCATTAACGATTAAAACAAAGCATTTATTTTCAAAATGTGTGACATAGGGGACAGAAATTTTTTTTTAAAAGTGGTTAGAACGTTGTGCTCGCAATTTGACGACCAGGGATCGCCCAGGTTCGAACCATCACTACGACGCCTGTTCCACGATTTCCCAAGAGTTAATATCGGCACTGACTCCATCCCCCGGAAAGTCCTTGGAAGAAACTTATGCAAACCGAAGTCTAGTTTGCGAATGCATTTAGAACATCTTGCGCACACATAATCCATTCTACCGTTGAAAAGAAGAGGCCATTCATGCCCGTAAGAACGATGAAAAAAACACCTTTTTCAAAAAACACCACCAAACAAACAACAAAGAAAAAACCCAAAGTGCATGCACACTGGTGTCGTGTTTAGACATCATCCCTGAAGTCATAGTGCGGCTATCTAAATGGTGGGCAAAAAAAAGTCGCACACAGACAGATCTTACCATTGGTGAATCTTGGAGCTCTAGCTGATGAACGAAAAAAACCAAACCCAACCACAAACCTTGTGTGGTATATTCCTGTACTACACTTCCACTTTGTATGACTACAAGCTAAGTAAAGTGACCGGAATACAAGTCGATTTGCAGAGACAAATGACAAAACTGCATGCTCTATATAAACGACCAGCCCCAAATCACCGGTCAACATGCAACGGTAAACGAGGCTCTTCCCACAACCTTCAAGCCATTTTCCTTTTCCTGAAGAAACGAAACATACAACTTCAGCTGAAGCATGAGACAAAACTTTGTACTCCCTAGTAAGATGCACCCCCTTTCCGGGTGATATCAAGCATCCCCAAAGTCGTTAATGATTACCAGGCGTAATGAGTAAGACAGGGTGCATGCTCTGGGGTGTTAAACTAGGGAACATCCAACAACAATGTATCACATTTCACCTACATACTTACGGTTATGCCTCATGGTAAGCAACGAATGGTCACATATTCAAAATCTCATGATTGGTGAACTTCGGAGCTTAAGCGGAGGGACGAAAAGAAAATTAAGAAAATGTCATTACGGTGTGACTGCTACATTCCCCTAAACGCACAGCAAATACCAGCACATCTTTGGATACAACTATGGGATGCGCAGTTTATCTTCCAGAAGAAAGTCTTCTAGTTTCTTTCTGGACATCCCCCTTGACACAGATTAATCACGAACCAAGCCTTGCACAGAGCTGATATGGCAGAGACAATTTCCTTTCATACCCCTTCCAAACTTTCCTCTTGCCACAGATGAATCACTGATCAGATATGGGTAAGGTCTGATATAGCAGAACTATTCTTTGGTTGTTTCTGGGTCCTTTGACCGAGTGGTCAGGCTGAAGGTTGGGATACATTTGGCTGGACTTTCCTTCTTCAGTTCTGACCACAAGATTGATGGTCCATTCTACATCTTCTTACTATCTTTCCATACTAACAAACACTGCTTGCCATTATAGCACAGAATCTGGAGACAATCATGGCGTAGAATCTACTGGTGACAATGAAAGAGACATTTTCTTCATAGCACATAATCAGGAGATAATCGTGTCACAAAATCTGAACATAACCATATCACTAGAACTGCAATCTTGGCACAAGACCTGCAAACAATCATACCACAGAAGCTGCACACAATCACAGCACATAGCACATAATCAGCAGACAATTTTTTATGATTTGCAATCATGGTACAGGGTCTTCACACATTCATAGCACATAATCGGCAGATAATCGTGTATGATTTTCAATCATGGCTCATGACCAGCACACACTCACAGTACACAATCAGCAGATAATCTTGTATGTTTTGCAGTCATGGCACAGGATCTGCAAACACTTATGGCACAGAAGCTGCATGCGTAATTCTGCTGATTAAAATAGGGCAGTGTAATGCAAGGCAATTTAGTTTAATACATTGCAGTTCAACGCTACAGAGTGCAATGCAATGAAACAATACCATACAATACAATACAATATGACACAGCACAACATAATACAGTACAATACAACATAATGCCATACACTAATACACTATGCAATATAACATAATGCAACATCATCGCCTTATTTTTTAAAGCTATTTTCTATTATTTCCTCAGAGAAGGTGAAGGCAGAAAGTCTACATTCTGGATAACTGATATCTCGTAAACAATACACTAGCTACTTCAAGAGTTTTTGCCATGTTTCAGATATCAGAGCAAAGCATAAGTACGTACATGGAACTTGATACATTGTTGTTGGATGTTCCCTGGTTTACCACCCCAGAGCAGGCACCCTATCTCACTCATTATGCCTGGTAACCACTGTAACTCCCTAGGTACACACTGGATAAGAAGCTTGCGGGTATGACTATTGTTAATTGCCTTACCAAATAAGTAGCCAAACTCAAACTTCAAAGAATCCCACCCTCCCTGTTGGGAAGAGTACAGATTGCTATGCTAAGAGCTCGGCATGTATAAAGATATCATGTTAAGATGTCAAAGGAGAAAACACTATGGTCTAGGTGGCTTTGGCACACTGCTTCCATAAAACTATGACATAACTTTTAACCTAGACTCTTCACATTTCAGAAATCAGATACAATAGAACACCGTATAACATGAAGACGCGCTCTACTTTCAGGTATCAAAATAGAACAACCACTGCTCAACAGACATTGAAGATAATATATATATCATTATCCACCCCCCCCCCCTAATGTACTGAGGAAGTTCAGTCACCTTTTTGCGGCTTTTTTCAGGTATTGAATCCCATTTCATCTCATCTGCTCCCATAACCCCCTCTGGGGTCGTAGGGACACTCAATTGATGAACGTTGCACAAGCTGGCTCCATTTGTGGTGGTTGTGTATTATTGAGTCCCACAGGGCAGGAAAACAATACCAACAATCTGATTGGTTCGTCTTTTGTTCACTGAGAAGAAAGGAAGAAAGTTGAAGACCGCACTTCCTCTTGTAGGAGAGACAGTTGTCTAGCAAGGAAGAAGTCAACCGATCTGCTGTCTATCATGGTGTGTCGTTCTGTGAGTGGAGAATTAATCAGATATGTATGTTACGTTTTTTGTTGTTTTTTGAACAACCAATGACTATATGATCAGTGAGAAGCTTTCTATGTTGCTTTGGGATTTCTATCAAAACACAAGGGAGAAGATCATGTGTATGAGCCATGCTTATTGCTGAGGTGTGTGATTCAGTTCTTGAAACGTTAGAGGATAATGAAAATGTCCAGGGATTTGATTCCTGGAAAGACACCAAACCAGAGTTTATTCTTAGCATGAAAAGTTTGTTATAATAAGACGTGGGCGGCCTCAAAGAAATACTGAAAGTTCAATCTGCAGTAAAGATGACAGAGTGTAGCTAGTTGCAGATAACAGTCAAGCCAGCTCTAGCCCATGCCTATCATCTGAGCAAGGGGGACAGGTCATCGTACATGACTCTCACAGTTTTGTTCTAACAGCTGATTTATTGTTCCATCCCATCTCCCTTAACTGTCAGTTCTGTCTCTTAAACTGTCCATGCAATTTCTGGATGCAGGCAATCATAGTGTAGAATTTGCAGACTTGTTAGTATTGATTTGAATAAAACTTTGCTTCCATTTCTGGTAAGTACATGTAATATTTCACCTTTTTGTTGTTACAGTGAAGCAACATTCACTTAAGGTTTCTTGTGCATGTGCGTACCTTTTCTCCTTCATCTTGATTAACATGACTTCATGTGGAAGTTGGATGCACTGGGACTGACTTGTCAGGAGCTTAACGGCAGCGTAACGGCAGTATTTTTGCTCATATGACAGATAACAATAACTGTTGTCTGAACATCGAAGAAGAAGAATAACGTGACTTCATATCATGACCACAGCAAAAAAACACCCAGAAAATACTAGGACTGGCACATCAAACCGAATCACGGAGAAGGAAAGTTTGTATGAAATGCTTTTCCATCAATGCAAATTCCTGTTCTTCCTTGTTGTAAAGACGGTGATATTGAGGACACTTTAAGTGTCTTCTCTGTCTGCCCACGCACGTTTGGCGGACTTTCTGGGTAAGATAACCCCGGTATCTCAGTGAGTGATTGCACGAATCCTAACACCAGCAATAGGCAGCATGTTTCGTGCTGCTGCTGGCAGTATATGTGCAAGTTTTGTTGGCCGTGCTTATTGTATAAGATGAATGGGTTTGTTATGACTCTTGTTTGATGTAAACTATACTTGGTTTCTGGATGATGTCATGTCTTTCTGTGTACCAGAAGGTTTTGCATAGTGGCTAAAGTAATAAATTCTTGACCCTGTAACTGTAGGTTCTGATGCCTTTTATGAAGCACTTGCGTGCACGTTTGTGTGTGTGTGTGTGTGTGTGTGTGTGTGTGATGGTGCCTTGATATGTACATGCACACGTGAATGTATACAAAATAGTTACTGAAAAGAATAACGTGTTTGCATCACTTTGGTAAAGCTGAATAATATTTTCCTTTTTCTAATGATGATGGGTCTCCAACATTCCAGCATCCCAATGAGCACCAAGGCAAAACTTATCAACGCCATCTTTGTTCCAACACTCACATACCAGTGTCAGACATGGGCCCTAACAAAAGCCTTAGAGAGAACATTGGTCACATGTGAAATGCGCTGCCTGAGAAAAGCTGTCAACAAGACCAGACGCGACAAGATCAAGAATGAGGTGATCAGAGACATGATCGGACTAACAACAATTCTCCACCATATCGATCAACAAAGGATCAGGTGGTTTGGTCACCTCACTAGAATGCCGCCCAACCAACCAGCCCGACGGGCATACACCACCAAATACAATGGCTGGAAAGCCAGAGGTAGACCAAGGAGATGATGGAGCGACTCCGTGGCTGACACCCTGCGAGCCCATGACCTGTCACTACATCAAGCCCTCCGCCTTGCTGCAGACAGACGTCTGTGTCTCCCCGCGACGCTGAAAGGCACCAGCGCCAGATGAAAAAAAGAAAAAGAAGAAGAAGATGGGTCTCCTCCCTGTTGTAGATATTCTAAATCCCACCAACAGTGCAGGGACAACACAAGGTCGTGGTTTTGCTGTTAACACCTGACACACAAACATTGATGGACATGCAGGAATAGGTTTCTTTTCAAAGAAGGAACTAGAAACACTTTAAAAGATCCATCTAACTCAGTTTTTGACATCATTCTTTTCATCTTAAAATCAAACCAATCCAAACGATATCTATCTATCTATCTATCTATCTATCTATCTATCTATCTATCTATCTATCTATCTATCTATCTATCTATCTATCTATCTATCTATCTATCTATCTACCTGCCTACCTATCTCTCTCTCTCTCTCTCTCTCTCTCTCTCTATATATATATATATATATATATATATATATATATATTAATGTGACTAAAAACTTTGCAGAGCTTCTGTCATGAAGATCTGTCATTGAGAACATATTTGAAGGGATTTGTGGGTGTGTATCTATCATCTAAACGGTTGAACCTCTTGAATGATTCACTTATT
>CM054143.1:28901314-28911314 GCA_028751875.1 Rapana venosa | reverse complement strand
GACTTAAAATATAACAATTCTTCCTTGTGCTGAAGTTGGATGTGCAGGGCCTCACTTGTCAGGCGCTTAACGGCAGCGTAACGCATATTTTGCTTGAATGACAGACAATGATAGTTGATGTTTGAGCGCTCGACAAAGAAGAAGAAGAAGCAGTTATAGCGATGAATCAGTTCATGTGGATAGTAGCTGTCTTAAACTAAGGTACACATTTAATCAAGTCTATGACTTTTTTAAAGATACATGAGTGATGTCACACACAGGTAGACATAAGGCTCAGAGGATCTAATTCTACATCTTTCTCTGAGAAAGTCGTTCCCAGTATGTTCATAGACATGTTAACTGAAATATACACATATCAACACAGACATAACAATTGTTTGAATAATAATTATAATCTTCTTGTTATATTTAAAACTAACTTTTTTGAGATCCCTTACTCTGAATATTATGTTATCTCTCAGAGAGAAAGAGAGAGAGAGAGAGAGAGAGAGAGGAGAAAGAGAGAGAGAGAGAGAGAGAGAGAGAGAGAGAGAGAGAGAGAGAGAGAGAGCATGTGTTCGTGTAAATTAGAGTGAGAGAGAATGCGTTGTGTAAAAGAGAGAGGGAAAGAGAGAGAGAGTGTGTGTGTGTGGTGTGTGTGTGTGTTTGTGTGTGCGTGCAGTCACGTTTGTGTGTGTGTGTGTGAGTAAAATAGAGCGTAAAGGAGGGAGGGAGGAAGAGAGATAGGGAGTGTGTGTATGGGGTGTGTGCATGCGTGTGTGTGTGCGTGCGCACACGCGCGGGCATAGGCATGCACGTAGGTTACTGGGTGAAAATCAACATGACCCAAGCACAGAACAACTACACAGTTAACGAGATCAGTGAAAGCATGGGTAAACATTGTTAGCGTGTTGGAAAAAGATTTTCTCTGCAAACATAAGAGGGCTATGCAGATGTACAATGACCATCCCCTAGAGGCCATAAAAGATGGAAAAATGTGGAGATAACATTTCCTAATGCCCTACGGGGAGAGAGAATATTCCTGAAAAATTATGAGTCCAACAAAGCCGTCCTGAAAAAAACACCCGAACGACTGGGAAGAATAGTGCCAGTTGTGAAGACTATTACAAAATGTCAAGAGCATTTTACCTTGCACTTTCGCAAGGTTTCGTGTTGTGGGTTTGCACTGGGGCCAAGGCTGGCTTTTTAAGGGGATGGTAGGTTTTGCTCTTTCTTCGGAGCAAATATGCAAGAGGGTTGTGAAGCAGGTAGGTATGTAAAATAAGTAAAGGTAAAGGTGTCTTCTTCGTCGTCGACTTCTGTCTGTCAAATGAGTGAAACTGCACTGTGCTGCCGTTCAGCGCCTGACAAGTCAAGCCCAGCGCATCCAAATTCGGCTTGGGAGGGAATTACTATACTTCGAGTCTTTCTGGAAACAAATAAGCCAAAGAATGGACCATAATGCAAAAAAGACAAGGAAGAGGTAACAGGAAGAAACTGAACAAGGCAGATACGCAGAGAAAGATAGAAAAGAGGGAAGTCGTAGCACAGAATCTCCAGAAGGTGGGGATGCTACATGTACTGACAGGTCCCCGCCATCTGCATGGGGGAGTAAAGGTGTTCCACAACCTCTGCTGTCGTTGGCGAGCAAAGTATCAGAGACCTCAGTTTTTCTACAAGCCAGCATCTTGGGGGTGGCGCCCATCTCCTCTCCTTCGCTGCTTTACCTTCCCTGTCCTTAAAGAAGCCATGTTCCCACTTACAGCTTGGTGAACTGGGGGACAGTTCCGAAGCCAAGGTGTGCGAACAGTGACCCATCCGCGAGATGACCACGTTCAACGCTGCTTAAACTTAGCATGGGGAGAACAACCCCTAGCTATCCCATCCCCAGTTGGGGCTGTGTCCGTAAGAATACCTTTAAAATAAAATAAAACTCAGTTGTTTGATGATATTCTAAGTTGCATTCATGTTTTTATTGATCTGTGTATCACATCACCTGAGAAAAAGCACTAGTGTGAATAGATCTCTTGTTTGTCAGTCATTGACGGATCTTGTTTGTTGACGGAAGCCGAGTGCCGAGGCCAACATTAACATAATCGCATATGTCTATATATTGTTAGAACTGTCTTTATATAGGACAAATACTCTCAGGATGACAATGTGTAAGGTGTTCCCATATCCTATGGGGTCATAGGGGAGCAAGGTATCAGAGACCTCAACTTCTCCAGGGACCAGCATACTGATGGCGGCGCCCATCTCCTCTCCCTTGCTGCTTTACCTTTCCTGACCCTAACTGTTCTGAAGCCAAGGCGCGCAAACTGTCACCCATCCACTTGGTAACCACGCTCCATGCTGCTTAACTTAGCTTAGGGAAAGCGAGTGCTCTGACCACTGAGCTCTCCCCGTGTAGCATTCATTAAAGGGGAAACAATCCCATCAAGACGAAGACTTACGTTTTTCTCACAAACAAACATGTTGTGTGGTTGAATAAAACTCAAGTTGGATTTTTATTCTTTGGGGCGCCTCCTTTATTCTTTTGGCTTTTCTGTCTTGTCCCACCCTTTAATTAAACCCACTCCTTCACATTCAATCGAATGTGTGTGTGTGTGTTGTGTGGGGTGGTGTGTGTGTTGGGGAATGTGTGTGTGGGTTGTTTGTGTGTGTGGTGTGTGGGTGTGTGTGTTTGTGTTGTCTTCAATTTAACGTCTGTTACCCTAAGTGATATTAGACGAATATTGACGTGTGTTTGTGTGTGTTTGCGGGTGTGTGGTTGTCTGTGTGATGGTGTGTGCTGTAAGTCAAAACCAAAGTCAAGTCAAAATTTTTATTCTCAAAGGCCAAAGCCTCAGTATGTGTGTGTTTTGGTTTTTTGTGTGTGTGTGTGTGTGTGTGTGTGTGTGTGTGTGTGTGTGTGTGATATCTGTGGGGTTCGGTCATTGATGAGCTGTGGATGAGGTCATAAGGAAACAGTTCTGGCCACGGGAACAGGGTGAAAGACATCGTCATCGCGCTGATCTTAAAGCTGACCTTATCTAACTGCTTGCCTCTCTATCTGTATGTATGTGTTATTCCTCCCTCCAAGATTTTGCCTCTGTATCTGCCTGCCTGTCTGTCTGTCTGTCTGCCTGTCTGTCTGTCTGGCTGCCTATGTCTTTGTCTGTCTCTGTGTGTATCACTCTCTCTGTATGTCTGTGTCTGTCTTTCTGTCTGTCGATCTCTTTTACAGTCTCTCAATCTGTCCCACGCCTCTAGAAGTTTATACCCATCTGCCTATCCATCTAGTAACATATTTGTCCCTCTACCTACCTACCTATCTATTTCTCTACCTGTCTATCTATCTAGCCATATCTCTGTCCAGCGATGTATCACACACAGATTACGCGTAGATACATATGTAGATTATTATAGCTTCATATATATATATATATATATATATATATATATATATATATATATATATATATATATATATATATATATATGTATATATATGTATATATATGCACACGCATGCTCAGAAAGACTTACACACCGTATGATGCATGCACAGACGGACAGATACGCATGCATGGACAGAGAAGTACTATGCATACACAAGAACTAGTGTACGAGCGTTGTGAGGAATGACTAGGTATATTTTGGCAAAGCTGAAAAATTGCAACCAAAAGAAAAGACAATAGTGTTTACTGACAGTCAGATAGGCAAGCAGCAGACAGACAGAAAGACAGACAGATAAACAAACACAGACAGACGCACAGATAAAATAATAAAGAGGCAGACAGACTGATCAAATCTGGCTGAAATATCGCACGCGCGCACACACGCACACGCACACACTCACACACACACACACACACACAAAAACACACCGACATGCAATCAGATACCATACATCTCTCTCTCCCTCCCTGAAGAGCTCTCTCTCTCTCTCTCACTTGAGTTGGCAGGGGAAAAAGTAGGGATGAAATAGAACCGAATGTTGTTTTCATGCCGATAATCTATTTCTGTCAAAAACAACAAAGTCCTGGAGACTGGAAACTGAAGGAGAGAACAGGCGAAGGTGTTCAGGCAAAAGCCCCCTTCTGGCCAGTGTCTTGTGGCCTGAGAGGGACTCTGCTGGACTTGAGTGTCATTGGGTGTAAGTCTCCAACGTTTTCTAGTATTGATATACACACAAAAAAGAGAAATACACTGCATCATAAAAAAACTAGGAAAAATGGATCGGCGGTCTAGAGGTAACACACTTGCCTAGAAAGGGAAAAGTCCGAGTTGGAAGTATGCGGTGGTTTGATCCCCGTTTGGGCCTGAAACTCCCCACCCCCTATCCATTAGACCATGAATGGTGGTCTTGGTGCTAGTCTTTCGGATGAGACGATAAACCGAGGCCCCGTGAGTTATACACAATAATAACGCACGTAAAAGAACCCACGGCAACAAGAGAGTTGTCCCTGGCAAAATTCTGACGGAAAAAAGCCGTCCTGACAGGGAAACAATACAGTTGCAGACAGGAAAAAAAAAGGGTGGCGCTGCTCTTGTGGCGACGCGCTCTCCCCTGGGAGAGCATCCCGAACTTTACGTAGAGAAATCTGCCGTAACTGAAAGTGGTACCAAAAAAACAAACAAACAACCAAGTAAAATTAATATATGTATCCAAGATCGACGCTGACATTTTGGAATATTTTTTCACTCAGCAAATTGATAATCCTGAACATAAATTTGGATAAAATTGTTGGCAAGACTGACCCTATTATTAATATTTCATGACACATGGAATGTTGAGCCTGCTTTGCTGTGTTATGTGGTATTTTAGTGCTAATACCTTGTTGCAAATTGTGTAGCATTGTACTGTAATGTATTGGGTTGAATGTGTCGCGTGGTATGGCGTGCTGATGTACTGTATAGTATTGTGTCGTATTTCTCACTGGTTTATACTGTACTGACCCCCGTGGGGATGCCGGGGGCCTTCAGTACAAATAGTCTCCCCATATTCTCGAAATTCTGTGCTAGAAATTTCCTCTTTTCTATCACTCTCTTTGTTTCTGCCTTGTTCCTTTTCTTCCTGTCACCTTCTTCTTGTCTGTTTTATTCCTTCTTGGTCCGTTCTCCTGCATTTATTTTCCTAGAAAGACTTAAAAGATAACAAATCTCTCTAATGCCGAAGTTAAATGCGCTGAGCTTGACTTGTAAGGCGCTTAACGGCAGCGTGACTCATTTTCGCTCATATAACAGCCAACGATAGTTGCTGTCTGAGCTTTCGACGAAGAATATTGAGCTGCACTGTACGATATACACTTACGGTCACGGTAAAATTGTCTGTCTTACCAAGGAGAGAGACAATGACAATGACAATGACATTTTTTTTTCGAAGATAATGAATAAGCACCCATGTGCTTTTTTACATCTAATCCCCGTCCTTAGGGATATATATGATAATAAAATAAAATATGGCCTATACCAATACACTCACACAGTATACGGGAAAAAATCTACACCACCATCACCACCACCCTAAAAAAAATCACCCGAAAGAGAGAGAGAAAAAGCAACAAGTAATAAAGAAATCAAAATAGACACCACAGAAACAACCGAAAAAAAATAGCAAAGAAACCGAGGGCAAAATAAAAGCAGCAACAAGAACAAGGGGAGAGGGGACAACCGAATATATCCCCTCCAAAAAAGCAAACCCAAACCAAACCAAACCAAAGCAGAACAAAACAAAACCAGAGAGTGAGAGAGAGGCAGAGAGACAGAGACAGACACAAAGACAGAGAGAGCACATTACCACAAGTACAACACAACCCATTATTTTTTTTAAAATTCTGCGTGGGTAGGGATTTCGTCTACAAGTGTAGCTTTGAAACATAGCAATTCCCTTGTTGGTGTGGCTCTTTAAATTTTCTATTTTATTATATATATATATATATATATATATATATATATATATATATATATATATATATATAATATTGAGAAGATATAGTAAGGATAAACACACACACACACACACACACACACACCACACACACACACACACACACACACACACACATATATATATATATTATATATATATATATATATATATATATATATGTATATGTATATATATATATATATGTATATGTATATATATATATATATATATATATATATATATATATATATATATATATATATATATATATATATATATATATATGTTGGTGTGGCTCATTTTCACGCACTAACCACATGCAACGTACGGAAACATCGGTTTATCCTATCATCTGAAAGACTAGCATACAAACTACCACGAAACCAGGCGTGGCCGGGTTGATCGGAGGAAAGTTCAGAAACATGTAGATTTGAACCTGAGCCTAACTCTTTCCAAATGGGTACCTGCCTTACCACTGTGTTATCGATTCGTGCACAAACAGCTCAATTTCCACCCAAAATACAATTCACTGGAGGCCATTTGCTTTCTGGGGGGAAAATCAATTAGACACTGTCCTATGAAGTAATGAAATATAAAATGTCTGTCATGTTTCAAGTAGCAATGTTAAGAAGTGTCACATTTTGAGCTCGGATTTTATCTTATCTAGTCTGTCAGTCAGTCAGTCAGGCTGTCTGTTTGTCTGTCTCTCTGTTTTAATCTCTCTTTCAGTCTCCCTCTCTCTCTCTCTTCTCTCTCTCTCTCTCTCTCTCTCTTCTCTCTCTCTCCTCTCTCTTTTTCTCTCTCTCTCTCTCCTAGATTTTTTCTCTCCCCTCCCTCCCGCCCACACACACACACACACAATTTGAGGTCTCACAATAACAAGTCATTGTGTAAGAAAACACCATGAATGACACAGAGAGGACAAGTAAAAGCTTTCTAGCCTACCCACCCTCCTCTTTGGCACCCTCCTCCACCCTTTACCCTCTACCCTCCCCCGCCCCCATCCATTTGTAAATACGTGAAAAAGCACACATGTAATGGATCTCACCAGACAAGGGAGAGCATCACGATAGGTGGTTATGGGAATTTGCTCGTGTCTAAAACTGGCATTATATTTTTGTTCACTAAAAAAATGTTGATTATGTTTATTTGTTTGTGATACGATCAGTTATGGAAGTTACATGTACGATGTCGATATAATATATATTATGAGCTATACTAACATAAGACAAGCTGAGTATGGGAGCTTAGTTATGCCTTAAATCGGCATTACGTTTTTCCCCACTAAAAAAGTGGATACTTATTGAATTATTAGCAATAATGAGGAATAAAATGCACCATGTTGACATGCATACACTACAAAAAACAGAGGATTTCTATGTTGACATACGAATAGTGCATACATAAATGTCTTGTTTTCAAAAATACTCTTCGCACGTCCAAAATCAAACCTTTGTGTTGGTTTACAATAACTATCGTGTGTGTATCACTGTTGCTGCATTTTTAGGATTGGATGTTTCTGCGTGAAATAATAACAATAATAATGAATGAAAGTAGCTGGTTAGTTGGATCGATGATTTACAAGGTTAGTACGTTAAGCTTCTGTATTGTGCATAGCTTGTCTTTCCAATTTAAAAAAAAATTATCGTTATCGTTATCATTATCGTCATCGTTGACGTCATCATTATCATCATAATCATCATCATCTCATCACATTTCCTTAATTCTTCTTCTTCTTCTTCTTCTTCTTCTTAATTCTTCTTCTTCTTTCTTGTTGTTGTTGTTGTTCTTCTTCTTCTTCTTCTTCTTTTTCTTTTTCATATTCAAATATGATACTTTCATTTAGAAACATTCTAATCATTTCAAAGAGAAAACATTTTGAAGCGTATGCAAATTCTTCCTTCGGTTACTTCAAACCCCTTTGCTAGAAAAGTTTGTTGAAAAGATGATACTTGTACAACTTGTTGAAATCAGTAAAGGAACATTATTTAGATCGTTAGCAGTGTGGCTATCGATCAAAAAGAGAAATCAAAATATGAACACCGACAACCTGATAACCCACATGCAGAAATAACCTCTAGAGGAAAAGTGGGTCAGGGGCACTTCGATTCATCTTATTTCGTGGCCGGACTGTCACATATGTAAATGACACTTCCTTGTTGATCGTAGACAGCATTTGGTTGCACATAAGGATTAGGTTCCGGGTCACTTAGTATCTTCTTTAGAGTGCCAGTCAGGAAAAAAATAGTTTGCTGGTTATCAGAGATTTTTTAAAAGTATTTTTTAAAAATGCACTGTGTACTTGTTTTGGGGATTAAGGCCATAGATTAACACCAGGTAGTGATGAGAAAGTTGGAAATTATCATCAAAAGAAGATTACTTGTGTTCTACAGTGTTGAACCCGCGCTTGCATATTGGGATGAGGCTGCTAGCAGACGAAAATAGGACTGAGGAGGTACAATGTTTCCTTAAAAATAACCCCTTCAAAAGTTTAATCCTACCAAATTTGTTCGTATTGTCCTGAGTTTTTAGTCAGGGGCTAGTCTTTCACACAAAAAAGTGTTTGTTTCTTTTTTAATTTCTGTAGATGCCTTAGAACGAATGCAAGAGTGATATAATGAAAATAGAAGAAAAAAAATCTGCAAAACGCTAACCGTGGTGTGTAACTTGTATTAATGAACGTCAACACAACCTGCAGTGTACCATCAGAAACGGAAAAGTTGTCTGAGGTTGATATTTACTTGGACTACCTATAACTATAGCTCAATGGTCAGACCATTCACTTTTCCCCCCAGCCAAGTTAAGCAGCATCGAGCGTGGTTACCAGTTTGGATGGGTGACCGTTTGTGCGCCTTGGCTTCAGAACAGTTCCCCCAGTTCCCCCAGCTGTAAATGGGTACCTGCCCTCTTTAGGGTCAGGGAAGGAAAGCAGCGAGGGAGAAAAGATGTGCACCGCCCTCAGATTGCTGGCCCCCTAGAAAAGTGAGGTCTCTGATGCCTCGCTCCCCTACGGCCTTATAGGTTATGGGACACCTTTACGTTTACCTATAACTATGACGAAGAGCCGAGGACCGAGATGGATGGAGGAGGCTTGACACGGCATCGTCTTTTGTGTCTCCTCCACGACCGCCAAGGCCACGGGACTGATGATGATGATGATGATGATGATGACGCAGTACTTTGAAAACAGTCATGTATGTCAACACGATATCGACACCCAGTGCTCATGCTGACAGTAATTCAAAGGTGTGGTGAGGGAGACATGATGCACGTGGCTGATCCCCAGGGGGCATAATCTGGGAACATAGCCAGGGCCATAACGTGGGGAATGCTCAACAATTACAAGATATCGTGCCAGACAGTTCCTGTTGATCTCGTGCAGGCGTGCGTGTGTGAGTGGGTGGGTGGGGGGTGGGGTTTGGCGCATGCGCGCGTGCGTGTGTGTGAGTGTGTGTGTTGTGTACGTGTTTTTGTGTTTGTGGTTGGGGGTGGGGGGTCAGAGAGAGAGAGAGAGAGAGAGAGAGAGAGAGAGAGAGAGAGAGAGAGAGAGAGAGAGAGTGTGTGTGTGTGTTTGTGTGTTTGTGTGTGCGTTATGGTGTGGTGTGGTGTTGGTGGTAGTAGTGGTGGTGGTGTGTGTTTGCGTGTGTAGTGTGTGTGTTGTGTGTGTGTAAGAGTGTGTGTGTTGTGTGTGTGGTGTTGTTGGGTGTGTGCATGTGTGTGTGTGTGTGTTTGTTTCTGTGAGCTTGTGTCTGTCTGAGTGTGTGTGTTTAGACTCAGAAATAAAGAGGAAAACATACAGAAAAACACAACAAAACCCACAAACAGAGAGAAGAGAAATGCAAAAAAACCAACCCCCCAAAACCCCACAGAAGACAAGCTTGGCTGGCCTCGCTTTTATTTTTCCCTCTCACCTCCACAACTCTTCCTCGCTCGTTTCTCACAAACACACTGCTAGGTAAAAAGAGAAGAAACAGACTGATGCATCTTGCTGCCTAATTGAAACAGGTTATAACGGAATCCACGTAGATCGGTGGTCTAGAGGTAACGCGCCTGCCTAGAAAGCCAAACGTCTGGTTCGGAAGTGTGCAGTGGTTCGATCCCTGTTTG
>CM054143.1:28891314-28896314 GCA_028751875.1 Rapana venosa | reverse complement strand
TATGTATTGTTATCGTGATTACGCTCAGTGTGCAAACTACTTTGTTGTTGCAGAATGCAATTTGAGAAATACACGTAGTTGCCGAGAATTGTAAATAGAAATAAACTGCTATGGATGAGGCGTGGAGAGGGGTCTCTGCTGCATGGGCAACAGTGTTACCCACCTTATTGACTTACCCAGGCTGTGCGCTGTGGACAGGTCACTTCAGCTTTGCTGTACAGCGTTGACACAACGCGGGAAGCAGCAGCCTGCCCGTTATAAGTCAACTGGCTCAGAGTCGGACGCCAGGGCTGCTTCCAAATACAGCCCAGGCAGACAGACCAGCCTCAGACTTCATCTGTGCCCTCTGCCATAAGGACTGTCTGTCATTCCCGTGTTGGACTGGCTAGCCACAGCCGACCCTGTACCAGAATAAACACCTAGAACGCAACGCCACAGTCTTACGATACTGAATGCTATGGATGCAGAGATGAAAACAAAAAAAGTATGTCAGTCCATTTTTGACCAGCCGATTTCAAACAAAGATGGCTAGAAGACATACAGCGCAGTAATCCCTGTTACTAATTGAATGGATGTACATTCAAGTGGGAATAGTCCAACCGATAATACATTGTTTCATAAGAATGAGATCCCGAATTGTGAATATTAAGAAAAAGTGTATGGTGGTATCTGTTTTTAGGGACTGCCTGAACCAGTTTAAAGAAAATAACATGTTCATTGACGACATTCATGTTGTAGGCACCTAACAACCCTCGTTGTGTTGCTTCTATTCTTCTTCCAATGCGTGTCATTCGGCAGACGCAACTGATCACTATACAACTGTATTTTCTCATTACATTATTGCCGATGAGAGCAGAAGGAAAGGATGCAGACGTTCAACATCCTACCTTGCCAACTTCACCGAGGTCAGTGGTGCGGGAGAGGGGGGGGGGGGGGGGGGGGGGGGGGGGTGCAGGAGATCGCAGAACTCAGCAGAGACAGAACAAACAGGATGACCAACCCCGGTGGCATTGCGTGGAGCTCCTAGCAACAACAGCGGAACTGTTGAACTGAGTTGAAAGTTCTGTTTATGTCACACAAGCAGTGACATTATAACTCTGGGAGGCTACTGACCCCATCCCACTAATACGTACAAAATGGGTCATGTCTAGCCTCAAAACACACTTATTTCCTACCTGAGACTTTCCCCCACATATCTGTCCCTAGTTTTCAACAGCATCTATCACCTCCTAAGTGTGTTCGCGAGTGTGTGTGTGTGTGTGTGTGTGTGTTTGTTTGTGTGTGTGTTTGTTTGTGTGCGTGTGTGCGTGCGTACATGCGTGCGCGCGCATGGGTTTGAAATCTGTTGTTCATTATGTTTAAGGAGAGTTGTATGCGTGTAAATGATTTGAGTGCAAGCGCTTCGATTTGTTTGTTTTTTTACAAGATTCAGCGCTAAATAAATTCCATATATTATCATTATTATCATTATTTATTAATGTACAGGATATTGAAAAGTGTTGGACCATCTTCCAAGATAGCATCGTTCTAGACAGCTTTGCTCTGACCAGTTCTCTTGTAGCCTGGAGAGCTATTTATCCAAACAAAACTTGCTGTACTTCTATCCTAAAGTATCGAAAGGGGTGGTAGTACGTAAGAGGATCTTCTTTGGACAGTGCCAGATATCAGTAAGTGGGTGGCAGCTTGGCTGGTGAGACAAGTAGAGACAGAAACTGAGACGAGAGACGAGACTGTCAGACAAGGAGTAGAAGGAGGGAAGCAGGGAAGGAAAGAGAGAAACAAAAGAGAGAGAGAGAGAGAGAGAGAGAGAGAGAGAGAGAGAGAGAGAGAGAGAGAGAGAGAGAGAGAGAGAGAGAGAGAGAAGAGAGAGAGAGAGAGAGAGAAGAGAGAGAGAGAGAGAGACAATGACAATGACAAATTCTTTTATTTCGAGGATAATGAATAAGCACCCGTGTGCTATTTTACATCCAGTCCCCTCCCTTAGAGAGAGAGAGAGAGAGGCATGCAAACAGACACACAGACACAGAGAGAGAGACAAAGAGGTTGGGATTTAAAATAATTTTATTCGTTTCTATCGAGGATAATGGAATAAGCACTTGTGTGCTTTTTTAAATCCAGTCGGAGAGAGCGAGAGAGAGAGAGAGAGAGAGAGAGAGAGAGAGAGAGAGAGAGAGAGAGAGAGAGAGACAGACAGACAGACAGACAGACAGACAGACAGACAGACAGGCAGACAGAGAGAGAGACACAGACACAGACACAGAGACACACATAGAGAGAGCGACAAAGACGGAGAAGAGGAGGCCGCATTTTTTCACACTAAAAAGAGAGATCTGCAAGTAGAGAGTTTCACACACAACAGCTGGTGCTGACAAGTCAAAAATTAACATGAAAGAACGCGGTGAGTTGTTACGTGTTGTAATCATTCATTATGTTCTTGGCAATGGTTCACCCTCTTTTCGCAGACCATAAAGCACAGAAACCAATCCTTAGCCAGTCCTGAGGGCAATGACAATGACAATGACAAATGTTTATTGTAATAAGCATTTACTCCCATTTAAAGGGGGGACAGCGGGAGAGGGACAGGGCACAAGACACAGATTTTAGAAAAATGACAACGTAAACAATAACAGACAGCCCCAATGAACCTCATGCCATGGAGTCCATATCATGGTTTTATAATTGTTTCAACTTATCACTTTTTACCTTATCATATATTCATACTCAAACAGTCACAAATAATAATTATTATGTGGAGCCAAATGAAATCATGACTACGACTGCCCTTCGTCAAATTTTTTCTTTGCACTAGCTGTGTTTTATCAGAACTGTACTGTTTCATGTTATCTATCATTGGACTGAACATATTCAATAACGTCTCTACAAGTAACTTCAGACTCTCTCTCACTGGAAATACTCGTAATCTTCAACACACTCCCAGATTCTGCCTCAGTCTCAGCATTACCTGCACACCTGCACTACTTCAGAATTGTTGTCGTTCATCTCATTCACACTGTCACAGACATAATCCATTGCCTCATTCACATCATTACAATCATACTCAGAGTCATTTAGTTCATTTCCATCTTTACCACATAGGTCACTCACTGCGTCATTGTATGATATGGCCACTGTCTCTCTCCCAATTGTTGCCTCATGTCAATTTGCTGACTGCACTGATAATGATTTGAAGCACAATGATCATCACAACCTGGAGTGTTCATAACAGTGTCACCCTCAGTTGGGTCAGCAGCATAAAACAAACTGGGGGGTATTGGAAGACACAAACCTGAGGGAGACTGCATCACATTGCCTTTTCCTGTCAGTTACTTCTGAGCGTTTCTGCTCTTTTTCTGTCTCTGTTAACCTGAGACGGACACTTCCTTCGAAACGTTGCATTTTGAAGTGGAGTGACAGGGGTATAGCCGTTAGTTTTACTACTCAGTCTGAGCACGACTACAGTTTGTTCTCCTCTGCTACCTACTTTGAATGAAGAAATCGCCATTTCTTGTAAAGCAGAGTTTAGCAGACACTCTAACATTGCTGGAAGCCCTGTCACTGGCATTCTGAAAGTCAGCACACGTGAAAACAGAAAAAAAAATCACCACACTGCAGAAGAGAGCGTCTTGCTGGTAGCCAAGCAAAGGAGAGAATCCCAGTTCTGAGGGCAGAAGTACAGAAAAGTAGGCTGGGTGTGGGGTGACAGCACACGTGTGTGTCATTGGAACTATCGCCGTTTCATTCAGTGGGTCATTATCACTTATCCATCGCACGCTGAAGTCGGATGCGCTGGGCCTGACTTGTCAGGCGCTTAGCGGCAGCGCAGCACATTTTTTTTGCTCTTACGACAGACAAAAATAGTTGCTGTCTCAGCGTTCGACGAAGAAGAAGTATCAATGGAGTGTAGATACTATCCAGAACACAGTATTTTGCTGGTCTATATGCTGAACACCAAAATCCACGAAGAGAGAAAAAGATGTGATACGAGAAGAAAAGCCATCAAAGCTGGTTATTGTTGCATAGGTATTTCAGTTTTTGCTACAAGTAATATATCTGGATGTAATAACTGAGACTATGTACACAGAGAGAGAGTCTTTTTTTTAATTATTTTTTTATTTTATTTCGAAGATAGTGGAATAAACATCTATGTGCTTTTTTCATCCAGTCCCAGTGTTTATGCAGTTTCGTAAATTCCGTCATCCGTTCCCACCGGCACACAATAGTCTACTCTTTTGAACGGGGAGAGGGGACGGGATAGCCTAGTGGTCAGAACATTGCGTTCGCAATCTGAAGACCCGGGTTCGATTCTCGTTCAAGGGGGGTATTTTCCCCTGGAGTTAACATCAATGCAGACTCCACTTTCCCCAAAGTCCTTCGGATGAGACTATAAACCGAAACCCCGTGTGCGAACGCACGCAGAACATCTTGCGCACACGTTAACTCCTGTTCCGCTTTTCGTAAGAGTAGGCCATTGTGTGCCCGTGGGAAGAGATGACAGAATTTACAAAACTGCATACACACGGGGACTGGATGTAAAAAAGCACATGAGTGCTTATTCCATTATCCTCGAGATAAAAAAAATTGGATTAAAAAAAAATGTATACACAAAATACAAATGCGGAACGGGTTTTAATTAATGTGTGCGCAAGATGTTCTGTGTGCTTTTCACCCGAAGGACTTTTGGGGAGAGTGGAGTCGGCACTGATGTTAACCTCAGAGGGACAAAAATATTCGAACGAGATTCGAACCCGGGTCAGCAAATCACGAATACATCACTCTAACCACCAGGCTATCCCATCCCCCGTTGAGAGAAAGAGACTGACAGACAGACAGAGACATAGAAAAAAGAGAGACATAGACAGACAGACGGAGAGAGAGAGAGACAAAGCGACATACAGAGAGAGACACACACAGAGAGACAGAGATAGTGTAAAGTCTCTGTGTGTGTGTGGGTGAGGGGGGTGGGGGTCATTGGAAGCTTCCAGTGCTGTCTGCAACAGTGT
>CM054143.1:28866314-28883814 GCA_028751875.1 Rapana venosa | reverse complement strand
GCATCGGTGGCAGAACGATCACAAACCTCCGCTTCGCAGATGACATTGATGGAATAGCAGGATCAGAAAAAGAGCTTGCCAGCCTAACAGAACACTTGGATAAGGCCTCCAAAACATACGGCATGGAAATCAGTGCAGAGAAGACCAAACTGATGACTAATAACACCAACGGCATTAGCACTGATATCAGGGTTAATGACCAGAAGCTGGAAACAGTTCAAAGCTTTAAGTACCTGGGAGCCATTGTATCCGACCAGGGATCCAAGCCAGAAGTAGTATGCAGGACTGCACAGACAATAACAGCTTTGTCAAAACTAAACACCATCTGGAGAGATAAGAATATCTCACTTATCTCCAAGATCAGACTAATGCGCTCCCTTGTCATATCCATATTTCTGTATGCCTGTGAATCATGGACCCTGACTGCAGATTTGGAGAGAAGAGTACAGGCAGTGGAGATGAGATGCTTTCGGAGACTCCTTGGCATCTCCTACAAAGACCACATAAGCAACGAAAGCGTGCATAACAGAATCCAGCAAACCATTGGACCCTATGAGAACCTTCTAACAATCGTGAAAAAGCGTAAACTTAAGTGGTATGGGCATGTCACAAGATCCCAAGGAATTACAAAGACAGTTTTGCAAGGCACTGTCCAAGGAGGAAGAAGAAGAGGCAGACCAAGGAAGAGCTGGGAGGATAACATCAGTGAATGGACAGGCCTAGAACTCAACAAAACCCTGAGAAAGGCAGAACAGAGAGAGGAATAGAGGGAACTGGTTGTTGAGTCTTTGAGGGTGCCCCCACGGTCGTCAGACTACGGGACAGATAGATAGATAGATAGATAGATAGATAGATTGCTTACTATTGGGTTTTTTCCTGCTAGTTTTGTCCACTTTTTCTTGCGCAATAATGCATACCATGCATTTGGCTGCTGGAATGGAAAAAAGGCAAGAGAATCGTGTTCGTAGGACGGTGAGACAGCAACTATCGTTCTATGTCATATGAGCGAAAATGCGTTGTGCTGCCATCAGACGCCTGAGCAGTCAGGCCCGGGGCATCCAACTTATGGAATGAAGGGGAATTGTGTTCTGTGAAGCATTTTAGGGAATAAAAGGCAGAGGAATGGAATAAGAAGGCAGAAAATAGAACAAGAACGGGATGACAGAAAGAAAAACGAACATGGTAAAAAGCACTAAGACAAAAATGATGTTACTTTCTGTGTTGGAAAAACCCCAGTTTAGAAATCTCATCCAAATAATGCACAATGAGTGAATCATCTCATCTAAGAATCAGTATCGCGAATGGATGTACACACCGGATGAGACCATTTGGGTGTATCCCGGCTTTTTCATATGCCTGACCATATAGGCAGCCATACTACGACTTTTGAGTATGTTATCTCCATTACAAAAAGAGCGCAGTTTTGTTATTTATTATTTTAAATCGAGGATAATGGAATAAGCACTTATGTGCTTTTTTACATCCAGTCCCCGTTCGTAAATTCTGTCATATGTTCCGATCGGCACACAATGGCCTACTCTTACGAAAAGCGGAAACGGATTTAACGTGTGCAGAATATGTTATGGCTAAAGCATGTCATTGCAGAAGATAACTTCAAGCTAAACGCTTTCTGAACGCAAATCTTTCACATTCAAGTTACATTGTCCACCAATTAAAGCTTGGGATATGGACCACGATAGCAGATAAATCAAGAACTCTCTCTCTCTCTCTCTCTCTCTCTCTCTCTCTCCAACAAAGCAGTCAAATCAAGTCAAGTCAAGTCAAAAACACTTTAATCATCCCATGAAGGGCAATTACACAAATTGCAGGTGTGTCCCGAATCAGAAACACGACGCTGCGACAGGACTCTGATCGCATGGGAGATAATCTAATGATTTCCCCCGACATATCTATCTATCTATCTATCTATCTATCTATCTATCTATCTATCTATCTATCTATCTATCTATCTATCAATCTCTATCTCTCTCTCTCTCTCTCTTCCTATATATATATATATATATTATATATATATATATATATATATATATATATATATATATAATCATAATGATACAAGAAATGAAGAAAAAGAACAACATTATCTTCTACTCTTTCTTAAAAGCCCAGAACACAAATATTTTGCCACTCCCATCCAGCAAAAGCAACTCCTGAAAACAAAGAAACAAAAAAACTGAATGACATAATTATGTTTAGACCTCAAAGTATCAATTTTCCAAAACCCTTTCAACAGAAAGCGTTATGAAGCAGGACATGCCACCTTTCTTTCTATTTGTTGGCTTTGTACTTTGGGTATTTTTCGTGTCTTTGTTTTCTGCCCAATATCTGTATCATCTGCCGTTAGATATGAATGGAAAGTGTAAGGTGAGGAGGTGTTTTCCTGTAAAGAGCTATTTGGGGAGGCAAAGACGCTGTGAGGTGATTACTGTGCCTGGTGTGGTGTGTGCTGATGATTTATTTATTTATGTTTATTTCTTTATTTATTGATGTCGTGGATAATGGAATAAGCACTCATGTGCTTTTTTACATCCAGTTCCCGTGTGCATGCGACTTTGTACATGTTGTCATCTGCTCCCACCGGCACACAATGGCCTACTCTGACGAAAAGTGGAACAGGGTTTAACGTGTGCGCAAGATATTGCGCTAATGCTCATGAGAAATCATGCACACTGGGAAAGACACGTTGGATGGAATGAGGTGAAAAAAGAGAAACAAAGAGAGAAAGATTTTTTTTAAATTCTGTTATGTCGAGGATAATGGAATAATCATTCATGCGTTTTTTTATATTCAGTCCCTGTGTGTATGCAGTTCTTTGTAAATTTGTCATCTTTTAAACGGGATTTATTTGTGTGCAAGATGTTCTGCGTGAGAGAGATACGTTTAAAATATTCTAATTTTCTGGGCATACACACTTTTCAAACCCAAGAGTTCCCCAATGAAACAGGAAATAAAAGAAGAAGAATAACAGTATCACCAATTTTTTATACAAAAAGAAAGAAAAGAACAGATTGTACAAAACATTAAAACCAAAAATAGCATGCATTCAGACAACAAAATAGTTATGATTCAAAACCTCTTCCAAATTAATTCGCAGAAAGCGACTTGAAACAGCATGCCACCTTTCTGTCTGTTTGTTTGTTTTGTACTTTGGGACTTTTTTGTCTGTGTGTTTTCTACCCAATGTTTGTTTCATCTGTCATTAGATATGAAAGAGCAGTGAAAGGAGAGGAGTTGCTTCCCTGTGAAGAGCTATTTAGGCCACCAGGGGGCGCTGTGGGGTGGTTACTGTGCCGGAAGTGGTGTGTGTGTGCTGATGGGAAATCATGCGCGCTGGACTGTGACATAAGAATGGAAGAAGATGGACAAAGGTGACAAAAGAAGGAAGAGATCATTTTCTTGGAGACAGAAACACGAGGGAGGGAGGGAGTTAGAGAGAGAGAGGAGAGAGAGAGAGAGAGAGAGAGAGAGAGAGAGAGAGAGAGAGGAGAGAGAGAGAGAGAGAGAGAGAGAAGACAGAGTGAGCGAGACGGAGAGAGATAGAGAGTTTTTTCTCCATTTAATCTTAAAAGCACAAGATCTTCCAATTGATACAGAGCATGAAAGAAAATAACGTCATTTATCTTTTTTTTTAAAAGAAGAAAAAATAGTGTCATTTTTTCCTTAAAAGAAAACCCAATAAGAAAACAGTGTCATTTTCAACATACATGAGAGGGAGAGACTCTTGGAATCTTTTTTTCCATTTCATCTTAAAAGCACAATATCTTCCAAATGATACAGAACGTAAAAGAAAATAACGTCATTTATCTTTTTTTTAAAGAAGAAAAAGTAGTGTCATGTATCCTTAAAAGAAAAACATAAACAAAAACCAGTTATAATGTCATTTTCAACATACAAAATGTTGGAAAAATAAAAACACAAAATAATGTAAGGATTCAAGAAAATATAATAATGAGCAATGATCTAAGCAATGAGACCATGAAATATCTTTTGATGCTACCTCTTTGTTGTTTCTTTTTTGTTTCTCAGCCTGTGTTTGTTTTTATATTGTATTGCTAAACAGCAAGGAGCAGTGCAAGGTGATGAGATGCTTCCCCCTGCGAAGAGCTATTTAGGTCACCAGGAGGCACTGTGGGGTGATTACTGTGCCGGATGTGGTGTGTGCTGCTGATGGGAAATCATGCGCACTGGACTGTGAAATTGGATTGGAAGAAATGATAGAGAGACTGAGATGACAACAAAAACTAGAAAGAGATTGATTTCTAGGTGACTGAAATTAGCCAAAAAGGTAATGGGGGGGGGGGGGTACAGGGATTGGAGAGAACGACAGAAGGAAGGAGACAAGAGTAAGAGAGAGAGAGAGAGAGAGGAGAGAGAGAGAGAGAGAGAGAGAGAAGAGAGAGAGAGAGAGAGAGAGAGAGTAGAGAGAGAGAGAGAGAGAGAGAGAGAGAGAGAGTAAGAGAAGAGAGAGTAAGAGAGAAAATGAGATAGCGAGAGAGGCTGGAGTAAAAGGTGAGATACAGACAGACAGACTGACAGACTGACAGACAGAAAGACAGACAGAAAGACAAGCAGGCAGAGATTGAGAGAGACAAAGAGAGGAAACGTTCTGAAATAGCACAGCCTTTGCTTTTACATTTACGCTTTTGAAAATACAAACATTCTAAGGTGGTATTGAAAAGCGAGGAAAAAAAACTTGACAGTGACCTCTCAAAAAAGAAAAAAAGACCCACAAAACCCCCACAAATGATGATCCTTACTTTCATCAAATTATTTGACTTATCAAAACAAAAAGTATGTATTCAAATAACAATCTATCAGAATTCAAAGAAAATTTGGTATTAGTCTGAAAAGATACTACAATATAATTATCTTATGTTATTTTTTCCCGACGGGTGTATTAATTTTTGTTTTGTTTGTGTGGTTCTAGATATGAAAGAGCGACTTAATGTGAAGAGTTGCTACCCTGTGAAGGGATATTTAGGTCAGCAGGGGGAGTTGTGAGTTGGCAACTGTTCTGGATGGGGTGTGTGCTTCTGATGGGAAACCATGCGCACTGGACTGTGAAATTGGATTGGAAGAAGTGATAGAGAGACTGAGATGACAAACCTAGGATGCGATTAATCATTAGCAGAGAGAGAAAGAAGAGAGAGAGAGAGAGAGAGAGAGAGAGAGAGAGAGAGAGAGAGAGAGAGAGAGAGAGAGAGAGAGAGAGAGAGAGTTACAGTTGACGTGTTAAAAGAAAATAGGACTGACATCATCACACCACAATAAAAAAAAAAGTTCTATCCATAATCATGTACCTTCCTTCTTAAAGATTATAAAGGTGGTTGGTTTTTTAGCTTTAACAGTTATTCACAAAACGACACATACAACATACATACATCAGAATAACGTTAGATATGACTTAGACATAATTATTTTAAAGTAATGCTCAGTAAATTTTATATGTATAACAATGGCAATATTTCAAATGGAACAGGAAGATATTTTATATGAAACCATAACAAACTAAATAAGCAAGCTCTCAAATTTGTCGTTACCTAGCTAGCAGTCCAATGTTCTCTAATGGTTAGTTTTACTTTACTTATGCGATCATGTCAGCCCACCATGAAGGTATTCGCACTCCGATTTCAGGGATGCTATTTAAACACAGCACTCCCCGCAGTCGGAATGCGGCTACCTTAATGATGGGCAGAAATTGTCATATATGCAAAAATCACAACGTTGGCGAATCTGGGAGCTCTAGGCAAGTAGCCCCCCCCCCCCCCCCCCCCCCCCTCCCCCTCCTTCTCAACCCCTCGACCCACCCCTGTAAAGAAAGGAAGAAATCAACGAAAGCCAACACCAGTGTGCATGCCTTTGAAGGTATTCCCCTAAGGAAATAGGGTTCGGGGTACCTTGTTATAGACAAGGAGGGATTGCTGTCCTGGCTAATGGTTTAAAGCAGTTTGAAATTTCCAGTTTTCCCCCACACTGCCCTTGTTTCTCTTAGGACCTCAGAAAACAGAAAAGGAAATTATCTGTCAGAAAGAGAAGGGGATATTACATCGATGTTGGCAGCGCGTGGGCTCGCGTGCACGCGCAAGCGCGCACGCACACACATACACCTATATAAGTATGCACGCACACATGCAAACACACACATACACATGTGCCTGTGAAAGCAAGCACGTACGAACGCACGCATACACACACACAAACACGCACACACACACACACACCACGTGCAAACATACACATACACACACACACCGCACATGCACGAAAAAAACACACAAAACACATACACACACATACACTGAAAGAGAGAGAAAGAAAGAGAGACAGAAAGAGAGACAGAGACAGAGACAGAGATAGACAGAAAGCAATAAATGACATGGCAAAAGAAAATAAGACTGGCATCATTACATCACATTAGAAAAGGTTCAATCCATTTCACGCACCTTTCTTCTGAAAGATTCTAAGGATTATAAAGCTTTAACAGCTATTCACAAAAAAATACGTATGTAGCATTCCATTTTCAAGGATGATATTTAAACACACTACTCCCCAAAGTCGGAATGTGGCTACATTATATTCTATCTATCTATCTGTCCCGTAGTCTACGACCGTGGGGGCACCCTCAAAGACTCAGCAACCAGTTCCCTCCATTCCTCTCTCTGTTCTGCCTTTCTCAGGGTTTTGTTGAGTTCTAGGCCTGTCCATTCACTGTTATCCTCCCAGCTCTTCCTTGGTCTGCCTCTTCTTCTTCCCCCTTTGGACAGTGCCTTGCAAAACTGTCTTGTAATTCCTTGGGATCTTGTGACATGCCCAAAACCATTTAAGTTTACGCTTTTCACGATCGTTAAAAGGGTTTCTTATAGGTCCAAGGGTTTTGCGGGATTCTGTTATGCACGCTTTCTTTGCTTTAGTGGTCTTTGTAGGAGATGCCAAGGAGTCTCCGAAAGCATCTCATCTCCACTGCCTGTACTCTTCTCTCCAAATCTGCAGTCAGGGCCCATGATTCACGGGCATACAGAAATATGGATATGACAAGGGGAGCGCATTAGTCTGATCTTGGAGATAAGTGAGATATTCTTATCTCTCCAGATGGTTTATTTTTGACAAAGCTGTTATTGTCTGTGCATCCTGAATACTACTTCGGCTTGGATCCCTGGTCGGATACAATGGCTCCCAGGTACTTGAAGTTTTTGAACTGTTTCCAGCTTCTGGTCATTAACCCTGATATCAGTGCTAATCCCGTTGGTGTTATTAGTCATCAGTTTTGGTCTTCTCTGCACTGATTTCCATGCCGTATTTTTTGGGGAGGCCTTATTCAGGTGTTCTGTTAGGCTGGCAAGCTTTTTTTTCTGATCCTGCTTTTCCATAAATGTCATCTGCGAAGCGGAGGTTTGTGTTTCGTTCTGCCACCAATGCGACTGATCCTTCATGATGTTCCAGTGCATCACCATGATTCTCTCAAGGAAGATGTTGAAAAGAGTGGGTGAGAGTAGACAGCCCTGCCTTACTCCAACTGTTGTTCGAAACCATTCTCCAATGTTGTTGTTGTAGTACACTGCACTGGGGGGCCTCGCTGTACAGCTGTTTGATGACTCTGATCAGGTTTGCATTGATGCTGTACAAATTCAGGGTTGCCCACAAACTGCATGCCACACCCTGTCAAATGCCTTCTTAAAATCGTAAATACGTGGTAAGGTCCCTTTTTGATGTTGAAGGGACCGCTCACATAGTATTCTGAGGTTGCATATCTGTTCTGTTGTGCTGCGCCCTGCTCTGAAACCTGCTTGTTCCCAGCAATGATGGTCTCTGCTTGTGGCTTCCCGTCTATTCAATATTATCTGCAGCATGACCTTGCTTGGGACATATGAGGCTGATTGTGCGGTAATTATGGCATTGTTGTAGATTTCCTTTCTTGGGGAGGGTGATGATGAGTGACTGCGTCCATGGGGTTGGCCATTTTCCTGTCTGCCAGAAACTTGTTGCAGATTTCTTAGTAGGGCGCTGATCATGGCTTCCCCTCCAGCTTGGACCAACTCAGCTTTGGAATGTGTCAGCCCCTGCTGACTTCCCCTTTTTCAGCGATCTGACTGCTGTTTCCACTTCTTCTCGGAGGATAGGGTGACTGTCTGTGTCTTTGCTTTCGGGTACATTAAGGACTTCTGGATCTCCTGCGGTTCTATAGTTATACAGGTCGGAGCAGTATTTTTGTCCATCTGTTCAGAATATCCTGGTCGTCAGTGAGACACTTCCCATTTTTGTCTTGGATTGTTAAACCTTTTCTCTGTTTCGTGCTAGTCAGGTCTTTTCAACCAGCTGATATATCTTTCTTGCTATTTTTTCTTGATGTTCTCTTCAAAGTCCCTTTGGCACTGTTCACCGATCCATTTCTCTTTTGCCTCCGTCATGGACTTCCTGATTTTTTTGTTGACTGCCCTATATTGTTCTGCTCTTTTTTTGTTTCATTTTCTTTTTCTTCAACTCTCTACGCTTGTCGCATAGTTGTAGGATGTTAGGTGTGACCCATGGTTTTTTGACTGGTCGGCGTTTGCCAAGAAGCTCGTTTGCTGTTTCAGTCACCGCTGTATTGAAACTATTCGTCATGATCTATGTCTGAGTCTATCACAGTGAGTGCTGCAAACTTTCCACCTATCCTTGCTTGAAAAATTTCTAATACCCTGGGTCCTTTAGCTTCTCGAGGTCAAATTTGATCCTGATGTTGTTCCGCTTGTGGATTTTCTTTAGACGTGTCGGAAAAATCATCATCAAAGATCAAAGATCACTCCCAAAGTCTGCTCCTGGAAAACTTCGTGTCTGTGCGATGTTAACGCTAGACGAAACCGTCTTTTCACCATGATGTAATCTTTTGGTTGTGGTGTTCTCCATTTGGGCTATGCCATGTCCATTTTCTGGATTTCTTGTGTGGGCCAAGTGTATTCACTAGCTGGAGGTGGTTTTTTACTGGCAAACTCCAGGAGTCTCAAGCCTCTTTCATTTGATTGGTTATTACAATGTGGCCCACAAACGCCCTCCCAGTCTTTCCATGCATCTTCTCCTACCTTGGCGTTCCAGTCGCCTTGCACAACGAGGATGTCTTTCTTGGGTGTTTGATTCAGAACCTCTTGTACTGGTCATAAAATTCTTCTACGCTTCATCTGTGCAGTCTGATGTAGGGGCGTATGCCTTACTATAGTTATTTTAAAGGGGGGTTTGCTCTCGGGCGGAGGGTAATAAGTCTGCTGGACACAGGCTGACAGCTCATGACGGTGTTCACGGTGTCTTTGTGAACGAGAAACCCCACCCGTGTCATGTTTATCCTGTTTTCCACTGTAGTATAATTTGTGGTCTTCCTGGGTCGTTGTTTCTCCCATGTTTTTCCACCTACTTCGCAGAGCCCAAAGGGATGTGCCATTGATATCGGGACATCTCATGTGTCAGTTCTTCCACTTTGCCTGCAGCTCTTAGTGTCCGTACATTCCATGTGCCAATGATGGTGTTGTTTCTGGCACGAATTTTGCTGCGTTTTACATCAGTAGCATACTTTCGACATCGTCCTGATGAGCAACAGAAGGCGCGGTCCTGGTAACCCGGGCGACGACCGATCCGGGATGGAGATTCTGGCTTGTTTGGTCATTGGTGTATCTTGGGCAAATCAAACCTGGCGGAGCCATTCCCTCCCCGGTCGGTTTTGGTTGGGACCCCAAGTGGCGGTTTTTGGGGGTTACATTTAACCTAAAGGGAGTCTCTACCTACCATAACATTATATTCACCATTGCAAATCCCCAACTCTGGCCCGAGTAACTCCAACCACCCCCCACCTTCCCCTCTTTTAAATAAAGGAAGAAACCAACAAAACCCATCACCAGTGTGCATGCCTTTGAAAGTATTCCCTAAGGAAATAGGGCTCGGGGTACCTTGTTATAGACAAGGAGGGATTGCTGTCGTGGCTAATGGTTTAAAGCATTTTGACATTTCCAGTTTCCCCCAAACTGCCCTTTGGGTTTCTCTTAGGACGCGAAACAGAAAGGAATGGTTGTCAGAAAGGGAAAGGGGATATTACACGATTTTTTGCAGACGTGGGCTTGCGTGCACGCTCAAGCAAGCAAGCGAACATACAGACACACACACACACACGTTGAGCACAGTTTTTACAAATGTGCGCACACATTGTGCTATGCAAGCACACATGCACAAACGCACACAAAACACGCACATGTACCTATCAAGTACGTACGCACGCACGCAAAACGCACGCACAGCACGCACACGCATGCACAGAGAGAGAGAGAGAGATAGAGAGAGAGAGCAATAACTGACATGGTAAAAGGAAATAGGACTGGCATCATCACACCATAATGAACAAGTTCTATCCATAATTATGAATTGTCAAGAAGAAGAAGAATGCAGAGAAGAATTGCAAAGACGAATTGCAAAGAAGAAGAAGAATTTCGAAAAAGGAGAAGAATTGCAAAGAAGAATTCCGAAAAAGAATAGCGAAGAAGAAGAAGAAGAAGAAAGAAGAAGAAGGAAGAAAAAGAAGAAGAAGAAGAAGAATTTGCGAGGAAGTTATTTCGAAGAAGAAGAAAAATTGCGAAGAAGAAGAGGAATTGCGAAAAAAGAAGTGCGAAGAAGAAGAAGTGCAAGAAAAAGAAAGAAAAAAAGAAGAAGAAAAAGGGAAGAAGAAGAAGAAGAAGAAGAACAAAAACAAGTGCGGGAAGAAGAAGGAGAAGAATTGCAAAGGGAAGAAGAATTGCAAAGAAGAAGAAGAAGAAAAAGAATTGCGAGGAAGAAGAAGAAGTGCAATGGAAAAGAAGTCCAAAGAAGAAGAAGAAGAAGAAGAAGAAGAAAAGAAGAAAAAACAAGAACAAGAACAAGAAGAATCAGAGGAATCAGAAGAATCAAAAGAATAAGAAGAAGAGTCAGAAGAATGAGAAAAATCAGAAGAAATCAGAAGGATGCTTGAACTAGTAATACTACCAGCAATATCGTAACTGCAGGGGTGGATGCACAATAACAGAATTGTGGTACCAACAGGTACAAACGTAACACTGGCATCGCAGCAGAAGTGGCAGAAATCAAATCCTTGATCATATCCTTTGACCATAGCAAAAAAAGAAAAAAAACAAAGAGAAGAGGAGCCAGTGAACTAGCCAGTGGTGGTATTATAAGATCCGGTGTGGATTCTGGTTGAAAAGTTCAGCGCCATCCCACAATAATGAAATGTCCGGTCTGACAGTGAACCGGTTGACGACCATGATTTTACCGTGATAACAAAACTTGACATCTAGGTTATTTATTTTCAACCAGGTCTCTTGAAATAATATGTCGTCTACATTGTGTAAGATACTAGTGCATTGACCTAACAAAGGTTAAGTGTTCCTGCTGACTGTCAGCCTTTAACAAACTATAATATCGTTTTGATTTCAGTGGTAACAAAAAAAAGGATGTTTCGTTTAATTGTTTTGAACAGTTACATGACGTCATGATACATGCATTACGACAAAAAACAATTACGTACAAGACCAAAAAAATATGTATAAAATTCTCTCTCTCTCTCTCTCTCTCTCTCTCTCTCTCGATATACATTCAAGAGGCTTGACAAAACTTCACGAAAGAGAGCAAAATACACACAAAGAAGCTGCTTTCAAAAAACCACACCCTAGAGATTAACCAAGGAGAAAAACAAACAAGTAAGGGGACAAATCACAGCGATAGCCGAACAGAAAAGGAGATACATTCACAGAGAAGGCAGCTACTGGGAAAAGGCTACTAAACTTCTAATGGATAAAAGTGTCTCGTACCCTACACAGTTGAGGGAGATCAACATACCATTACCAGGCTTCAGCCAGTGGCCAGCATCTCAAGGGTGACGCTTGTAGCCTCACTCTGGCTGCTTTATCTTTCCCGTCCCTAAAGAGGGCCGGTTTCCGTTTACAACTGGGTATTCGGGCAGGAAATCAAAGTCAGACTAGCCATGGCAACATCTTCCATGACAAAACTCACCACCATATGGAAAAGTAAAGAGATCAGTTTCTCAATGGCTCTTGGCAAATTCATTGGTCTTTCGTTCTCTCCAGGATATGCCCAGCAGTTTTCTATGGCATTTTGTTTCAAATGACTAGATTCGCTTTGCTGTTTCAGCAGTCAATGTCCAGGTTTCACTTTCGTACAGCAGGATAGTCTGAATTAGGGCTTTGTAAAGCCAAATAACACGGCTGGCAGGTCCACAGGAACCCCTTCTCACCATCGTCAAGAAGAAAAAGCTGACATAGTTCGGCCACGTCACCCGCCACAGCACTCTGCCAAAAACAGTACTGCATGGAACACTCGAAGGTGGCAGAAAGAGGGGGAGACAGAACAAGTCATGGATGGACAACATCAGAGAATGGACCAGGATGAATGACTTGGCACTACTTCGCAGAGCCGAGGACCGAGATGGATGGAGGAGGCTTACCACGGCATCATCTTTCGTGTCTCCTCCACGACCGCCAAGGTCACGGGACTGATGATGATAATGATTCGGGCAGGAACCGATGACAAAATTATCAAAACTGCAAACACACGGGGACTGGATGTGAAAAGATAGCACACTAGTGCTTATTCCATCACCCTTAAAATACAAGAAAAAAATGAAGTTGAGTATTGCAAAATGTTCAGAGGTGCCGCAAAGGTCTTCTAGACTACGGGATAGGCGAAAAGGAAGGCGAACTTGAGGATTATATTGAAGCCAAGGCTCACGAACGGTCACCCATCCAAGACGCATTCACACTCAATACTATTTAACATTTGCTGTTTTAAAAATTCTTTTATATCAATGATAATGGAATAAGCACTTATGTGCTTGTTTTACATCCATTCCCCGTGTGTATGCAATTTTGTAAATTCTGTTATCTGTTCTCACCGGCACACAATGGCCTACTCTTTCGAAAAGCGGAACAGGATTGAACGTGTGCGCAAGATCTACGTGCGTTCGAAGGACTTTTAGGGAGAGTGGAGTCTGCACTGATGTTAACTCCAGTGGAAAATACCCCGCTTGAACGGGAATCAAACCCGGGTCGTCAGATTGCGAGCGCAATGTTCTAGCCACTAGGCTTTGCACATTAGCTTTGGGAGAGGGGTTGGGGAGGAGCGCTCTGGCTACTGAAGTATCCCTGTCCCCAGTGAAGAAAGGTCTGTGTATGGGATCAAAACGGGGGTCACTCAACTTCATCAGACTGCGGATTCAGCAGCAAATGTTATATGTGAGAGGCACATTATTTTATTTCGAGGATAATGAATAAACACTCATGGGCTTTTTTTGCATCCAGTCCCCGCCCTTAGGGATAATATATGATAATGAAATAAAATAAGACCAATACCTATACACTCACACAGTAAATGGGAGAAAAAAAATTGCACACACGAAATAAACTCACAAACATCACCAGAAAAGAAAGAGAAAAATAAGCAACAACAAGTAATAAAATCAACCAAAAAGGAGCAAAAAAACAACAACAACAACACAGAAACAACCCCCAACAATAGCAAAGAAACTGAGAGAGAGAGAGAGAGAGAGAGAGAGAGAGAGAGAGAGAGAGAGAGAGAGAGAGAGAGAGAGAGGAGAGAGAGAGAGAAGAGAGAGAGAGATGGAGGGAGAGAGGCAGACAGAGAGAGAGAGACAGACGACGCGAAGACTGGAACAGTTGTACGCAGGGAAGGAAATCAAGCAAATTCAAAAGACATTTTTTATTATTATTATTATCCATCTATTTCATTTTCATGTCTGCAATCTTTTTTGTTTGATTTAAGACCAGCATACATCAATTTCCTTTTAAAAAAGAAGAAACAAAATGCAATTTGAAATAATAAACATGCACTTCCATTGCAGACCTGTCAGTGCCTCGAACCCTTCTCGTGTATATTACACATTCTCAGGAACATCAAATGCACACGTTACAGAACCCCCCGTAAATCACACAGCGTTCCGTAAGATACAAAACCACGAACACACCCTGAAATCAGAGAACGGCTACCTTCATAAGTGCTGCACAAAAAAACCACCCTCAGTCGCATAAGCAAAATTTCACTTTGGTAAACCTCGAAGCTCTAGCCGCAGAACGAAAAAACAAGAAAGAAAAGAAAGAAAAGAAAGAAAGAAAGAAAAGAAAGAAAGAGAGAAAAGAAAAGAAAGGAAGAAAAGAAAGAAAGAAAGAAAGAAAAGAAAGAATGAAAGAAAGAAAGAAACGAAAAGAATACTGTGCTATCGGAAATAAGAGAGCAGCACAAGACTGAAGAGTTGCCCGCCCCTGAGGAGATAGATTGGGGGGTGGGTGGGGGGGGGGGGGGGGTAAGTGAAGTCGTTCGATGCCAGTACAGATGGGGGTGAGGGTGGTGGTGGGGGTGGTGTGGAGTGAAGTGTTGTGTTGTGTTGGGAGAGGAGATGATGTGGAGTGGTTTGTGAAATACAATTGAAAATGATGCCAACAGGGTTAAATTAAGTTTGAGAGCTAGGGGGGGGGGGGGGGGGGGGTTAGGGGGGGGGGGGGTGTGGGGGGGGGGAGGGGGGGAGGAGGAGAGAGAGAGAGAGAGAGAGAGAGAGAGAGAGAGAGAGGAGAGAGAGAGAGAGACAGACAGACAGACAGACAGACAGACAGACAGACAGACGGACAAGTATGAAGAGAGAGAGGGTGGGAGGAGGGACAAAGAGACAACAATAAGAGAGAGAAGAGAGAGACAGACAGAGAAACAGAGAGAGATAGACAGACAGACAGACAGACAGAGAAGTACACAGATAAAACTACACAGACACAGAAAGAGACAGAGACAGAGAGAAATAGAGGTAGACAGACAAAGATACAGAGAGACAGACGGACAGACAGATAGACAGACAGACAGACAGACAGTCCAAATACAGAATGAAAGACAAATTACTGATGAACGGCTTTGACGTTGAATTAGCTCGCTGCGGTGGTTTGCCTAAAAAGAACAGTCAAGTCATGAAGAGAGTATAGCAGGTATGGGCAGGACTGACCAAACCAGAGAGAAAGAGACTGACTGACTGTCGGACAGACAGACAGACAGACAGCCAGCCAAACAGACAGACATATACTTGGTGGATAGCCTTTTATATTCTTTTATATCGAGGATAATGGAATAAGCCCGTATGTGCTTTTTACACCCAGCCCTCGTGTGTATGCGGCTTTTGTGAATTTTTGTCATCTGTTCCCACCGGCACACAATGGCCTACTCTTATGAAAAGCGGAACAGGATTTAACGTGTGCGCAAGATGTTCTGCATGCGTTCGCACACGGGACCTCGGGTTTATAGTCTCATCCGAAGGATTTGGGAAGAGTGAAGTCGGCACTGATGTTAACTCCAGGAGAAAATATCCACTCGAACGGGAATCGTACCCGGGTCGTCAGATTGCGAACGCAATGTTCTAACCACTAGGCTATCCCGTCCCCCAGTAGACTCAGTAGGATATAAAGGATGATATTTTTCTGCAGGGAGGGGAGAAGGATGTTCATATTCCAGCATTTGTTCGTTTGTTTTAAAATCATGACTGATATGATCCTTATATAGTTATTTCCTGCTGTTCTGTGTAGATTTCATTTTCAAACAAAAATTCATTAATTGTATAAGTTCTTCTTCCTCTTTCTTTTGACTTCTTTCTTCTTCTTTCTTTCTCTCTTTCTTTTTATCTTCTTTGCTGTTTTTTTTTTTCTTAATTCTTCGCAATTCTTCTTCACGTTATTTGCAATTGTTCTTGTTCTTGTTCTCGTTCTTGTTCTTGTTCTTGTTCTTCTTGTTCTTGTTCTTGTTCTTGTTCTTCTTGTTCTTGTTCTTGTTCTTCTTCTTCTTCTTCTTCTTCTTCTTCTTCTTCTTCTCTTCTTCTTCTTCTTCTTCTTCTTCTTCTTCGCAATTCTTCTTTTTCTCCTCCTCCTCCTTCTCTTCCTCGCCTTCCTCCTCCGCCTCCTCTGCAATTCGTCTATGTAATAAAAATTATCGTCCTCCTCTTCTTCTTTGTCTTTTTTCTTCTTTTTTTCCGAAATTGGTTTTCTATGCAATGTTTCTTTGTAGGTTCTTCTCATCCCCTCCACACCCATACATACAGAGAGTGTTTCAAGGCAATATATATATATATATATATATATATATATATTATATATATATATATTATATATATATATGTATATATATATATATATATATATGTATATATATATATGTTATATATATATATATATAATATTATATAAATATATATATATATATATATATATATATATATATATATATATATATATTATATATATATATATATATATAACGCATATGGAAAGAACTGGACAATTTAATCACTTTGACTTGTGTTTCAATACTATAATACATAGCATTGCGATCACCATGCTTATAGAATATCTAGAGGTGACATACCTGCCTAGAAAGTGAAAAGTCTGGGTCGGAAGTGTGCGGTGGTTTGATCCCCATTAAATGTGGGCATAAAACTTTTCTCCCATCTATTAGACCATGTTAGACCAAGGTGCTAGTCTTTCGGATGAGATAATAATAATAATAATAATAATAATAATAATAATATTTTTTTTAATATAAAAAATAATAATAATAATGTATGAAATTTATATAGCACTGAATCTTGTACAGAACAGCTCATGGGTGTATTGTAACACATGTGTACAAGGACACTAATAATAATAATAATAATAATAATAATAATAATAATAATAATAATAATAATAATGTATGGAATTTATATAGCGCTGAATCTTGTAAAGCTACAAATCAAAGCGCTTTTTTTTAATGCGTGTGTATGCGGTTTTTTAATTTTGTCATCTGTTCCCACCGGCACACAATGGCCTACTCTTTCGAACAGCGGAACAGGATTTAACGTGTGCGCAAGATGTTCTGCATGCGTTCGCACACGGGGCCTCGGTTTATAGTCTCATCCGAAGGACTTTGACATTCAGTTCGATTTTTTTGTCAAACTGGGAAGAAAGGGCGAGGCTGGGAATCGAACCCAGAACCTCATGATTTACTTGTTGGCAGGCAAACGTCTTAACCATCCTGCCACCGTCCTTCCACTAATCAAGGATGGAGAGTGACAAATCCTCCTGGAAATCCGCTTTGCAGTTGACTGAGCGTCAGGAAAATGGGTCACACTACTGTAATGAATAGAGGTGGGGGCCAAATTTTTGGTGATTCGCTGTGGCCTTAACAGAATGATTCCCTGATTCTGTACGTTTTCCATTCGTCGATGTAAACCGCCACAAGCTAAGAAAACACAGCCATATTCATCATCAGAAGGCTTAATGCGGTAAGTGGTAACGGTGTCCGCAGTTGACATCTTAAGCATAGCCCAGGCTAATTGCTCAGGCCTACACTAAAATGCTGTTATGTTGTAAACAAAAAATATGGTTTGTTGAGATTTGTCTTCAAGCCACGACAAGCTCTTAACATGGCTGCCTATGCCGCGAGATTCTTT
>CM054143.1:28861314-28863814 GCA_028751875.1 Rapana venosa | reverse complement strand
GTTTATCGTCTCATCCGAAAGACTAGCGCCCAGACCACCACCCAAAGTTTAATGGATGGGGAACAATTTTCAGGTCCAAACGGGATTTGAACCACCGCCCACTTCCGACCCGGACTTTTCGCTTTCTAGACAGGCGCGTTACCGCTAGACCACCGATCCACATTTTGATGTGTTGAATTGTGTGGTGTTGTTTTGTTGCGTTGCGTTGTATTGTGCTGTATTGTTATTGTATTGTGCTGTATTATGTTGTATTGTTCGTGTGTTGTGTTTTAGTAGATCCCGTCGGATTGTAATGTGTGGTTGGTGTATTGTGTTTTAGTGTCTGTGTTGCATTCTGTTGTGTCGTGTTGTACTGCCGTGTTATATTGAGTTGGATTCATTGTGTTATATTGTGTTGTTTTCTATTGCGTGTGTGTTGTATTGTGTTGTATTTGTATTGTATTTATTGCAATGCATTATACTGTACTGCATTGTATTGCATTGCATTGCTTTGTCTTGTATTGTATCGTATTGTATTGCATTGTATTGTATTGCATTGTATTGTATTGCATTGTATACCACTTTAAGTCACGGCTGAGTTCTCTACGTGGAGTTCCAGATGCTCTCCCCGGGGAAAAGCGCGTCACCACAAGAGCAGCGCCACCCATTTTTTTCTGTCTGCAAATATATTTGTTTCCCTATCAAAGTGGCTTTTTTCTATATAATTTTCCCCAGGGACAACACTCCTGTTATCGTGGGTTCTATTACGCACGCGAAATTCTTGTGACACACGAGACCTCGGTTTATCATTTCACCCCAAAGACCAGCAACCAGACCACAACTCAAGGTCAAGAGAATGTGATGGGGGGGGGTGGGGTGTGGGGGCGGTTGGGGGATGTTACGGGTACAAACGGGGATCGAACCACCACACATGTGGAACCCGGATTTTCTCCCTTTCCCGGCAAGTTAGACAGATTTTGAAATTGCTGCAGTAACGAAGGTAATTTGTAGGGGCAACCCTCTCTATCTGTAACTTTTCTCATTACTTGATAACTGCATTTGAAAACATGGGTGGGGTTTACAGTAATCAGTTCCCTGCTTTTACAGGCTTTACGTGCGAAATTGCTACTGGAGACTGCTTTGACCTTTTGCTGATGTCAGGGGGATAAAGAGAACACGGAATAACTGACCAGGGTCATTGAAAGATTGTTGATTGTTTAGTCCATTCGAAAATGGGGGGGGAAAACCCAAAGTATAATTTGTCAGAAAAATATTAATAGAGGAAGATACTATATGAGTGCTTGAGTACTTAGACATGATTCCAAAACATCTGAAAGAAATACAGATTATGATGAGGCTAAAAACATGTATAACCTACAAGGTCCATTTACGAAATATTTATTAAAAAATGTCACTATGTTTCTCTCTCTCTCCCTCCCCTCTCTCTCTCTCTAACACAGAAAGAATATTGCCTTTGTCTTCCTTTTACATTCTCTCTCTCTCTCTCTCTCTCTCCTCTCTCTCCTCTCTCTCTCTCTCTCTCTCTCTCTCCTCTCTCTCTCTCTCCTCTTCTCTCTCTCTCTCTCTCTCTCTCTCTCTCCTCACTCTGACGAGATAGCCCTAGTGGTTAGAACATTTCGCTCGCAATCTGACGACCAGGGTTCGATTCCCTTTCAAGGGGATATTTTCCCCTGGAGTTAACATCAGTGCAGGCTCCACTCCCCAGAAGTCTTTCGGATGAGACTATAAATCGAGGCCCCGATTGCGAACGCACGCAGAACATCTTGCGCACACGTTAAAACCCGTTCCGCTTTTCGGGAGAGTAGGCCATTATGTGCCGATGAGAACGGATGACAACATTTACAAAACTGTATACACACGGGAACTGAATGACAAAAAGCTCATGAATGCGTAATCCATTATCCTCGAAATATAAGAATTTTTTTAAAATACGGAAAGATTGTTGTCATTATAATCCTTTTTAATCCTCTCTCTATCTCTCTAGCTCTCTCTCTCTCTAAATACAGAAAGAATATTGTAATTCTGCCCCACACACACAACACACACACACACACACACACACACACACACACACACACACACACACACACACACACACACACACCTCTCTAAGTACAGAAAGTTGTTGTTGTTGTCTTCAATTTAACGTCTGTTCACTATCAGTGATATTAGACGATAGTACAAAAAGACTATTGTCATTATGCTCCCTTTACACTCCCCTCCCCTCCTCTCTCTCTCTCTCTCTCTCTCTCTCTCTCTCTCTCTCTCTCTCTCTCTCTCTCTCTCTCTCTCTCTCTTCTCTCTCTCTCTCTCTCTCTCTCTCTCCAGAAAGACTATTGTCATTATGCTCCTTTTATACACTCCCCTCTCCTCCCTCCCTCCCTCTCTCTCTGTCTCTCTCTCTCTCTCTCTCTCTCTCTCTCTCTCTCTTCTCTCTCTCTCTCTCTTTCTCTCTCTCCAGAAAGACATTGTCAGTATGCTCCTTTTCACACACATACAC
>CM054143.1:28838814-28856314 GCA_028751875.1 Rapana venosa | reverse complement strand
ACGATGTAGTTACTGTCTGTGAAAGCTTAGCTTTGTCAAGGAGTAGCTAGTTAATTCAGGGGTGAAGTTGTTGTTTTTTGTGGTTGTTGGGCGAATTATTATTGTCAGGTGACCTTGTCTTTCCTCCTTGATACAAGCCCATTAGGGCGGATCAGTGCCCTAGAGGTAATGCACTTAATCGATTCCCGTATCTGAAATCGATGCGTAATTGCTCTTCACGGGATGATTACAGTAGTTCTTGACTTGACTACGCGTTAACACCTTGTTTCACTTTTGGGATGTGTAGGCCATTGTGTGCTGGTGGGAACGAATGACAAAACGTACAAAACTGCAAAAACACCGGACTTGATGTAAAAATCAAAAGCACATGAGTGCTTATTCCATTTTCCTCGAAATAAAAGAATAAAACAAAAAATGACAAAAGATTCAGTTCAATGCTACTTTATTAAATCATTAAGAGAAATTCTGGCAGGGGCAGGACTATAAAATGAAAAAAAGGACACCAACATATTAAAAACAACCGCTAATGCAAATCTTTTTGTCTTGCTAATCTCGCTAATCCAAGTCTCTTTTGTCTTCTCTTGGCCTTTCTCCTTTTCTTCCTTTCACATCATTTTTGCTTGCTTTCTGCCTTTTTGGTCCAATCCCTTGCCTTTTTCGGAAAAAAAAACTTCAAAGATAAGCATTCTCTTCCACGACGAAGTCGGATGCACTAGGTCTGGCTTGACAGGCACTTTAACTGCAGCGCAATGCATGTTTTGCTCAAATGACAGACAATAATAGTTGCCGTTGGAGAGATTGGAGAAGAAAAAAGAAGATATGCATGAGATACCACAGTTTACTGGATTAAGCAAACTTGGGAGATTTTGTGACAAAAATGAAATTATCTCGAGCTATGCACTCCCTTTTCCCAAGCTAACGTAAAGCAGCGTATAGTGTGGTTGCCAATCGGATGGGTGATCATTTGCACGCCTTGGCTTTAGTACAGTCCCCTTGTTCACCCAGCTGTAAATGGGTACCAGTCCTCTTTAGGGTCAGGGAAGGTAAAGCAGCAAGGGAGAGGGGATGGGCGCCGCCCTCAGTGTACTGGCCCTAGAGAAGTGAGGTCTCTGACGCCTCGCTCCCCTACGACCACATGGGTTTTGGGACACCTTTACCTTTGTATGCAAGCTGTGTACGTTTTTCTTCAAATATGGTATTTTGGGTGTCATTTACTTTCATAACTAGTTTTTACTAGCAAGTGATATATATATATATATATATATATATATATATTTATATATATATAATTCTAGACATTTTACGTTAATGTACCATCTAATAAACTCACAAATTCTTTTTACAAAACATTTTCTCCTGCCTGATACTTTCAGTCTGATTAGTTTTGTTATAGTTTTTTGTTGTTGGTTTGTTTGTTGTTGTTTTTTTTGGGGGGGGTTAACATACCAGTGTAGATGAAACAATATTTTTGATAAAGTAAAGAAATAGAATAAAACAGAGAGAGAGAGAGAGAGGAGAGAGAGAGAGAGAGAGAGAGTATGTGTGTGAGAGAGTATGTGTGTGCCTAAGAGAGAGAGAGAGAGGAGAGAGAGAGAGAGAGAGAGAGAGAGAGAGAGAGAGAGAGAGAGAGAGAGAGAGAGAGAAAACAGACAGACAGACAGACAGACAGAGACAGAGACAGAGAGAGACACACACACACAGAAAGACACAGAGAGAGAGCGATAGAGAGAGAGACAGAGAGAGAGAGAGGGAGAAAACGTCACGTCATCCCTGGATCATGGGAATTATACCTTTTTTTGCTGTCTGTGGCGAACAAATTAATTTAAAGAGAAACCCTGTCTTTTCTTTCTTTCCTTTCCTTTTCTTTCTGTCTTTCTTCTTTCAGATTTCCTTTTTGTTTCTTTTTCTCTTGCTTTCGTGTACTTTTTTTTTTCTTCCTGTCTTTATTGATCTTTTTTTTCCCTTTTGCTCTTTCTTTCTTGATCTATCTTTTTTTTCTTTGTTTGTTTCTTTCTTTCGTGCTTTCTTCTGTGTTTTCTTTCTGTCGTTCTTTCTTTCTTTCTTTCTTTCTTTCTTTTTTTCTTTCTTTCTTTCGCTTATTTCTTTCTTTCTGTCCTTCTCTCTTTCGTTCTTTCTTTTTTTCTTTTTCGCTTTCTTTCTTTCTCGCTTTCTTTCTTTCTTTCTGTCCTTATTTTTTTCGTTCTATCTTTCTTTCTGTTTCTCTTTCTTTCTTTCTTTTTCGCTTTCTTTCTTTCTTTCTTTCCTTCTTTTCCTTTCTTCTCTTCTTTTTTTTGGTTCTTTTTTTCCTATTTTCCCACTCTTTCTTGATCTTTCTTTCATTCTTCCTTTCTTTCTCGTTCTCTTTTCTCTCTGTGTCTTGAACACGAGCAAGGAAGGAGAAGCTTACCTTTTTTCCCCATTTATTTTATTTAATGTAGGTTGTTATTATTTTCACTTAATAATGTCGCTTTGAAGAACACTTCCTTTGAAGGAAAATCATTAAGAAAGATTGCCTCTGTTTAAAGAAGGAGAAGAAGAAGAAGACAGAAAGAAAGAAAGAAAAAGAAAGAAATATAGAAGGAAAGAAGAAAGAAGAAGACGAAGAAGAATTGTGAAGAATTGCGAAGAAGAAGAATTGCAAAGAAGAATTGCGAAGAATTAAGAAGAAGAAGAAGAAGAAGAAGAAGAAGAAGAAGAAGAAGAAGAACAAGAAGAACAAGAAGAACAAGAAGAACAAGAAGAACAAGAAGAAACAGAACAAAAACAGAAACAGAAACAAAAACAGAAGAAGCAAAGTAAGCAGAACAAGAACAAGAACAAAAAGAACAAGAAATACCTAGTTTACTTTTGTTCTCTATAAGGTTCTGATGAGAACAAGAAGGGAGAGAAAAAAGTGCAGATGAACAACAAGAGCAACAACAGCAACAGCAACAGGGACAAGGACAACAACAACAACGAGCAAAAACAACAACAACAACAGTAACAACAGCAACGCTGTCTAGAGCTGTCTACAACCCTGCTATTTGATGCAGCGGCCCCACAATGTATAGGACATTTGGAGAGCGAGGACGAGAGAGGGACAGGGGATAAAAAATCGATTCCTATCAATATTTTTTTAGGTAGAATAGATTTAGAATGATGCGATCGTTCCTCTGCGTTTTAGAATTTTGTAGAGGTCTTTACAGATCCCGTGAGTGATTAATTTCGTCAAGATGTGATCGTCTGTTAGCGAGTAGATAAACGCTGGGAATTTAGAAGAAAAAAGATGTCGACATTTTCACGCGAAAAAAATGGGTTGGCAAGATTTTTATTTAACAGTTTTTGATGAAAACGCTTGTTAGGTTTTTTATTGGTTTGTTGGAGAAAATGTGTATCATTTTCATAATGTACGCAACTCAACGTGTGTACGTGATGATTTGCTTGTTAAATACATTCGTATGCAATATGGTTTATGTGTTTATTTCATACTGAAAAAACCTTGAGTTATGATGCATGTGAAATGAACAAAATAAGACGTTGTGCAGCATGGGAGACATTGTAAACAGACATTATAAGATACAATTGAAACTATATGATTTCAATTTTTGTTCAGAATAACGTAAACACGATTGCTTAATATATAACATACAGCATATACATATTTTTACATTAAAAATGAAAGAAGTCACTGTTGATAACTGACTCGTCATTCTCTTCATTCCAGAACTCTATCTATCATTTTATGGGTCATTTGCTATTACTTGAAGTGAAAAAAAAAGATTTGAAGACTGACAAGTCCGCTTACCAGCAAGCAGGAACTTGTTCAGTTGTTTTGTGTCGGGTAAAACCTCCACTCTGCTCTCTTCTCACGATCAACACTTGAGGTGGATCGGTGGTCTAGAGGTAACGCACCTGCCTAGAAAGCGAAAAGTCCGGGTCGGAAGTGTGCGGTGGTTTAATTACCGTTTGAGCCTGAACCTTTTCTCCCATCCATTAGACCATGAGTGGTGGTCTGGGTGCTAGTCTATCTGATGATACAATAATCCGAGGTCCCATGTGTTACACTAAATTATTTAATGCCAGTAAAAGAACCCAAGGCATCAAGAGAATTGTCCCTGGCAAATTCTGTAGAAAAAAGCCCCTCTGATAGGGAAACAAATACAGTTGCAGACAGGGAAAATAAACACCAAAAATGATAAGAGGCACTGCTCTTGTGGCGACGCGCTCTCCCCGGGAAGAACAGTCCTAATTTCACGAAGATAAATTTGCTTTGAAAAATAAAAAGTGGTATAAAACAAAATATAAAACAAAATAACATGATATGCTTTGTGTTAGCTAATATACACACGCACAGTTTGATGCTTGCTGTCTCCATCGCCGCTGTCGTCGGTAGGAGCTCCACGCAATACCATCGGGGCTCGCCATCTCTCTCTATCTCTGTTGAGTTCTACGATCTTCTATAGCCCTTCCAGACCTCTGCTCTCAGTGATGCTTGCAATGTAGGATGTTGGTGGTAGCCTGCCTCTTTTCCTTCTGCCCTCAACCTTACCTTTGGGAACTGTCGTCATCAGATTTGCCTGCGCGTTTCTGTTTCCATGACCAATATCTCTCAGTCTGCGCTTATTAAATTCAGCCAGCACTTGTCTTTGCGCTGAGAGTTTATCAATAATACGTTCCTATGTTTGTTCCTGTCTGACCACCTCACTATTACGAATGGTCTGTATAGACACATTCTGGCTGTGTTTATTTTGTCTCTGTCCAATGTTCGTAGTTTTCCGGGTATTGACTCATACAGCAATGCAGACTAGCATAATACTCTTCATTGTTGTTGTATATATACTGTTGTTGCTGAAGAAAAGAACATGTAAAACGAAAATCAAGAAATAGAAGGGAAAAAAACTGATACGACAATACCACTATTGCGCCCTTCGCTTTGTTTGTTCTACAAGATTCAGTGCAATATCATTGTCATATAGTATTATTATTAATATTATTATTATTATTATTATTATCATTGCTATTAATATAATTATTAGTAGTATTAGTATTATCATTATTACTATTATCATTATTACTTTTCGTCCCAGTAGTCAACAACTTTGGAATACAGTTAACTTCCTTCTACTGCATCCAGGGAATACATGGGAAGCATGATAGATGAAGATCAACGGTTTTGTTGTTTTTTCCTTTTTTTCCAAAATATCACTGCAATAAGACATCGCACCTGCCACTTGACATATGTAAAAGCAACTGCTTTAAGCCAGTAACATTGAAGAACAAGTGCACAGTGCGCATGTTGGGTTTCCTCGTGTAGTTCTTGTTAGAGAAAACTCAGCTGTCGGAGCACCTGCTCTCACCAAGCCAATGTTAAGCAGTGTCGTGTGTAGATGTCTATATTTATTTATTTTAGTTATTTTGTATCTTGCCAAACCTATGTTAAGCAGAGTTGTGTGGGGATTTATTTAGTTAGTTATTTAGTTTAGTATTTATTATCTTACCAAGCCAATGTTAAGCAGTGTTATTTTAGTTATTTATTATCTTACTAAGTCAATGTTAAGCAGTGCTGTGTGTGGATTTATTTATTTAGTTATTTAGTATCTTACCAAGCCAATTTTAAGCAGTGTCGTGTGTGGATTTATTTAGTTAGTTAGTTTAGTATTTAGTATCTTACCAAGCCGATGTTAAGCAGTGTAGTGTGTGGATTTATTTATTCAAGTTATTTAGTATCTTACCAATCCAATGTTTAGCAGTGTCGTGTGTGGATTTATTTATTTAGTTAGTTATTTTACTTATTTATTATCTTACCAAGCCAATGTTAAGCAGTGTTGTGTGTGGATTTATTTATTTAGTTATTTTAGTTATTTATTATATTACCAAGCTAATGTTAAGCAGTGTTGTGTGTGGATTTATTTAGTTAGTTATTTTAGTTATTTAGTATCTTAAGCTCTGTTATCTCTCTTATCCGGATCAGTCTTAGACCACGGTTCAGCCCTCACCGAGTTCGTACACTGGTGTGACGAGGCCTATCTGGAGCTAAATGTTTCTAAAACTAAAGACCTGCCTATCGACTTCAGAAGATCAGGGCATACTCCTAAGAATATTATTATCCATAATCAAGAGGTTGAAAACGTTTTGAACTATAAGTATCTGGGAACTGTTTTTGACCACAAGTTAAACTGGGACGTTAACACTGACGCTATTGTCAAAAAGGGACAACAACGTCTGTATTTTCTGAGGAAACTGAACTCATTTTTTGTTGACAAAAAGATTCTTTCCTTGTTTTACAAGTCTTACATAGAGAGTGTTCTAAGTTTTGCTTTCATTTGTTGGTACAATATCCTTAGTGTTAAAAACAAGAATGGCCTGCAGAGAATTGTAAGAATCTGCTCAAAAATAATTGGAAAAGAACAAAGAGATCTCATGTCGTTCTGCAATCAGCAGCTTGTACGCAAAGCCACAGCCATTCCTGGTTGATCCTTCCCATGCTTTGTTTCCAGAATTTCAAATGTTGCCTTCGGAACGCCGTTTTCAGTGTCCCATCAGCAAAACTAACAGAAAAAGAAATTCTTTTGTGCCAGTAAGCATTCGAATTCTGAATTCACAATGATGTTGACTACCTAGTTTTTACATTTCTCTGAATTACTTGCCTGATTGTCATTGTTACGAGTGTAGTCAATACATAATTATGTTGTGTGTGTGGGTGGGTGCGTGGGTGTGTGAAATGTCTGTCTTCTAGTCAACGGTCTTAAAACATTGAATTCATATATTGGTGTATGGTGTGGGTGTGCGTGGGCGTGTTCGCACACACACGTACGTGCGTGTGTACGTGCTGCGTATATGCGTGCGTAAAAATAAGTTTTTATGTCTTCTAGTCAATGGGTTTAAAATTGTGTTCACAATTGATGTGTGTGCGTGCGTGCGGGTGTTTGCGTGTGTGTGCGCATGCGCGCGTGTGTGTTGGTGTGCGTGTGTGTTCGTGACATTTTATTTGAAAACCAATATGAAATATAGCTTTTGTGTCTTTGATATATTTGATGTGTAACAATCTGCCTGTCAGTATTGTAATTGCCCTTCATGGGATGATTAAAGTGTTTTTGACTTGACTTGACTTGACTTGACCAAGCCGATGTTAAGCAGTGTCGTGTGTGGATTTATTTATTTAGCTAGTTATTTTAGTTATTTAATATCTTACCAAGCCAATGCTAGGCAGTGTAGTGTGTGGATTTATTTATTTAGTTATTTTAGTCATTTATTATCTTACCAAGCCGATGTTAAGCAGTGCTGTGTGTGGATTTATTTATTTAGTTATTTTAGTCATTTGTTATCTTACCAAGCCGATGTTAAGCAGTGCTGTGTGTGGATTTATTTATTTAGTTATTTTAGTCATTTGTTATCTTACCAAGCCAATGTTAAGCAGTGCTGTGTGTGGATGCCTTGCGATTGGCTGGGTGACCGTTTGTAAGCCAAGCACACACACACACACACACACACACACACACACACACACTCTCTCTCTCTCTCATACCATGTCATGCCATGTCATGTCATGTTATGTTATGTCATGTCTCTCTGAGTCAGTCTGTCTGTCTGTCTGTCTCTGTCTCTGTCTCTGTTTCTGTCTCTCTCTCTCTCTCTCTCTCTCTCTCTCTCTTTCTTCTTTTCTTGTTCTTGTTCTTCTTGTTCTTGTTCTTCTTCTTCTTCTTCTTCGCATTCTTCTTCTTCTTCTTCTTCTCTTCTTGTTTTAGGGTCATTTGGTATCACTTCTAGTGAAAAGGTTAAAATCAGAGTCTCTCTCTCTCTCTCTCTCTCTCTCTCTCTCTCTCTCTCTCTCTCTCTCTCTCTCTCTCCTCTCTCTCTCCTCCTCTCTTTCTCTCACAAATACACACACACACGCGCAGTTCAGTTCAGTTCAGTCAGCACAGTTCCTGACTTCAGCCAGCTGTAAACGGGCACCTGCCCTCTTTAAGATCAGGGGAGGTAAATCAGCGAGCTAGGGAGAGGAGATGGGCGCCGTCCTTAAGACGCTGGCTGTTAGTGACGCTGAGGTCTCTGCCAACCATGTGCATAAATTATGTCAATGAACACTTGTACTTTTTATTTTTTTTAACCGGTGTTTATAACTGACGTGGTTTCCTTAGAAATACTTTCTTTTTGCATGAGAGCCACTACTTGCTAGTTGTGCATAGACGGTAAGTAGTGTGTTGTTGTTGGTATTGTTACTGTGGTTGTTGTGCATTCGCCAACTTAACACTCTAGGGGGTCACCCAGAATGTGCACTCTGACTCACTCATCATCTCACCTAGGAGTCACCGTGAAATTGAAATTGTAACACTGAATGGGAAGTTTGCGTGTATGACAGGTTTTCAGTACCTCGAAATGTAGGAAGCCATACTCCCGACTTCAGAGGATTTTTTTAATAAAGTTTACGTGTATAACTGTTATTGAGTACATCGATTTCAGGTGATTTTTCTCCTTTAAAGACAAAGCGCAAGTTGTTAAATGAAGAGCTTGTCATAGCTGAAGGGCAATCTCGACACAACATTCTACAACATAACGACATTTTAGTGTAGGCATTGGTAATTAGCTGACATCAATAAGTAACACAGATTTTGGCCTGGGCCAGGTAAAGTAGTTTAAGCCTAGGAAACAGAATCTATCCCAAGGACTTTCGGTGGAGTAACATCAGAACTCATGTTAAATCCAGGGTAAAAAAAAATCTTTCGAACGTGTGCCTTGATGATGACTCAAACTTGGGTCATCATACCGCAAGTTTAATGCACTAAACCACTTCGAATGAGGCTATAATGCCGAAGTACCGTGTAATAACATCAGCAGAACATCTTGCGCACGCGTGAAAATCCGCTCTGCCATTCGGAGAAGTAGGAAAATGTGTGACATAAAAATGGATGATAAAACTGAAAAGAAAAAAAACCACCACAACATATGCACTGGCGTTCTGTTTGGACATCATCCCCGAAGTCGGAATGCGGCTACCTTAATGATGGGCAAAAGCTGTCAAATAGGCAGAAATTTCAACATTATTGAATCTTGGAGTTTGAAGCCGATGGAATTTACCATGTCAGTCTTCTATGTGTGTGTGTGTGTGTGTGGGAACTATACAAAAGTCTGGCCAGGATCACGTTCATTATTTAGCCTTGCTTTAAGACGTTCAAACAACTGGGCTGATAACTGAGACAACCACAACATGACGTAGCGAGTCTTTTGCATCACCCCGAAGTCAAATGCGGTACCTTAATGTGATGAAAAGCTGTCAAATGTTGCGTATTTCAATTAATTGAATCTTGAGTTGAAGCGTGGAATGTTACATGCCAGCTCTTCTATTTGTGTGCCTGTCGTTTGCGCAACTATACAAGGTTGTCCAGGATCACTTCATTATTTAGGCACCTTGCTTTAACTGTAAACAGACTGGCTTGATCTGAGAGACAACTCACGTACCGTACGAGGCTTTCCCACCAGTTGCTTATTTCGTGAACTGATGAATTGTGAATGTTTTGTCGTGCATTCAATATAGACGACCTGTAATAGTTTGCTGCCCCTCTCTCCTCTCTCCTTCCTCCTCGCTCTCTCCCCTCTCCTCCTCTCTCTCCCTATCCGTCACCTCCGTGGATTACCAGGGTCTTTCAGTGTAAGAGCTCCCACTTTCTGAAAATCTCTTTGCGAAATTCTCTCTCTCTCTCTCTCTCCCTCTCCCCATCTCTCTCTCTCTCTGTCTCTCTCTCTCTTCTCTCGCTCTCGCTCTCTCTCCTCTCTCTCTCCTCTCTCTCTCTCTATCTCTATCTCTATCTTCCTCTCTCTCTCTCTCTCTCTCTCTCTCTCTCTCTCTCTCTCTCTCTCTCTCTCTTTGGATGAGACTATAACCCGAGGCCCCGTATACGAACGCATGCAGAACATCTTGCGCACACGTTAAATCCTGTTCCGCTTTTCAGAAGAGTAGGCCATTGTGTGCCGGTGGAAACAGATGACAGAATTTACAAAACCGCATACACACGGGGACTCGATGTAAAAAAAAAGCACATGAGTGCATATTCCATTATCCTCGATATAAAAGAATAAATAAAAAAAAATTAAAAAAATAAATAAAAAATCTCTCTCTCTTTCTCTCTTCTCTCTCTCTCTCGTCTCTCTCTCTCTCTCTCTCTCTCTCTCTCCTCTCTCTCTCTCTCTCTCTCTCTCTCTCTCTCTCTCTCTCTCTCTCTCTCTTTCTCTCTCTTTCTCTCTCTCTCTCTCGCTCTCTGCCGTTTCCCTTATCTCCATCTCCTTTCGCTTTCTCTCTTTTGCTTATTTTCTGTGCCTATACATCCTTTTCTCTTGCCCTTTTTTTTCAAAGCAGATGTGAGGTTCTGTGCTGTCCCTATGAAGTTGTTAATAAGCTGCCCTGAAGTCGGAGCGTGTCAGTTGAGGCCATGAGGCTGACCTCCTGCAGAGTTACAAGCACAGGAGAAGACCTGGTTATATGCAATATGAGGAAACGAAGAAAAAGAAGAAGAATTGCAAAGAAGAAGAGAATATACGTAGAAGAAGAACAGTTGCGAAGAAGAAGAGAAATGAGAATTCTTCTTCTTCTTCTTCTTCTTCTTCTTCTTCTTCTTCTTCGCAATTCTTCTTCTTCTTCGCAATTCTTCTTCTTCTTCTTCTTCTTCTTCGCAATTCTTCTTCTTCGCAATTCTTCTTCTTCTTCTCGCAATTCTTCTTCTTCTTCTTTTTCTTCTTCGCATTCTTCTTCTTCTTCTTCTTCTTCTTCTTCTTCTTCTTCTTCTTCTTCTTCTTCTTCGCATTCTTCTTCTTCGCATTCTTCTTCTTCGCAATTCTTCTTCGCAATTCTTTTCTTCTGCTTCTCTGTTCTTCGCAATTCTTCTTCTTCGCAATTCTTCTTCGCATTCTTCTTCTCATTCTTCTTCCTCTTCTTCTTCTTCTTCTCTTCTTCTTCTTCTTCTTTCGCAATTCTTTCTTCTTCTTCTCATTCTTCTTCTTCTTCTTCCTTCTTCTCTTCTTCTTCTTCTTCTTCTTCTTCTTCTTCTTCTTCTTCCTCTTCTTCTTTCTTCTTCGCAATTCTTCTTCTTCTTCTTCGCAATTCTTCATTCTTCGCAATTCTTCTTCTTCTTCTTCTTCTTGCTTTTCTCTCTTCTTCTTCTTCTCTTCTTCTTCTTCTTCTTCTTCTTCTTCTTCTTCGTTCTTTTCTTCTTCTTCTTGCTTCTTCTTCTTCGCAATTCTTCTTCTTTCTTTCTTCTTCTTCTTCTCGCAATTCTTCTTCTTCTTCTTCTTCTTCCAATTCTTCGCAATTTCTTCTTTCTTCAATTCTTTCTTCGCAATTCTTCTTCTTCTTCGCAATTTCTTCTTCTTCTTCTTCTTCGCAATTCTTCTTCTTCGCATTTCTTCTTCTTCTTCTTCTTCGCAATTCTTCTTCTTCTTCTTCTCTTCTTCTTCTTCGCTCTTCTTCTTTCTTCTTCTTCTTTCATTCTTCTTCTTTCTTCTTCGAATTTTTTCTTCTTCTTCTTCTTTTCTTCTTCTTCTTCCATTCTTCTTCTCTTCTTCTTCATTTCTTCTTCTTCTTCGCATTCTTCTTCTTTTTCTTCATTCTTCTTCTTCTTCTTCATTCTTCTTTCTTCGCTTCTTCTCTTCGCTTCTTCTTCTCTTCTTCTTCTTCGCAATTCTTTTCCTTTTCTTTTCTTCTTCGCATTCTTTTCTTCTTCCATTTCTTCTTCTTCCATTCTTCTTCTTTGCATTTTCTTTCGCATTCTTTCTTCCCAATTCTTCTTCTTTTTCTCGCATTCTTCTCTTCCAATTCTTCTTCTTCGCATTCTCCTTCTTCTTCGCATTCTTCTTCTTTCTTCTTCTTCTTCTTCTTCTTCTTCTTCTTTTCTTTTCTTCTGCATTCTTCTTCTTCTCTTCTTCTTCTTCTTCCTTCTTTCTTCTTCTTCTTCTTCTTCTTTTCTTCTTCTTCTTCTTCTTTCTTCTTCGCAATTCTTCTTCTTCTTCTTGCTTTGCAATTCTTCTTTCTTCTTCTTCGCAATTTCTTCTTCTTCTGCAATTCTTTCTTCGTTCTTCTTCTTCTTTCCAATTCTTCATTTCTTCGCAATTCTTCTTCTTCGCAATTCTTCTTCTTCTCTTTTTTCTTCTTATCCTTTTTCTTTCAACTAGAGCTCCCAGGTTCACCAACGGTACAATCTTTGTGTATGCGACTGTTTTCCCCCAACCATTTAAGTTAGCTGCATTCCGACTTAAGGGATGTATACGCATATCAGAACTGGTTTTTGTCCCAAATAAATACGGTCAGTAGCCTTGATCTCTTGACCTTTTAGCTGTATTACCGAATGCTTGTCACATGACCGACCTAGATCTATATCCCCATCTAAAAGACTAGCATCCTGCCACTGGTGACCTTTTTATACACCTTTTTTAATCTGATATGTTTCCTTTTTTCCTGCTCTGTTTTATTTCTTGTATTGAAATGGGGACTGGTAAAAAAAATTAAAGTATAAAAAATCCCAGCTCCTGCGCGATCGCTACTAACGACCCAATAATCTCCGGTTTCCTGGACATCTCTGGCACCTCTCTATCGATAGTAAAGGGGCATGTTCAGCCTCTGGCGTCTCTGACAATACCTCCATCACCTTCTAAATCTCCCTACCCCTTTGCCATGCCCTCCTCCTCCTCTTTCCCCCATATCCCTCTGCCACTCATATGAGATGTGGGATGAGGAGGGGAACGAACATTGGGGAGGGTGGAACAAGTCGATTTGTGAGATGTGGCACATGCCAGAAGCGCCTGAAGAAATAATTCGGATTTGTGACAAGTTAAAATGAAGGAGAGGAACAGGGTTCTTCAGGGTCGAAGACTGTTCCGGTGAAGGATTTTTCATTGTGTGTGGTGGTGGTGTTGTGCTGTTTGTTAATGCATTGTGGGGTTATGTAGTATAGTATGTTGTTATCTGGTAATGCAGTGTATGTAAGCAGTGAAATTTCACAACGTTTTCATGGTATGTCATTAGGGAAATTCGTAATGGAGGAAAACTAGTGTTTGTTATCACTTACAACTTCTCCATCATTTTTAAAATGATTTATCAAAGATTCGATTTTTTAATGGTAAAAATGTTTTCATGGTATGGAATACATCTTCACTCCCAGTGGAGAATCTGTCACAATGAACAGATGCCATAATTTTCAATTTTGTTTGCACATGAATTGTTTTCTGCGAGAGACGAGTTTTCTCTAAATTTTGGTTTTTGCAGGAAACGCTGCCGTATTCGCCATGATTTTGTTCACGCTCGCTACATACATACCGCAAAGTCATTTCGTGTTTTTTTTGTCAACCTAAAGACCAGCATCAAATGTGAAGTACAATAAGAGGGAGTGAAAGAAGAAGCGACTGGAAGCGGGATTCACTCACCACACGTTTTGCTTCCCTGAGGCTTGTATTACAAGTGTCTGTGTATGCCGATACTGCACTACCTCCTTAAGTCAAACTGTGTAACTGCATTGAAAAAAGGCTATATGATAGTAGAGTATTAGCATGAAGAACCTCAACTGTGTAACTGCATTGAAAGAGGGCTCTATGATAGTAGAGTATTAGTAGCAAGAACCTCAACTGTGTAACTGCACTGAAAGAGGGCTCTATGATAGTAGAGTATTAGCATGAAGAACCTCAACTGTGTAACTGCATTGAAAGAGGGCTCTATGATAGTAGAGTATTAGCATGAAGAACCTCAACTGTGTAACTGCATTGAAAGAGGGCTCTATGATAGTAGAGTGTTAGCATTGAGAATCTCCAGAGGGGATGCCAGGGGCTCTTTCAGTGTAAATAGCATCCCCACCTTCTGGAAATTCTGCGCACAAAGTTTTCTCTTTTCTGTATTTCTCTTTACTTCTGTTTTGTTCTTTACTTTTCATTCATCTTGCTTATTTTAGCCTTCCCGGGTTATTCACCTGCCCTTTTTCACAAGCAGAATTTTAAAATATTCTATTTGCATAATATGACATTTTGCCTGTATTGTTTTGTTTTGACGACCGTGTAATGATATTGTAAACATTTGCATGGGCACAGAATGTACAATCATGTAGTGTTGTTTGACTATACTCTATGTATTTCGTTGTATATCAAGTCCTAATTCTCCTTCTCTACGCCTTTTCGGTAACCTGGAGATAATACAGTAAGCCAAATTCTGGCGGTCTTAGCACAGTCTTTTCATGTTTGTTTATTTGCTCAGAATGACCTTTTTCCGGTGTTTGTTGCTGCTGATGTTGTTGTGCGTTCCCCAGCTTAACACCCCGGGGGTCACCCAGAACATGCACTCTTGACTCACTCATGCTACCTGGGAATCAACTATGAGATAGAAAGTACACTGGATGAGCAGTTTGCGTGTAGGACTGTTTTTTTCCAATACCTCGACATATAGGCAGCCATACTCCGACTTCAGAGGCTTTTTCTCTTTAATAGAGAGTGCAAGTTGCTATGTTAAGAGATTGTAATGGCTGAAGGCAATCTCAACACAGCATTTTTACAACATAACAACATTTTAGTGTAGGCCTTGGCAATTAGCTGACATCAATAACTGACACAGGTTCTGGCTTGGCCCAGTCGGTTGTTTTGAAGGGATTGGGTGGCGTTGATGTTGAAGTTGATGTGAATGTTACCGGAGTCGCTGAAAGTGAATAAGGTGACAGCCCTGATGTGGCTTTCGTGGGCGGTACTGCAATAAACTACATGAAGAGAAAAAAGATTTTAACAAGGCTTGTAATAGAATTTTTGATTGGAAGAGCATCAACTTTCAAACACAAGGCGTTATTTTTTTAATTGGAATTTTTTTGTGAGCATAAGATTTTAAAAAAGCCTGCATAATTCACATTTCGTGATGTTTGGTTGAATTCATGCTAGGATTTCTGCTTTTATTTTCGTCTATTTTTTGTGGTAGTTGTTTGTTTTGATTTTCGTTTTGCTGTGTATGTCTATGTGCTTCTCTCGCTGTATTTTTAGCTTTTTTTCTGTTCGTATGAATGCGGATGTTTCGCAGTTGTCATTTTAAAAGGCGCTCTCAATCATACATCTTTTTGGGTAGATAGGGTTGGGATTGGGGGGAGATCGATATCAAAATGAAAGGGTTACATTAAAAAATTGAAGCCATTTTTTTCTCATGAATGTGGTGGGATTTTTTTCTTTTTACATTGAGCATGTAACATAATTCCTCTGATGCTTCTCCTTTCCTTTCTTTTCTTTGGGCTCAACAACACCGCTTTCCGTTTGATTAGTTTTGGTCAAGGGGAATAACGAAACGATTCCAGGGTAACGCACAGAATATGTCTCCACAGCACTACACAGCATTGCCACAGAAACGACGCTTTACAAGCCGCATATAGTTTTTGACCGTGCTGCCAAGCATGATTATACGGTAAAACTGTTGTTTTTTTTCCTGGTTTAGAGTTCCCACGTTCATCAATGGTGGGATTTTGCTTATGCGACCGTTTTTTATCCACCATTGAGGTAGTCGCATTCCGACTTTGGGGATGTATGCTGGGTATGTTCGTGTTTCCATAATCCACCGAACATTGACATGCATAATTATTACGGGATCTTTAATGTGTATACTTGATCTTCTGCATGCGTATATACACAAAAGAAATTAAGGCACTGGCAGGTCTGCACTTGAAGTCGACCTGGAGGATTGGAAGAATCCACATTCTGGATTCACCAGACGCCGCCGAGATTTGAACCCACGACTTGACAGACCGACCGATGAGATTAAGAAAAAAAACCTCCAACTTTTTTTTATGCTGATGATTTAAGTTATTAACCAAGAAAAAGTGCTTTACATGTGTTTTTAACTCATCCTCTCGGTCTGTTTTGCTCAGTTGTGTGTGTGTGTGTGGTGTGTGTGTGTGTGTGTGTGTGTGTGTGTGTGTGTGTGTGTGTGTGTGTGGTGTGCACGCGTGTGTGTGCTCACGCGCGCGTGCGCGAGCTATGGTATAGCCGATTTGTTTTACATGCTTTTAAGATAGAAAAAAAGACTTAAAGAAAAACAAAAATTACTTATCGTTTTTTTGGTTATCTTTTAGCTAGAATTTAGTCCAGGCAAAATGTAAGAAGAAAAGTAAACCTTGGATACTACACGAAAACCTGTGGAAAGGAGATCACACCAAAGTGAGGATTATTGCAGTACCACTCGCTGGTACATCATGTCCGATTGATTTGTGCACTTAGCCATCCACCCACCTGGCAAAAAACAAAATATTGGCTTCAAATGTCCACACCGCTTAACAAGCTTGGGGTTTGTAGATAGAGAGGGAAAGCTATGAAAAACACCAATCGATGATTACGATGTTTTTCAGGTTTGAAAGGGACTGGTAAGTTGTCCAATGCCAAGATGGATAAGATATATCCAATTGCTATAATGAAAGTCGCAGGTTCCAATCTGAATCACCCCCGAGGGGATACTAAGGGACCTGTTTGTTTGTATAAATAGCTGCTCCATCCTCTGGAAATTCTGTGCTAGGAATTCCCTCTTTTTGTTATTCTTCTCTTCGTTTCTGCCATGTTCCTTTAGTTCTTTCCTCCACCTTCTAGTCTATTTTTTTATATAAAATATTATTCATTCATTCTTTTATTTCGAGGATAATGAAATCGGCACCCAGGGGCTTTTTACATGCAATCCCCGTGTGAATGTATTTTTTTGTAAATTTTCTCATCCGTTTCCATCGGCACACATTGGCCTACTCTTACGAAAAGCGGAACGGGTTTTAATGTGTGCGCAAGATGTTCTGCGTGCCTTCGCACACGGGACCTCGGTTTATAGTCTCATCCGAAGGACTTTGGGGGAGGGGAGGGCGGAGTGGAGTCGGCACTGATGTAAACTCCAGAGAAAAAAATTTCTTGAACGAGATTCGAACCCGAGTCAGCAGATCACTAGCGCATCACTCTAACCACCAGGCTACCTTCTGCCGACTAATGAACGTTGTATAGACATTGCGTAGGGTGTTTTAGATACAATTTCGTTTCAATTCAAAGCCAGGAGATAAACTGTACTAGCAAAAGACGGACTTCAATTTAAATTCAACCACTAACGATGGTACTTTACTTTTTTCTTTTTTTTTTGCTGCCTCATCTTCTGTGACATTACCCCCATCCTGCTGTTCCCACGCCGCTCATTCCAATCTCCCCGCCACAGTCATACCCAGATTTGTTATGTTGCATGCTCAGGTCGGAAGGCCACAGGGAGCCCATTAATGTCAGGCCGCCGTGGGGCCACCAGCCAGAGGGGCCCTGCACCTCTGCTAGGTCACTTAAGTGGTATTCAGTGGTGCCTGTTCTGAGCTAACATACGCAGGATACCACCTACCAAGCCCCCTACTAACAACAGTATTAGCTCAGTCGCGGAGCCAGACTGAGTGAGTTGCCCACCCGAGGTGGCACCCCCACAACGTCCTTCCAAAGACCGTACCCCGTGAACCCCCAACCCCAAAGGCCCTGACACAAACTCACCACAGGCACAGAAGTGTATGGACAAACCGAA
>CM054143.1:28801314-28831314 GCA_028751875.1 Rapana venosa | reverse complement strand
TTGTCTATTTTCTACCTTCTTCCTGTCACCTCCTTCTTGTCTATTTTCTACTGTCTTCCTGTCACCTCCTTCTTGTCTATTTTCTACTTTCTTCATGTCGCCTCCTTCTTGTCTATTTTCTGTATTCTTCCTGTCACCTCTTTCTTGTCTATTTTCTACTTCCTGTCACCTCCTTCTTGTCTATTTTCTACTTTCTTCATGTCACCTCCTTCTTGTCTATTTTCTATTTTATTCCTGTCACCTCCTTCTTGTCTATTTTCTACTTTTTTCCTGTCACCTCCTTCTTGTCCATTTTCTGCTTTCTTCCTGCCACCTCCTTCTTGTCTATTTTCTCCTTTCTTCATGTCACCTCCATTCTTGTCTATTTTCTACTGTCTTCCTGTCACCTCCTTCTTGTCTATTTTCTACTGTCTTCCTGTCACCTCCTTCTTGTCTATTTTCTACTGTCTTCCTGTCACCTCCTTCTTGTCTATTTTCTACTTTTTTCCTGTCGCCTCCTTCTTGTCTATTTTCTCCTTTCTTCATGTCACCTCCATTCTTGTCTATTTTCTGCTGTCTTCCTGTCACCTCCTTCTTGTCTATTTTCTACTGTCTTCCTGTCACCTCCTTCTTGTCTATTTTCTACTGTCTTCCTGTCACCTCCTTCTTGTCTATTTTCTACTTTTTTCCTGTCGCCTCCTTCTTGTCTATTTTCTCCTTTCTTCATGTCACCTCCATTCTTGTCTATTTTCTACTGTCTTCCTGTCACCTCCTTCTTGTCTATTTTCTACTGTCTTCCTGTCACCTCCTTCTTGTCTATTTTCTACTTTTTTCCTGTCACCTCCTTCTTGTCTATTTTCTACTTTCTTCATGTCACCTCCTTCTTGTATGTTTTCTTTCTTTTTTCCTGTCACCCCATTCTTGTCTATTTTCTATCTTTATTCCTGCCACCTTCTTCTTGTCTATTTTCCACTTCCTTCCTGTCAGCTCCTTCGTATCTAGTTCCTACCTTCTTAGTCCATTTTCCTTCATGTTTTCCTTCCTACAAAAACATAACAATTCTTCCCCACGCCGAAATGGGATGCGCTGGGCCTGACTTATCAGGCTTCTTAGGGCAGCCCGAAACATTAATTTCTGTACATATGACAGACGACATTAACTGCTGTATGAATGTTCCGAGACAAAGGAGAAAAAAGAAGATGAGATAATTATGTCTGTAATGGCACAGACAACACCCCTAGAGATTCACCCAATTTACTTACTCAAGTCTACAGTTTTCGTAAGCACTAAGAACACTGCTCTGTAGTGAACTGGTTTGTGGTTTTTAGAACCTCAGCCACCACCCTGAAGAATTGCGAAGAAGAAGAAGAAGAAGAACAAGAACAAGAACAAGAACAAGAACAAGACGAATTGCGAAGAAGAAGAATTGCGAAGAAGAAGAAGAAGAAGAAGAATTGCGAAGAAGAAGAAGAAGAATTGCGAAGAAGAAGAAGAAGAAGAAGAAGAAGTAGAAGAAGAAGAAGAAGAAGAAGAAGAAAGTAGAAAGAGAAGAGGAGGGGACGAGGAAAAAGAACAAGAACAAGAAGAACAAGACGAAAATAATAAGCAGAACTGTTTATTAGGTGACGATAATAGTACAAGGGATGAATCATAACCGGAAAAAAGACAGTCAAGTTCTAGCGATGACAAGAAAGAAGATCACAGGGAAGCAGTTTATGTGCACGAGTCACGAATGACTCATTCATCGTCGCTTCTTGAAATGAGAAAGAAACCTGAGCTCTTTAGCCTTGAACCTTGCTTGTATGGTACTTGTCATCCCAGCTAATTTTTGCTGTCGTTCTACACACACCACGCTGCTAAGAATTCTATCGTTCTTTCTGTTTCTTTTGTAAGTTAAGGTCCATATCTTAACCCCGTAGAGAATAAATTATATGAAATGTGCTTATAGGGTTCCGTGTAACCATGCCCATTCCCATAGGGAGCGCAGATTCATTGAATCTTGAAAGCACACGTGCATGCTCGCGTGCGCCCGTGTGTGTTTTGGGGGTGGGGGAAGGTGGGGGGGGGGGGGTGGGGGGGAGGTTTGAGGGGGTGGGGGATGGGCGTGTTTCCATGTGCATGATTCTGTGTGTGTATGTGTGTGTGCGTGATTGTGTGCGTGTGTGTGCGCGCCCATCTGTGGGTTCGCACGCGTGCGCGCCCGTTCCTCTGTGTGTGTGTGTGTTTATTTTAATTTTTAAAAATTTTATATCGAGGATAATGGAATACGCACTTAAATGCTCTTTTACGTCCAGTCTCCGTGTGGATGCGGTTTGAGTAAATTGTCATCTGTTCGTGTGTGCGCGTGCGATCGTGCGTGTATGTGTATGCGTATGTGTGTGCTGTGGGGGGGGGGGGGGGGCGCAGGGATGTTGTGCTGCCGATGGAGGCATGCTGTAAATCAGATCAGCTTAGTTCTTACTTTATGTAAAAGTCACCTGACTGTTCTCCTCCCTCCTGCCCCCTCTCCCCCCCCCCCCCACTACCACCCCCACTGTAGGTGTTAATGATGTTTACCTCTTCTTGTGCGTAATACAGTGTGTTTAACTATTTGCTCTACGTCAGTCTGAACTCTCAACAGTGTCTGATTTCCTGTTTTCTTCTTTAAAAATTTCTTCGTTTTTTTTCTGCTTTTGTTTACATTTTTTAAATAAAAATGTTCAAAGTAGTAAACATGTGAACTTACGTTTTATGGAGACATTTCGTGTATGCATTCTTTAGGAAAGTTACAAAGTTGGTAATTTGGTGAAAGAATTTTAACTACTGACCGTTTAGGTAAAGAAAATACTATAAAACGCACACACACACATATATACACGCACGCGCGCATGTACGCAAAAAACGCAAGCACGTGCACAGGCATACGCACACAGTCACATGCGACACACCAGAATGACATAAATAAACATAACATACACACACAAGACACACACACACACACACATGTAAGTAATGATATCTAAACCACAGAAAGATAGTAGCCTTTACACATTGCAACATGATTTTTTTTTAAGGGGGGGGGGGGGGGGCAGGGAGGCGAAAGGCTGAACCAACCATCTAGAACACGGAAGATTGATGATTCAAATCTTATTAGCAACCAGATAGATCTCTTTCACTTTACTTTACCTTCACGTACCCCGTAGTCCCGTGCTACCAGCTTCCTGCCCCTCCTCGCAGTCCTCTGCTTTCCGTTATCAAATCGTTCCGCCCAAGGCCAGTCCCACTCTCTGTTTATTTATTTATTTATTTATTTATTTATGTATTCTTTTATATCGAGGATAATGGAATAAGCACTCATGTGCTTTTTTACAACCAGTCCCTGTGTGTATGCGGTTTTGTAAATTTTGCGTTTTTGTACATTCATCATCTGTTCCCCTTCGCCACAAAATGGCCTACTCTTACGAAAAGCGGAACAGGATTTAACGTGTGCGCAAGATGTTCTGCCTGCTTCGCACACGGGGCCTCGGTTTATAGTCTCATCCGAAGGACTTTTGATGCTGTCTGAGTTGGTGAGAGCGTTTATTTTCCATCCCGTAGGTCCACAAAGTCGTAGTTTGAATCTCAGCATCACATTTGCTGAGTTATGGTTAAAGAATATAATTTTTTTCACAATCTGCCGTGTCAGCGTCTTAAGCGCAGATCTGTCAATGCCGAGGTCCCGTGTGCGAACGCACCCAGAACATCTTGCGCACACGTTAAATCCTGTTGCGCTTTTCGTAAGAGTAGGCCATTGTGTGCCGGTGGGAACGGATGACAGAATTTACAAAACCACATACACACGGGGACTGGATGTAGAAAAAAAGCACATAAGTGCTTATTCCATTATCCTCGATATAAAAAAATAAAATTAATTAAAAAATTAAATAAAATGCTGGATTTTGTTCCTACGTATAAGCATGCAGAGGGTCAACATATGTGCCTTTAATATCTTGACACACATTTCAACGCACTCTGGGTTTTGGAAACATGAATATGACTAGCATGCATTCTGTATCTGTACAGAAATGGGCTCCGCACGATTCAGCTTGCCTGAGAATTACGGCCCAGAAAATTTGAAATTAAATACAGTACCGAAACGTCTCCTCGTAGAATTGAGAATTCTCACCTTCACCTATCCCGTAGTCCCTTGGACCGTGAGGGGGGGGGGGGGCGATGTGGGGGGAGGGGGGCACTAATGAAGATTTTGCAACCAGCTTCCTCCACTTCCAAACTGTCCTCTTCTTTCCGTAGCAACTCGCTCCACTCAAGGCCAGTCCTCCACTCTCTGATGATGTTGTCTTCCCATCGTTTTCTCTGTCTGCCTCTTCGTCTCACTCCTTGTACCGGTACTTGCACTGAGATTGAGATTTAAAAGAGAAAAAAGAAATATTTTAGCCCTAGAATGGCAATCTAGAAACTAAGTCTTCTTTTTAGGAAGGGAGACACACTACCAACTGGCATTCCTCGCGCTAAACTGCACATAATTATTGCAGGGAAAGGATCCCAAGGCAAACAAGAAAGTAGCCGACATGGCACAAGAATGTGTCTCTCTTTGTGTCTCTTTCATTCTCTGTACTGCTCTCTGTCTCAATGTCTCCGTCCATTTGTCTCAATGTGTGGTGTGTGTGTGTGTGTGTGTGTGTGTGTGTGTGTGTGTGTGTGTGTGTGTGTTTGTGTGTGTGTGGTGTGTGTGTAGTGTGTGCGTGGGTGCGCAAGCATGTGTGTTTGTGTGTGTACGTGTGTGTGTGTATGAGAGAGAGAGAGTTAGAGGAAGAAGAACAAGAAGAGACAGAATATACAGAAGAAGAAGATAAAAAGTAATCATAAAAGAAGAGGAAGAATTGCGAAGAAGAAGAACAAGAAGAAGAAAGAAGAACAAGAACAAGAAAGAAGAACAAGGACAAGAACAAGAAAGAAAGAAAGAAAGAAAAAAAGAAAGAAAGAAAGGAAGACAGAAAGAAAGAAAGAAAGAAAAATAGAAAGAAAAAGAATAAACGGCAGCAAAAAAGAAACAAGAATATACAGAAAGAGAAACGGAACAACAAAAGAAGCAGACGAAAAACGAAAAAAAAAAAACCCGGAAATTTTCGTGAACTAGTTCGACAGGAGTTGTTTACTTCTAATCTTCTGATGAGTGTGGGGGGGGGGGGGGGGGGGGGGGGCGAAGACCAGAAACCTTGAGAACTGGTCTTCCAAAGCTGGTACTACCTTGTTGTGGCACGTGTGTGTCCATGTGAGGACATTGCAGAGAGTGACAGGAACAGGAAACACTTCTGGCCAAGGGAGGTAAATGGATTTGCTGGTCATGACGTCATTCACCTCACTTCTTCATCAACAGGTGGACGAGTGACTAATCACAACGCAGAAAGGTGAGATAGAGAGGAGATGGTGTGAGGAAAGGAAAAGATGAGGGGGCGGGAGAGGTAAGGGAGGGGTGAGGAGGGGGGATGGAGAGGTATGGATACGAAGAGTTGAAGGAGAAGAAAAAATAATGCACATCATAAAAAATTATCTATTAAGCTATGGAGTAGACTATAGTCACGCGTTGTTGTTTTTGTTTCTTCTGTGTTTATAATTAATAACAATCATCAATTCAAAGTTAACTAAGTCGTCTAGACGTTACACACACCAACTGTAAAAAAAAAAGGGGGGGGGGGGTAAATGACAGGTTCGACACAATAGTACTTAGTAGACCTTGAGTGGTGGTCTAGCTAGGTGCTAGTCATTCTAATGAGATGATAAACCCCTTCAGGGGTCGTCTTGTCTTCCATTCACCAGGAAACAAACAACACAATTAATGTCTCCCACACTGGGGGGGGGGGGGCCCTGGAAGGTCGTTAAACCCCTAACTATCCGAGCGAAGTCTTGTGTGCGCTCATTAGTTCAACACTGCAAGAAGAGCCCGAGGCCACAAAGAGAGTGGTCCTTTGCAACAATCCTGTAAGCAAACACCACACTCGCAAACAGGAAAATCAAACCCCCAAGGCCAAAAACAGGAATGAATGATGAGAGTTGTTGTTCTTGCAGTGTCGCCATCTCTCCAGGCCAGGGGGAAAGCAGCCCCGAATTTCGCGCTGAGAAATCTTCTGTAATTGAAAGTTAAGCAATACAGTGTTATATGCGAAACGGTGAATACAGTTACACTACACTACACTACAGTTCAATACAATGCAATGCGCAATGCAATGACAATACAAAATTCAATGCAATACAATCAATAACAATACAATGCAATCAATACATCATACGCAATACAATACAATACAATTCAGTACAATACAATACAATGCAATACAATGTAATACAACACAATTCGATTCACTACAACGCAATACAATCCAACACAATTCAATTCAAAGCAGCGCAATATAATGCAATGCAAAACAATTCAAAACAATACAATACAATACAATGCAATACAATACAATACAATACAATTAAGTACAAAGTTAATACATGCGATACAATACAATACAAAACAATACAATACAAATCCAGTACGGTACCAGTGAGCAATACAAGTCAGATACATGATTCTTTTGCAGATCAGAATGTTGTCTGCTCGTGAATCAGAAAAAATACGTCGTCGTTGTAGTAGTAGTAGTAGTAGTAGTAGCAACAGCAGCAGCAGCAGTAGTAGCAGTAGTAGTAGTAGGAGGAGGAGATAGTAGTAGTAGTAGTAGTAGTAGTAGAAGAAGATGAAGAAGAGGAGGAAGAGGAGGACAAAACAAGAAAAACAAAGATACGTTTAATGACCAACTGTCTCAACTAAGGTAAGAACATTGTCAATAACCCCTTGTGTTCATTACACAAAACATTTCCGCCACATAACCTTTGATATTTTTAGCTATCGACTAGAATTGAAAAATCCGATTTTTTTTTTTGGGGGGGGGGGTTAAAACTTCCCCTGTCCAGTTGTTTGTTCAGAGTTTCGATTTTATTCTCTCCCCCCCCCTCTCTCTCTCTCTCTCTCTCTCTCTTCTCTCTCTCTCTCTCTATCTTTCTCCTTCTTTCTTGGTCACCTGACCTTGTCCTTGCGTCTTGCCAATAGCAAAAACAACCAACAACAACAACAATAAAAAAGAGACCAGAAGTTTGGAATAATTGGTTTTGTTTTGGGTGGGTAGGTGATGTTGGATTCTTCTTTTTTTTTATCTCCCTGCGCCATCACCACACACACACACACACACACACACATACACACACCCCTAATTATTGCGGCTGAATAATAACAGGGACATTGGCGTCAACGTCATGTCCCCCCACCCCCACCCCACCCCAACCCTGCTAGACGTCTGTGTGAGGTCGTCATGGTCAGTGGTTAAGCATTGATTTTGCGTCTGTAGGGCGTGTGGGGGTGGGGGGTGGGAGGGGTGGTTGCGGGTTAGGGGGTGGGAGGGTTAGTTAGTTAGTGTTGAGAGTGTCATAGTATGTGGGAGGATAAGGTGGTTTGGTTATTTGTAGGTCTCTGTGTGTGTGTGTGTGTGTGGGTGTGGGGTGTGTGTGTGTGTGTGTGTGTGTGTGCGTAAAAGGGAGAGAGAGAGGGGGGAGAGAGAGGGAGAGAGAGAGAAGAGAGAGAATGAACAAATCAGCAAATGTGCAAAATGTATTGCTGTTTAGCAATTAAGCCACTGAGAGAGAGAGAGAGAATGAAAGACGCATACAGCACCATTAGTAATCGTAGTTGTAGAAAAAGAAGTAGAAGTATTAGTAGTAGCAGCAGTAGTAGTGGCAATAGCAGCAGTAGCAGCAGTAGCAGTAGTAGTAGTAGTAGTAGTAGTAGTAGTAGTAGTAGTAGTAGTAGTAGTAATAGTAGCAGTAGCAGCAGCAGCAGCAGCAATAGTAGTAGTAGTAGTAGTAGTAGTAGTAGTAGTAAGTAGTAGTAGTAGTAGTAGTAGTAGTTGTTGTTGTAGCAGCAGCAGCAGCAGCAGCAGCAGCAGTAGCAGCAGCAGTAGCAGTAGTAGTAGTAGTAGTAGTAGAAGTAGTAGTAGTAGTAGTAGTAGTAGTAGCAGCAGCAGCAGCAGCAGCAGCAGCAGTAGTAGTAGTAGTAGTTATTGTTGTTGTAGTAGCAGCAGCAGCAGCAGCAGCAGCAGCAGTAGTAGTAGTAGTAGTAGTAGTAGAAGTAGTAGTAGTAGTAGTAGTAGTAGTAATAGTAGTGGTAGTAGTAGTAGTAGTAGTAGTTATTGTTGTTGTTGTTGTAGTAGTAGCAGCAGCAGCAGCAGTAGTAGTAGTATGTAGTAGTAGTAGTAGTAGTAGTTATTGTTGTTGTTGTAGTAGCAGCAGCAGCAGCAGCAACAGCAGCAGCAGCAGCATCAGTAGTAGTAGTAGTAGTAGTAGTAGTAGTAGTAGTAGTAGTAGTAGTAGTAGTAGTAGTAGAAGCAGCAGCAGTAACAGCCGCTGTAGTTGCAGTGAGCAGTGAGTAGTGTTTTCCCTTGGTTGTTGCTGCTGTTGTTGTTGTTGTTGTTGTTGTTGTTGCGCATTCCCCAGCTTAACACTCTGGAGGTCATCCAGAATGTGCACTCTGACCCACTCATCCCATCTGAGAATCACTGTGACACTCAAATTTACGCCACTGAATGAGAAGTTTGCGTGTGTGACTGGTTTTTTTTTTAAGTACCTCGCCATACAGGCAGCCATACTCTGACATCAGAGGATTTGTTTTTCTCCATTAAAAGGAAAGTGCGGGTTGTTGTTATGTTTAAGAGCTTGCCACGGCTGAAGGCAATCTCAACACAGCATTTTTACAACATAACAGTTTAGCGTAGGCCTTGGCGATTAGCTGACATCAACATGTTGATACAGCTTTAGTCCTGGGCCATAATTTGTCTGATTACCATAGCGCTAGACGTCCATGCCCACAAATGTGTCAGAGAAAAACGCCTTATTTACAGCTTTCTATCGTGAATGCTACAATACAGGCAAGACAGACGATGGAGCCGAATCGTTAAAACCATTAGACTTTAGTCCCGTGCATCCATTAAGTCGTGATTCCGAATCTCAGTGACATCTGGTGAATTAAGGGTGGGTTGGGGTTTTTTTATGATCTCCCAGGTCAACTTTTATTGCAGACCTGCCAGTGCTTTAAGTTCCTCTGTGGATAATATACACGTATAAAAAATCAAGTATGAACTTTGAAGACCCTTTCTCTTTTGTGTTTTATGTTCTGTATACCCAGCCCATTCTCTTGCCTTTCTTTTCATGCAGATCTGTCATTTTTCCTGTAAGCTTCATAATTGAAGACGGAATATGTCAGCTGAGGCCAGCGGGCAGACCTCTTTATAGAGTGACAAGGCACTACGCATTGTACACGATATGAGATAGCTGTAAAGAAGAAGAATTTGAAGAAGAAGAAGTAGAAGAATTGTGAAGAAGAAGAATTGCGAAGAAGAAGAAGAGGAATTACAAAGAAGAAGAAGAAGAAGAAGAAGAAGAAGAAGAAGAAGAAGAAGAAGAAAGAAGAAGAAGAAGAAGAAGAAATTCGAAGAAGAATTGCGAAGAAGGAGAAGAATTGCAACAAAAAAAAAGAAGAATTACAAAAGAAGAAGAAGAATTGCGAAGAATTGCGAAGAAGGAGAAGAAGAAGAAGAAAGAGAAAGAAGAAGAAGAAGAAGAAGAAGAAGAAGAAGAATTGCAAAGAAGAAGGATTACGAAGAAGAAGAATTACGAAGATAAAGGAGAATTGCGAAGGAGAAGAATTGCAAAAAGAAGAAGAGAAGAAGAAGAAGAAGAAGAAGACCAAGAAGAAGAAGAAGAAGAAGAAGAGAATTGCGAAGAAGAAGAAGAAGAAGAATTGCGAAGAAGAAGAAGAATTGCGAAGAAGAAGAAGAAGAAGAAGAAGATGAAGAAGAAGAATTGTGAAGGAGAAGAACAAGAAGAATTGTGAAGGAGAAGAATTGCGAAGAAGAAGAACATGAAGATGAAGAAGACCAAGAAGATGAAGAAGAACAAGAGAAACAAGAATTACGAAATAGAAGATGATGATGATGAAGAAAGAAGAAGAAGCAACAGAAAAAGAAGAATTGCGTGGGAGAATTGCGAAGAAGAATTGCGAAGAAGAATTGCGAAGAAGAAAATGAACCACGTAACCTACAAATTATGAAACCATTACAGAACTAAACGCTGCGTGGCTAAGAGCCCTAACTATAACCATGGTGTAGAAAGCGAAAGGACACTGTTTTTGTTTTTAAAAAACCCACAACCAAACAACAACAAATAAAAAAGAAAACAACCAAGATATGCGTGAACACAACAATAAAATTTGACAGATGACCTAATAACGGGGGAGGTCTTTCGTATTATGAAGCATGTTTCCAATCAATTATTATCATGATAAGGGAAATAGAACCATGATATTTTATTGCCGCGGACAGCTGGAGGCAATGAACACACCAGACTTGAGAGATCTAACAGTTTCTGGAGAGCTTGGTCCATAGATGTCTGTAGGCTCATGAACACATTTTCATGACACCTGTATAATTATTATATACCTAACAATGCTCGGGTCGCTGTGACACAGCCGGCCACCACTTAAGTGACAAGCCTCTGCACATCTGTGCTCATACACGTGGGTAAGCTCGAGCGTGGGCATGCATACACACGCGCTGACACATGCGCGTGCGAGAACGCAGCACGCGTGAAAGCACAAACACACACACACACACACACACACACACATGGATATACGTATGGTGGTGGTTGGCAAAGTCTGCATGTTGCTGTGTTAGTGTGTGTGTGTGTGTGTGTGTGTGTTGTAGTGTGTTGTGTGTGTGCTGATTGTAGTGTGTATGTGTGTGTGTGCGTTTTGTGTTGTAATGGTTGTTGTTGCATAAAGTTACAGTTTGTTCACTCAAAGTGATACACAACAACGTAAGGGAAAGGGGGGGGGGGGGGGGCTGGTGACATCAGTTGATGGATTGTACCATAAAATGGATATCATTCTAAAATTACTTAGGCTCTAAACAACGCTGACAATAATTAAAAACATGAGTAATGTTAATATAGCTTAGTTATAACTTTGTCAGATGTGTTGTGGTGTGTGTGTTATGCTGTTTGTGTGTGTGTGTTGTGTGTGTGGTCGTGTGTGTTGTGGTGATTGTGTGTGTGATGGGGCAGGACCTCAGGGGTATCTCTATTGCTGTTTCCATTTCTAGCATCTAAAGATTACAGCTCGTGTTGAGATGTGCCTTCAACAGGGCACGCGCGCGTGCACGTATGTGTGTGTGTGTGTAAATGTTGTCTAGGATTGTGTTTGTGGTGGTTGTTTGTGTTGTTGTTGTGAGTTAGTGTGTGTGTGTCGGAGTTGTATGTTGTGTAGAATATCAAAGTCAAATTCAAGTCAAAGTCAAACTTTTATTTCCAGATTGTATATTGAATAAGCAAAATACTTGCTTTTTTTCTTCAAGCCATCTAAGAGAGAAAAACAACAACAAAAACAATAACAACAACAACAAAAATACAACAACACACAAACAAAATATACAAAACCTTATTGAAAAGGAAATTATCATGATAATGAATTATTATAATTGTAATGAATATTTGTCTATGAGTGTATGTTTGTGTGTTTGTCTGGATAGTGTGTGTGTGTGTATGTGTGCATGTGTGTGTTATTGCGTGTGTGTGTTTGTGCGTGTGTGTGTGTCTGTATGGATGGTATCGTGTGTGTTTGTAATGTAAGGAGGGTGTGTGTGTGTGTGTGTGTGTGTGTGCCTTCCACAAGAAGTGAGGAAAAGAGAACTCCAGTGTGAACACGTATGTGCGTGACATGGTGAAAGGTGTCAGTAGGTTACCATTTCTTTCAGTCAACAAACTAGAGCTCCTTTAGTTGTCTACAGACACACTAGAGTGATAATAAATACCACTTCAATGACGAACTATTTGTCATCGATCATGATCAAAACAGTCTGGGGTGAACACACACACACACACACACACACACACACTCACACGCACGCACGCACGCACGCACACACACACGCATTCTCACACACATACACCAAAAGAAATTTGGAGACATAAAATTGTGTCAAATCCATTAAGAACTTTTAATCTCTTTATTAAATTGTATCCTTTTTTTACGTTATGTCTGTCCTTCTAGGTTAGAAACCTTGTGATTGGGATTTTCTGTAGAGCAGTGAATCTAACACAGACAGTTTTATGCTTTGTCTTGTCACTGTACATTTGCCAGCTTAGTTTTCCTTAGAGGGTTACTAAGAAAATGGACTCTGTCTCACTCATCTTACCTAGAAACCAACATGAGACAGTAAGTACGCATCGGAGGAGATAATTTGTATCACTACTGACAACGACCTCGCCATAATTATTGGCAAGCAGCCATAGCCCTACTTCATAAGAGGTTTGTTCTACTTTTGGGGGGGAAAGGAGAAGGAACGTTGTTATGTAAGAGTTTTTCAGTACTGAAGAGAGTATCAACATCTTAAAGAAAGAGTAGCTATTTTTCTTCTATATGTCTTGACTCTTTGGCTTGCATCAAACTGACACATCTTAGGTGAAGGAGTTTAAGCCTGTAGGCAGATTCACAAATCCCCATGAACGAGGTTTATATAGAACTGATCTTTGACCCACTCAAATCCAATTCAATCTTGCTGTTTATAGCCCCGCCGACCACAGAGGCCAGGCCAAAGTTTTGCCAGTTACTGATGTACGCAAAATACCTAAACCTACATTAAAATGTTGCTGTACTTTGAACTGTCATGCTAATATTTGTGTTCAACCATGATTGCTGTCTGAGCATTCAACGAAAAAGAACAAGAAGATCGTATTCACCCATAAGACGCTCTACGCAAAGCAGCGGACACTCTCAATTAGAGAAGAAGAAAATCCCTTGATGTCAGAGATTTATGTAGGGGTACTTGAAAACAGTCCTGCACGAAAACATCTCGTGCTGTGTACAATTATGGTCGCGAAGTGATTCCCAGGGATTCCCAGATGTGAGGAGTGAGATAAGAGTCTATATACTGAGAGACCCCCCCAGTGTCAAGATGGAGAACACGCGACAGCAGCAAACTGAAACCTTCAATATAATGAAATAAGAGTAGGAAGAAAACAGATAAGCCCACCATTAGAATAACAATAAAGCCCGGTCCCTAGTGTAACTATTGTGTCCTATGTATGGGCGCACGTGTCAATAGCAAAGAAAACAGCTTTTGCCGATTCAGAACGAAATAGTCTCTAATGACAACTGACACTTTACAGCCTCGTTAGAATAAATAGCAGTTTACACAAAATTAAAGGAACAGGCAGGAACGGAAAAGATTGTTTGGTTTAACAGTCCTGTCTTCACAGTCCTTAAGGACTTGCTTTAGAAAAGTTGAAACTTCTGAAAGTACGTATCTGTGACTTTATCTATGTATGAACCATATATGTCTTGAGTATGTGTGCACGAACGCGCGCGCGCGCGCGCGCGCGTGTGTGTGTGTGCATGAATGTGTTTGTGTGTGTGCGTGTGTGTGTGTTTGCGCAAGCATGAAGCTGCGCACGTGTGTCTGCATCGTATCACATAATCTAAAATGTAAAACAACATTAAACTAACGTAAAATAATGTAATATCTAAATGAGAAAAGGGGAATAGCATTAGATGAATAACATCAACTAGATAATCCCAAGAGAAGAAATCAACACAAAAAAGCTGCATCTTCCATAGTCCTTTCTCTTTATTTCCTTACATAAAAAAACAAAAACCTTTGTTTGTTCAATGGTTTCAGTGTCTGTTACTGTGGTTTTGTAGAAAAGACCAAGAAGATGATGTCTTGAGGTTAACGTTTTCAATACTTAAGATCGGTTGTTGCTGTTGTGTTTCTTTGTGTCTGAATACTAAAACCTCGGCCAGAGCTCTGATATGAATGCTCCTACCTTTTTGTTTGCATGTTTTTCAAATCAGATATTTACAGTACACACAGCAATATTTTTGCACAGGGTTCATATGAACTGCAAGATTGAATCCCTTTTTTAACAGTTTTGTTTGGGATCAACATTATCCCACAGCTTAGTGGCCAGAGCACTCGCCTTCACAAAGCTAAGTTAAACAGCGTTGAGCGTGGTTGTCTCATGGACAAGTGACCGTTTGTGCGCCTCAGGTACAGTATATTTCCCCCAGTTTACCAAGCTGTAAAGGAGTGTCTGCCCTCTTTAGGGTCAGGGAAGGTAGAGCAGCAAAATAGAGAGAGGAGACGGGCAACATGTTCAATATTCTGGCCTCTGGAAGAGCTGAGATCTATCATACCTTGCTGTTCAACGGATGCAGAGGTTTGGGGATATATTACTACAATTTTTTGTTTTATTGCTGAACCAAATTTCTTGTGACAAATAGCTGCATGAATGGAGTGTGGCAGTCAATGGGTTAATTCTGGTATGTTCTTAAAGGACTTAAATCTTGTTATTGGTTATGTTATCTTTTGCTATGAGAAACCAGTCGTTATACTTTCCAGGTAAAACAGAAGTTTTGTTATTTTTTGACTGAGACCTAAGATTTCAGCATTAAGTACAATGCTGCGGGAAGAATAACAGAATTACTGTTTTGGTTTTCTTTTCTCGATTTTTGTTTTGTTTTTGGTTGTTGTTATGCCTATGAACTAGCACACACACAATGTGCATGCAAACATACATGATTATGTTAAAGTCAAAGTCAAATTTTAATTTCAGATGGTTAATTGAATAAGCAATACATTTTCTTGTGTGGTGTGGTGTGCGCGCGTGCGTGCGTGTTTGGGGATAGTGTGTATGTGTGTGTGTGTGTGTGTGTGTGTGTGTGTGTGTGTGTGTGTGTGTGTGTGTGTGTGTGTGTGTGTGTGTGTGTGTGTGTGTGTGTGTGGGTGCGCTTAATTACTGCGTGAAGATCGATGGAAAAACGCTGCAAAATAAACCTGTCAGTATGTCTAATTTTGTTCCTCATCTTAGTTTATACATCTTCCTAGAAAGAACTTCCTCATTTAAGACACATGCTAGATATTATCTTGAAATATCTTTTTTTTGTCAAAATGAAGTTCTTCAAAACCTGAAACTATTCTGAAAGGATGAAAGAATTTTTTTTTTAAGCTAGAGACAAAAACAAAACAAGACACTATTCTGATGATAAATATTCGTCGTAAATAGACATCTTGACCAGTGACAGGCAAGGCAAAAGCGGAACACAAAACAATGTATAAGAAAACCAGATTTGTTCAAATCCCTCAAACTACCGCATAACATTTTTATTGACGTCCATCTGTCTGTTTCTGGCATTTGTGTCATTGGATTTCTGTTTTGTTTTATTTTATTTCTCTGCAGTTCGATTGCTATTGACTTGACAATAAATAACTAGAATAAATGAAAGATGGAGGTTGCAGGGAAAAGCTGAACACAAAAAAACCGCAATAAATAAACCGGAAAATGCTTACATAGCCATATATTCAGAGAAAGGGAGCCGTTTACATTATCTTGCGGATGTCAAATATGTAGATGGATTTTTGGGGAGGAATCTTTTGTCTGTTTTTTTTCATAACTGGTATCGAGTGCTTGGAATATTCTGGAAAATGATCAAAATAGTTTCAGGTCATTAGAGTTTGATATTGAGTAGATTTGATGTAGTTAAGGAATTTTGACATAATTATACTGCATGGTAATCTTCCATAATTTTAATTGGATGTAGTCTAGTGAATTTGACAGTATCGTACTGTATGGCTATCTCCCTTGAGTGGTTTTGACATTATCGTAACTATTTCATCGTAATCTGCTATGCGGTATGATTTATTTTTGTTCGGAATAAAATCTTAAGGATAGTTCAAACAAAGAATACCAACCACAGCACGTTGTTGATCGTTTGCAAGTTTGTTCAATTGCGATTATGTTATTGTCCCCTTAAAATACCTCACCAGCAGCACGGGTCAAAGAGAAGAGAAGAAAGGCTGCAGCCCAGGCAGACAGACAGACCAGCATTGTCAGACTTCATCTGTACCTTCTGCCATAGGCACTGTCTGTCATTCCCGAATCGGACTGGCCAGCCACAACCGACGCTGTACCAGAATTAACATCTTAGATCGCAACTCTGCAGTCTTCCGAGACTGACAGCTGCCAATAAAATAATATATCTTTAAAAAATAGTTAGCTTTACTATGACTTCAGAAGACCTCACCATATAGGCTGCTATACTCTGACTTCAGAAACTTTACAAAACCAAGCCTTATTTTATTTTGTTTCGTTTATTCTTTTATGTCAAGGTTAATGGAATAAGCACTCGTGAGGGGTTTTTTCATCCACTCCCCGTGTGTATGCAGTTCTGTAAATTTTGTCATCTGTTCCCACCCTCATGCAATAACCTTCTCTTCCAAAAAACCGTAACGGGTTTTAACGTGTGCGCAATATGTTCCGCGTGTGTTCTCAACACGGGACTTCGGTTTATAATCTCACCCGAAAGACTTCCGGGGTAGAGTGAAGTCGGCACTGACGTTAACTCCAGAAGGAAAAAAACCCTCTTGAACGAGAATCGAACCCGGGACAGCAGATCACAAAGGCATCCCTCTAACCACCAAAAGGCCATCTATTTATTTTTTTTCTTTTATATCGAGGATAATGGAATAAGCACTTATGTGCTTTTTTACATCATTCCCCGTGTGTATGCGGTTTTGTCACTTCTGTCATCTGTTCCCACCGGCACACAATGGCCTACTCTTACGAAAAGCGGAACAGGATTAAACGTGTGCGCAAGATGTTCTGCGTGCGTTCTCAACACGGGGCCTCGGTTTCTAGTCTCTTCCAAAAGACTTTCAGGGAAGAGTGGAGTCTGCACTGACGTTAACTTCAGAAGGGGAAAAAAAATATTCCCCCTCGAACGGGAATCGAACCCGGGTCGTCAGACTGCCGGTGCAATGTTCTGACCACTAGGCTGTCCCGTCTATTGTTATGTTATGTTATGTTATGTTATACCACTTCAAGTCACGAGATTTCTCTGCGTGAAATTCGGGCTGCTCTCCCCCGGGAGAGCGCGTCGCCACAAGAGCAGCGCCACCCTTTTTTTTTCCTGTTGGTCTGCAACTAACTGTATTTGTTTCCCTATCAGAGTGGTTTTTTTTCTAAGAATGTTGCCAAGGGACAACTCTCTTGTTGCCGTGGGTTCTTTTTACGTGCGCTGAAAATGGTGTGTAACACACGGGACCTCGGTTTAGCGTCTCATCCGAAAGACTAGCGCCCAAAACCACCACTCATTGTCTAATGGATGGAGGGGGGGGGGGGGGACATTTCGGGGCCTGAACGGGATACGAACCACCGCACACACCCGATCCCAGGACTTTTCGCATTCTAGACAGACTCCTTCACGTCCCCCCCGCTCTACTGCAGATACCTTGTGCCTACGAATACCTAGATTCAACCAATCCACTGTTGGCCGCCGCTTATTCTCTATTTCTGGTCCATCCATCTGGAACAACCTTCCTCTCTCTCTTCGCCAGAAACCTAGTTATGACACTTTTAAATCCAGCCTCAAGACATATTTATTTCAAACCTAAGACTTCCCCCCCTCCTGTTTCATATCTAACCCATGTTCTATCACCCTGCTAAAGTATACGGCCTGTGCGAGTGTGTATGTGTGCTTTTGAAAAAACATTTTGACTATCGACATTTTATTTCATAGTTTTTGTCTGCATCGCACCATGTTTGTAAATATCTGTTTGTTTAAACTTTTGATTATTTATCAGTGATTGCACGACTGTGTAAGATTAGGTTGAATGCATGCGCTTTGATTTGTCTTTGCAAGATACCGCGCTATATAAGTTCCATTTATTATTATTATTATTATTAGACAGGCGCGTTACCCTCTAGACCACCGATCCACCACTATTTCTTCTTTTTCCAGGTGCATCGCCGTGGTCTTCCCGCTACACGCGGTCCGGATCCTGACCACCTCCAGGGTGAAAACGGCGGCCGTGGGCGTGCTGGTGTGGTCGGTGGTGTACAACATCCCGCGCTACATGCTGCTGGAGCCCACCAGCTACTGGGAGCCCTACCTCAACCAGACCTGGCTGCGTCTGGAGCCCAGCTTCTACTCCCGCTCGCGCTTCCTCGTGTCCGTCTACTTCGGCCCGCTCAACACCGTGGTCAAAGTGGTCGTGCCGGTCCTCCTGGTGTCGGTCCTCAACGTCGTTCTCCTCTGCTTCCTCCGCCGGAGAAGGCACTATCTGCTTCAGCAGGTCCGCACTGCCATGCCTAACGGTCATCATCATCACCATCACAGCTACCACCATAGCGGAGGTAGCCACTACACGGCTAGCGCTTCTCGCGGATGGAGTAGCAGCGGAGGAGGAGGAGGAGGAGGAGGAGGTGGAGGAGGTGGAGGAGGAGGAGGAGGGAGGCACTCGTCTCTCAGCAGCTGTTCACGAGTGTCCAGGCCTGGCGCCAGTGGAGGTTGTGGAGGTGGTGGTGGTGGGGGTGGGGGGAGAGGACGAGGAGGAGGAGGAGGCCCGGCGAGTCACCAGCGGGTGACGCCAGTGGTCCTGGCCATCACGGGCACGTTCCTGCTCAGCCAGGTCTTCGCTGGCACGCAGGTCTTGCTGCACTTGCTGGGCGTGGACAAGAGGCACGTGCAACCGTGCGTGGTCTTCACGCAGGTGGGTCGAGGTTAGGGGTTAGGGGTTGTGGGTTTGGGGTTTGGGGTTTGGGGTTTGGGTTTGGTTGGTTGGTTGGGGTTGAGGTGTGGGTTGGGGTTTGGTTGGTGTGAGGTGAGGTTGAGGTGTGGGTGGGGTTGGGGTGGGGTGGGGTTGGGGTGGGTTGGGTTGGGTTCGAGTTTGGGTGGGGTTGGGGTCGGGGTGTGGGTTTGGGGTTGGGGTTGGTACAGGGTGAGGTTGGAGTGGGGATGGGGGTTAGAGTGGGGGTTTGGGTTTGGGTGGGGTTAGGGTTTGGGTGGGGTGGGGGTTGGGGTTGGGTTGCCCGCTTGGTGAGAGTGTATCGGATAAGAGTGACTGAGAGTTTTAATGATTTGCTTGTTTGTTTGTTGTTAGTGGTGGTGGTGGTGGTGGTGGTGGTGGCGGTGGTGGTGGTGGTGGTGGTTGTGGTGGTAGTGGTGGTGGTGGTGGTGGCGGTGGTGGTGGTGGTGGTGGTGGTGCTGATGGCTCAGAGCTGGCTTGCTAAAAGGTCTTTGTTTTCTGGTTGATTTTGATTGACATTGTTGACTAATTACTTCTTGGCAGAAAGAAAAAAAATGTTGATTGTTGTTGTTGTTGTTGTTCTTTTTCTTCTTCTTCTTCTTCTTCTTCTTCTTCTTCTTCTTCTTCTTCTTCTTCTTTTTCTTCTTCTTCTTCTTTTTCTTCGTCTTCTTCTTCTTCGTCTTCTTCTTCTTCTTCTTCTTCTTCTTCTTCTTCTTCTTCTTTTTCTTCTTCTTCTTCGTTTCCCATAATGTTGAATCAGTGAGAGATATACAGTTATTCACTTTCCGATTTTCTTTGTCCCTCTTATTCTTCCTTCTTCATTCCGTTTCTGATGTCATAGAGGCCGTTTACTAGTTATTGCCAGTGAATCATTCCTTTTCAGGTTAGATTATGTCGACTGCCTGTCTGAATCTTTGACGACGAAGAAGAAAGATGATGATGTCGGTAACGTCATCCTTGCATTGTGCTCTCTTGCTTTTCATTTGGCTTACAATGATAATTTATTTATTTTAATCTTATTCTTTTATATCGAGGATAATGGAATAAACATTTATGTGCTTTTGTAAGCCCAGTCCCCGTGTGTATGCGGTTTTGCAAATTCTGTCAACCGTTCCCACCGGCACACAATGGCCTACGCTTACGAAAAGCGGAGCAGGATTTCACGTGGTACGCAAGATGTTCTGTGTGCGTTCGCACACGGGACCTCGGTTTATAGTCTCATCCGAAGGATTTAAGGGGAGAGTAGATTCGGCACTGATGTTCACTCCAAGGAAAAAATACCCGCCTTGAACGGGAATCGAACCCGGGTCGTCAGATTGCGAGCGCAATGTTTTAACCACTAGGCTATCCCGCACCCCCCCCCCTTCCCTTATGATAATAACACGAAGAACATGTCTGGTATAAACAACTGTGAGAAGACCGTCAGCTGGAGGCTTTTACTGACAGAGTAAAGGGTTACCAGTGGTAGAGTCGGTGTCATTTGCTCAGTTAGCGTCATTTCTATTGTCTGTCATAGGAGCGAAAATGCGTTGTGCTGCCGTTAAGCAACTGACATGTCAGGCCTAGCCCGGCTTAGTACGTCCGAAATCGCCGTGGGGGAGACCATTGTTATCTTTTAAATATGTATGGGGAGGGTGGGGTGGGGGAGAAAGAAGAAGATGGAGCGAGAAGGCAGAAAATAGATGAGAAGGGTGTGATAGGAAGGAAAGGAACAAGGAAAAGAGAACTCGACATGGGGGTGGGGGTGAGGGGTTTACTATAATACGTTATTGTATCTTTTTCACCCAAGGTACGTTCTGTGTTAGAATTTTCCAACATTTCTGCATCACTCTGTCTGTTCTTCTTCTTTCTCCCTGATGTATGATATATATATATATATATATATATATATATATATATATATAAGATACCATAGAAAAATACTGAAATAATAAAATAAGAAAATATCATGTGCAAAAAATGTTAAAACTTAAACCGAAAAGTAAGACCAAAAAAAGATTGCTAAAAAAAACAAAAGCACACAATGAACAGGATTGCGCTAAAAAGAAAAGGAACACATCAAAAACAAACAAAGGCACGTAAACTATACGAAAAAAGAGGAGAAGGGAACTATGTTAAAGAGAAAGATTGTAAACAGATGAAAGGCTGTTTATCAAAGTACAAAGAAAACTGTAAGAATACTAACACTAAAACAACAACAAACCCAGCGAAACATCTAGGGATAAAGAGAGAGACGGGGGGTGGGGGTGGGACAAGTTAGATACAAGAGAGAGACACAGAAAGAGAACTCAGAACTCAGAAATTTAATGTATCTCAGCCTTAGGCCATAATACATGGTTGGCGTAGAAGGAATTAAAAATGCCACAGAGTGGGCAAAAACCGGATAACATACACAATACCAAGCTCACTTTCAATGAAAGAAATAATGAAGACAATGCGCAAATACATAAAAATCCATATGTATCAAACACAATTCACTATTTTGATCTAAATGTATCTTCCTTATGTCTGGATAAAATCAATATACATATATAGTTTTTCAAAATCATAAAAAAGACGATACCATATCTTCGTTTGTGATGTAAATATCCTAATACAACAAACGTTTTCTCTTATTGATGGCGTGGAATATATATCTAGACAGGCAGTGATTTTTAAATACTGTTTTCTGCTTTAAGTAGATCATGCAAAGGTGTATCAACACAATCCCTCAAAATTTAATTCTTAAATCATTATACACAAAACTTTCATAAAGGAAATGCTTTTCATCTTCAACTTTGGGTTTACAAAATGGACACTGTTTCTTCTGATTCTGTGCACTATATCGATGTACATTGTTGTTGAGTGGTAAAACATTACATCTCACCTGTGACACAGCAACTCTAAAGCAGTAGGTAATCTAAGTGTAGAAGATATTCTTCTTTAGCAAATATTGTTTTGAAGCACCTGTAGCTGTCATATCTGTCTCGGTCTCTGATTGTACTATACCATTCCTGGATAAACATATCAACTAGCCTTTGCTTAAACAGATGTAAGAATACCTTGACGTCACCAACACCCTGTTGAAGCCATACAAAGCTGAATCCTGCATCACATAAAATTTGTCTAAAGAAAGTGAAAGAGAAAGAAAGAAAGAAAGAGAGAGAGAGAGAGAGAGAGGAGAGAGAGAGAGAGAGAGAGAGAGAGAGAGAGAGAGAGAGAATGAAAATTACAATCTTTTATTTCGAGGATAATGAATAAGCACTCATGTGCTTTTTTACATCCAGTCCCCGCCCGTAGGAGAGAGAGAGAGAGAGAGAGAGAGAGAGAGAGAGAGAGAGAGAGGGGAGAGAGAGAGAGAGAGAGAGAGAAAGAGAAGAGAGAGAGAGAGAGAAGAGAGAGAGAGAGAGAGAGAGAGAGAAATAGAAAGAGAGAGAGAGAAAGAGAGAGATTAAAAAGATGAAAGGCTGTATATATAAGATCGAAGCCAACAAACCTCCCCCACCTCCCTGCCCCCCCCCCCTCCCATCCCCACCCACCCCCACCACCCCCCCGTACCCCCGCCAAAATAACGACCCCCCCCCCCCCCCCTCCCCCCCCGAAAAAAAAACCCCCCCCCCCCCAACCCCCCCCACCCCCGCCAAAATAAAAAACAGACAAACAAAAGACCAAAGAAGACTAAAGGAAGAAGACGAAAGCAATCTACCAGCTTCAGACAAACAAGATGAAAAGAAAAGTAAATGGAACTAATTATTGACCAAAAGACCCAACAAATTCTGAACCAAAAAACCTTCAACCCCAAACCACAGGATTTTGGAAAAGAACAAAGGACAGGAAGAGAAAAGCAACGAACACTGCAAAAAAAGCCTACACGCGAGGAGTTAGAAAAAAACCAACCAACGACAACCGTAGTAACTGTGGATTTTGACCACGGAAAGTTGGTGGGGAGAAAGGGTAGGAATAATAGTTGCTACACATTTCTGATTACATACATACATACATAGATAGAGACATGGCGTCATAGATGCATACATACATACATACATACACAGAGACATACATACATATATACATACATATATACATATATACATACATACATACTTACTTGTTACTTACTTACTTTCTTACTTACTGACTGACTTACTTACATGCACAGCCTGTAATTTAAAGATATTAAATCAATGTATATTCAACAATAGACACGAACATGAATATTGAGATAGATACATTCACTATGATTAAGTAACCTAGATAAGATAAAACAGAGAGGAGATAGTGGGAAGCAAGAGAGAGAGAGAGAGAGAGAGAGAGAAAAGAGAGAGAGAGAGAGAGAGAGAAGAGGAGAGAGAACAGAGACAGAGACAGAGAGACAGAGAGAGACAGAGACAGAGACAGAGAGAGATACAGAGACACAGAGACAGAGACACAGAGAGACAGAGACACAGAGAGAGAAATCTCAGAAGTAAAAACTTGGAAATTTACTGCATTTAGCCTCGGGTCATAGTACATGGCTGGCTGAGGAAAAAAAGACAAATGCCAGAGTGGGCAAAAATTCAAACAAAATACACAATACCAAGCTCAATTTCAGTGAGAGAGAGAGAGGAGAGAGAGAGAGAGAGAGAGGAGAGAGAGAGAGAGAGAGAGAGAGAGAGAGAGAGAGAGAGAGAGAGAGAGAGTTAGGTGTAGACCTAGAGAGCGTTTGCTTTTGGTAACTAGATTCCGCACTGCGTTTACATTTAACAGATTCGTGTGTGTCATGTTCCGCATTCGTTTGTTATGTTTACGTTTACACGACATAAGATTTGGAAAACCACGTTGATAACACTGTTCAGGCTCAATTCTTACTTGATTTGACGTTATATTTATTATTATTGTATCCAGTATCCATAATATGTGACAATTAGCATAACACGCGCAACACGAACATCCAGTTAACTAGATTCAACTATTGCGACATGATTGACGCAACAGCTTAGAAAAGTTATATCATCTCAGTGTCTGTGGGCGTGACCTCGTAATTAAACATGCGATTATCTCCATAGAGAATAAAGTCGTCATGTCATTCTGCTCGAGATTAATTATAATGAGATGTTTGAGGCAGCGATGTCGAGGTGACGTTAACAGTATTTCTACCCTATCATATTGTTTTGGGTTTTTTTAATCCGAAACTGTCTTCCTTTTTTACAAAAAATCAGTTAAAACCCACAAACATTTATCCCAGAAAACTCAAAACATCACTAGGAAATGCCGATAAAGTCACAGGGATTTTGTCATTGTTAGTTTGGGGCGTTTTGTAATTGGGTTTTTTGTTGGCTGGGGTTTTTTTGTTTGTTTTAGTGTGTTTTTCTCTTTTTGTTTATCGGCGTTTTTGTTTGATTATTTATGAGATTATTTGGTTGGGGGGAGGGGGGTTCTGATTTTGGTGTGTGTGTGTGTGTGTGTGTGTGTGTGTGTGTGTGCTTACATACTTAGTCTATTTGACTTTGAGAGTGAGGCTTCGATAGATTTTGCCATGAGCAACTGATTTGCCACTGTCTCTTCTTTTTTTTTTTTTTTTTTGCTTGTTGCACAATTCGGTGGATCGGTGGTCTAGAGGTAACGCGCCTGTCTAGAAAGCGAAAAGTCCGGGTCGGAAGTGTGTGGTGGTTCGAATCCCGTTTGGGCCCCGAAAATCTTCCCCCGTCCATTAGACCATGAGTGGTGGTTTGGGCGCTAGTCTTTCGGATGAGACGATATACCGAGGTCCCGCGTGTTACACAAATTTTCTCAGCGCACGTAAAAGAACCCACGGCAACAAGATAGTTGCCCCTGGCAAAATTCTTAGAAAAAAACCCATTCTGATAGGGAAATAAAAACAGTTCTATCTAACTATCTGTCCCGTAGTCTGACGACCGTGGGGGCACCCTCAAAGACTCAACAACCAGTTCCCTCCATTCCTCTCTCTGTTCTGCCTTTCTCAGGGTTTTGTTGAGTTCTAGGCCTGTCCATTCGCTGATGTTATCCTCCCAGCTCTTCCTTGGTCTGCCTCTTCTTCTTCCTCCTTGGACAGTGCCTTGCAAAACTGTCTTAGTAATTCCTTGGGATCTTGTGACATGCCCATACCATTTAAGTTTACGCTTTTTCACGATCGTTAGAAGGTTCTCATAGGGTCCAATGGTTTGCTGGATTCTGTTATGCACGCTTTCGTTGCTTATGTGGTCTTTGTAGGAGATGCCAAGGAGTCTCCGAAAGCATCTCATCTCCACTGCCTGTACTCTTCTCTCCAAATCTGCAGTCAGGGTCCATGATTCACAGGCATACAGAAATATGGATATGACAAGGGAGCGCATTAGTCTGATCTTGGAGATAAGTGAGATATTCTTATCTCTCCAGATGGTGTTTAGTTTTGACAAAGCTGTATTATCTGTGCAGTCCTGCATACTACTTCTGGCTTGGATCCCTGGTCTGATACAATGGCTCCCAGGTACTTGAAGCTTTGAACTGTTTCCAGCTTCTGGTCATTAACCCTGATATCAGTGCTAATGCCGTTGGTGTTATTAGTCATCAGTTTGGTCTTCTCTGCACTGATTTCCATGCCGTATGTTTTGGAGGCCTTATCCAAGTGTTCTGTTAGGCTGGCAAGCTCTTTTTCTGATCCTGCTATTCCATCAATGTCATCTGCGAAGCGGAGGTTTGTGATCGTTCTGCCACCAATGCTGACTGATCCTTCATGATGTTCCAGTGCATCAGCCATGATTCTCTCAAGGAAGATGTTGAAAAGAGTGGGTGAGAGTAGACAGCCCTGCCTTACTCCAACTGTTGTTCGAAACCATTCTCCAATGTTGTTGTTGTAGTACACTGCACTGGTGGCCTCGCTGTACAGCTGTTTGATGACTCTGATCAGTTTGCATTGATGCTGTACAAATTCATGGTTGCCCACAAAGCTGCATGCCACACCCTGTCAAATGCTTTCTTAAAATCGATAAATACGTGGTAAAGGTCTTGTTGATGTTGAAGGTACCGCTCACATAGTATTCTGAGGTTGAATATCTGTTCTGTTGTGCTGCGCCCTGCTCTGAAACCTGCTTGTTCCTCAGCAATGATGGTCTCTGCTTGTGGCTTCAGTCTATTCAATATTATCTGCAGCATGACCTTGCTTGGGTGACATATGAGGCTGATTGTGCGGTAATTATGGCATTGTTGTAGATTTCCTTTCTTGGGGAGGGTGATGATGAGTGACTGTGTCCATGGTGTTGGCCATTTTCCTGTCTGCCAGATCTTGTTGCAGATTCTTAGTAGGGCGCTGATCATGGCTTCCCCTCCAGCTTGGACCAACTCAGCTGGAATGTTGTCAGCCCCTGCTGACTTCCCCTTTTTCAGCGATCTGACTGCTGTTTCCACTTCTTCTCGGAGGATAGGGTGACTGTCTGTGTCTTTGCTTTCGGGTACATTAAGGACTTCTGGATCTCCTGCGGTTCTATAGTTATACAGGTCGGAGCAGTATTCTGTCCATCTGTTCAGAATATCCTGGTCGTCAGTGAGACACTTCCCATTTTTGTCTTGGATTGTTAAACCTTTTCCCTGTTTTGTGCTAGTCAGGTCTTTCACCAGCTGATATGCTTTCTTGCTATTGTTTTTCTTGATGTTCTCTTCAATGTCTTGTCAGGTCAGAGACTCCCTCTGCTACTGGTAACCATGTAACCCAGTACCACCTGCCACATGTGGGGAGTAAACCCAACCAAAAAATCCGACCTGGAGAGGGATGGGCTCCGCCAGGTTTGATTTGCCCAAGATACACCAATGACAAAGACAGCCAGAATCTCCATACCGGATCGGTCGTCGCCCAGGTTACCAAGGACCGCGCCTTCTGTTGCTCATCAGGACAGATGTCGAAAGTATGCTACTGATGTAAAACGCAGCAAAATTCGTGCCAGAAACAACACCATCATTGGCACATGGAATGTACGGACACTAAGAGCTGCAGGCAAAGTGGAAGAACTGACACATGAGATGTCCAGATATCAATGGCACATCCTTGGGCTCTGCGATGTCAGGTGGAAAAACATGGGAGAAACAATGACCCAGGAAGACCACAAATTATACTACAGTGGAAAACAGGATAAACATGAACACGGCGTGGGGTTTCTCGTTCACAAAGACACCGTGAACACCGTCATGAGCTGTCAGCCTGTGTCCAGCAGACTTATTACCATCCGCCTGAGAGCAACCCCCTTTAACATAACTATAGTACAGGCATACGCCCCTACATCAGACTGCACAGATGAAGCCGTAGAAGAATTTTATGACCAGCTACAAGAGGTTCTGAATCAAACGCCCAAGAAAGACATCCTCGTTGTGCAAGGTGACTGGAACGCCAAGGTAGGAGAAGATGCATGGAAAGACTGGGAGGGCGTTTGTGGGCCACATTGTAATAACCAATCAAATGAAAGAGGCTTGAGACTCCTGGAGTTTGCCAGTAACAACCACCTCCAGCTAGTGAATACACTTGGCCCACACAAGAAATCCAGAAAATGGACATGGCATAGCCCAAATGGAGAACAACACAACCAAATAGATTACATCATGGTGAAAAGACGGTTTCAGTCTAGCGTTAACATCGCACAGACACGAAGTTTTCCAGGAGCAGACATAGGGAGTGATCATGATCTTGTGATGATGACTTTCCGACTACGTCTAAAGAAAATCCACAAGCGGAACAACATCAGGATCAAATTTGACCTCGAGAAGCTGAAGGACCCAGAGGTATTAGAAATTTTTCAAGCAAGGATAGGTGGAAAGTTTGCAGCACTCACTGTGATAGACTCAGACATAGATACACTGACGAATAGTTTCAATACAGCGGTGACTGAAACAGCAAACGAGCTTCTTGGCAAACGCCGACCAGTCAAAAAACCATGGGTCACACCTAACATCCTACAACTATGCGACAAGCGTAGAGAGTTGAAGAAAAAGAAAAATGAAACAAAAGAAAGAGCAGAACAATATAGGGCAGTCAACAAAAGAATCAGGAAGTCCATGACGGAGGCAAAAGAGAAATGGATCGGTGAACAGTGTCAAGACATTGAAGAAAAACAGTTGCAGACCCAAAAAAGGGTGGCGCTGCTCTTGTGGCGACCCGCTCTCCCCGGGGAGAGCAGCCCGAATTTCACGCAGAGAAATCTCGTGACTTGAAGTGGTATAAATAAATAAATAAATAAATGATCGTGGTTAATTGGCTGGCCTGGGGGTCTAGTACCCAGACCACTACTCATGGTCTAGTGGATGAAGGAGGAGGGTTAAAAGTTTAGTCTTCAAACGGGATGGGGGGAACCAAGGTTCTAGGATTTGGGGGGTTTATTTGTAGGGGTTCCCCCTGTGCTACTTCTTTTTTTTCATTCATTGATATATTTTTCATTTCACCTGTCTAACTATCTGTCTTTCTGTCTGTCTATCTATCTGTCCGTCTATCTGTCTGTCTGTCTGTCTGTCCGTCTATCTATCTATCTATCTATCTATTTATTTATCTATTTATCTATCTACCTATCGAAGAATCGATTGATCAATCGATCGACATTGTGTGACATCACTATTCACTTTGCTTTTCAGATTTTCTGGCTCTGTCTTAGGTGTATGACGTTCTGATGACTTTGTGATGTTGATGATTTTGTTTTAATGTGTATGACAGCAATGTTGTGTTGATTGTGGTATTGATGTGAGTTTGCAGGGTCTTAGATGTGTGACTTTCTGAAGACTGTACAGTGGTGATCATTATGTTCTTAAGTGTATGACAGCATTGTACTGCTGATTATGATGCTGATATGTGTGTTTGCAGGGTTTTAGATGTGTGACATTCTGATGACTGTGCAATGTTGATCATTATGTTCTTAAGTGTATGACAGCATTCTGATTTTGATTATGGTGTTGATATGCGTGTTTACCCGGTTTTAGATGTGTGACTTTCTGAAGACTGTACAATGTTGATCATGACATTCTAAGCGTATGACAGCATTATGTTGTTGATCATAGTAGTGAGTTTCCAGGAACTTTAGATGCGTGGCTTTCTTTAAGACTGTGCGATGTTGACCATTATGTTTCAAGTGTATTGTGATGTTCATTATAATATGGTGTTGCTATGTTTTTCTGTGCAGGTGTGTGACATCGTGGTCATTCTGGTGTCAGCCACCAACTTCCTGCTGTACTATGCTTTTGGGGAGAAGTTCCGAAAGATCATCCGAAACAACTTATGCTGCCGTCTGCGTTCTTCCTTTGCCGATAACTCCATGTAAGATGATGAAAAAAATTTTTTTTAATCTTCTTGATTGGCACAAATATACAGTTCAAAACAAACAAATTAACTTTTTATCTAGACAACATTACATCATTTCCATTTTTCCAGGCGTACAAGGCTACTAGCTACACAAAGTACAAAAAGAATCAATGATCGTTTTCGTTGTCAGTGAGACATGGGAGTCGGAATATTATGTTGAGGGTGCGGGCAGAGGGAGGGGGGGTCGAGAAATAGATAGATAGATAGATAGATAGATGGATAGATAGATAAATAGATAGATAGATAGAGAGAGAGAGATAGATAGATATATAGATATGGAGAGAGATAGAGAGATAGAGAGAGATAGATAGATAGATGGATGGATAGATAGATAAATAGATAGATATTTTGTTTCATTTCAAGATGGTATATTGAAAAAGCAGCGCATTTGTTGTTTTTCATCAAGTCATATGTGTGTGTGTTTGTGTGTAAGTGTGTGTGTGTGTGTGTGTGTGTGTTGGTGTGCGTGCGCTCGCGCTCGCGCGCGCGCGAACACGCGCGTGCCAAATAAGCACAGATCTTTAATATGCCAAGATTAGTAAGCACAGTGACATGTGTAAGCGCTTGCTTGCATGCATGTTTTCTTGCTTTAATTGTATCCATTAGTTGTTGGGGTTTTTTTTGGTACGGTTGGGTTAGGTGTGTGTGTTTTTTCTGTTTAATTTGTTTATTTGTGGTAGCTAGATGTCTTGTTTGCTTCTTTGGTTTTTTTTTAGAGGTTTGATTTTTGTGCTATGTTTGTCAGTGTTAGGTTAATGTATTCTATTAGTATGGATGTGAGTTCACTGTGTAGATTACAATGAATGTCTTGTTTGCAAAGTGTGAAGTAGTAGCCGCACCTAAGATAGACCACAGTGACACTCCACCACACAATGAGTCGCAAAGCACCAGAGATAAATTTTAGTTATTGACATGTTATCAATCTGCAATAAATAGACCATTCAATACAGAAAACAGATTGTAAAGCGAACACCTCTATGAAAAGTTATTACAAATTAAAATGATAGACTGCATAAAGTGGCATCGTGAGAAATTGACAAGTTTCGCATCGTAGTAGGTTGTCAGAATAAGGGCTTGGATGTT
>CM054143.1:28793814-28798814 GCA_028751875.1 Rapana venosa | reverse complement strand
GGTAGGGTTGCAGAAGTGGGGTTTGTGGATGAGATTGGGGGTGGGGGTGGGCTGGAGTAGAAGGGGGGGGGGGGTGTTTTAATTCATATAATGGGGAGAAAAAAAAGAAAGTATTTAAAGCCAGAGGCATATGATACTAAGACTCGCAAGAGGTGTCGTCGACTCTAGCTCTATGTGTGTGTGTGTGGGGTGTGTGTGTGTGTGGTGTGTGTCTGTGTGTGTGTGTGTGTGTGTGTGTGTGTGTGTGTCTGTTTTGTGTGTGTGTGTGTGGTTTTGTGTGTGTGTGTGGGGTTTGCGTGTGTGTGTGTGTGTGTGTGTGTGTGTGTGTGTGTGTTGTGTGTGGTGTGTGGTGGGGTGTGTGTGTGTGTGTGTGAGAGAGAGAGGAGAGAGTTTGTAAAGCCGTACGCTGCGTGTTATTGCGTGTGTACGTTATGTTTTTTGTTGTGTGTGACTATGTTTTTTTAAAAAGTCTATGTAGTAGTGTGTGCTTTTTTTTCTTGTTACCTTTGTCGGTATATCCGTCTGCTTCTTCTACTAATTCTTCTGTTTATGTTTCTTTTTTCTTTTTCTGTTCCTTCTTCTTCTTCTTCTTTGTTTTATCTTTTCCTTCTTCTTCTCTTCTTCTTCTTTTCTTCTTCTTCTTTTCTTCTTCTTCCTCTCTTTCTCTCTTTCTCTCTCTCACTCTCTCTCTCCCAAACCCGTTCTCCTCTCACTTTTTTTCTCTCTTTCCCCCCCCGATCTCTCTCCCCCTCTCTCTCCTCTCTCTCTCTCTCTCTCTCTCTCTCTCTCTCTCTCTCTCTCTCTCCCCTCTCTCTCTCTCTCTCTCAACTTAACCCTTTTCATTCCTGACGTAAGAATCAGCTACCTTAACGGAGTATAAAAAGTAGCATGGGCAAAAAAAAATATCGCCATTGGTCAATATGAGGCTCTAGCGGAAGAACAGAGAAGAAAAAAAAACCTGTCCTCTTTCAATCTCTCTCTCTTCTTCTCCCTTTCTTTCTCTCTCTCTCTCTCTCTCTCTCTCTCTCTCTCCCCTCTCTCTCTCTCTCTCTCTCCTCTCTCTTCTCTCTCTCTCTCTCTCTCTCTCTCTCTCTCTCTCTCTCTCTCCCCTCTCCCTCCCCCTCCTTTCTCTCTCTCTCCCTCCTTCTCTCCCCTCCCTCTCTCGTTCTCTTTTCTCTCCCTTTCCTCTCTTTCCCTTTCTCTCTCTCCTCCTTCTCTCTCTTTCTATCCCTCTCTCTCTCTCCTCCTTCTCTCCTCTCTCTGTCTCCTCCCTCTCTCTCTCTCCCCTCTCTCTCTCCCCGCTCGCTCCCTCCTTCTCTCTCTCTCTCTCTCTCTCCTTCTCCTTCTCTCTCTCTCCTTCTCTCTCTCCCCCTTATCTCCCCTCTCCCTCCTTTTCTGTCTCTCTCTCCCTCCTCTCTCTCTTTTATCTCTCTCTCTCCCTCCTTCCTTCTCTCTCTCGTTTTCTCTCCGTTTCTCTCCCTCCCCCTTCTCTCTCTCCCTCCCTCCTTCTCTCTCTCTCCCTTTCTCTCTCTCCCTCCTTCTCTCTCTCTCTCTCCCTCTCTCTCTCTTTCCTCTTTCTCTCTTTCTCTCTCTCTCTCCTTCCTTCTCTCTCTCTTCACATCCTTCGGATGAGACTATAAACCAAGGCCCCGTGTGCCAACGCATGCAGAACAACTTGCGCACATGTTAAATCCTGTTCCGCTTTTCGAAAGAGTAGGCCATTGTGTGCCGGTGGGAACAGATGACACAATTGAAAAAACCGCATACACACGGGGACTGGATGTAAAAAAGCACATGAGTGCTTATTCTATTATACTAAGAAAAAAATTCTCCCTCCTCTCTCTCCCCACTTCTCTCTCTCCCTCCTTCTCTCTCTCTATCTCCCTCCTTCTCTCTCTCCCCCTCCTTCTCTCTCTCCCCCTCTCTTTCCTTCTCTCCTCCCTCCTTCTCTCTCTCTCTCCCTCTTAGTCTTTCTCTCTCCCTCTCTCTCTCTCTCTCTCTCTCTCTCTCTCTCTCTCCTCTCTCTCTCTCTCTCTCTTTTCTCTATCTCTCTCACACAGCTTCCTTTTTTTTCCAATCTCCATCAAAGCAGGTTAATGACTTGGTCCCTATTCTGCTCTCAGAAGCTTTTTGTGCAATACAGCGGGATGGGGAGGGGGAGGGGGGGTGAGGGAACAAAAAGGAAAGTTAATGTTATCAACATGACGATCACACCTGGGAAATAAGTTAATTCTTGTGTCTTTCAAAGGAAGAAAAATAATCAATGAAAAAGTGTAAGCAAACACGTGTGGAACTCATATGAGATAAGGTGTTCTCTATCTTTTGTCTTTGTCTCTGTCTCAGTCTCTGTGTGTCTGTCTGTATGTCTGTCTGTGTTTCTGTCTTTGTCTGTCTATCTGTCTGTCTGTCTCTCTGTTTTTGTGGGTGTGAGGTTTTTATTTGTTCATTCATTTATTTATTTGTTTATCTTTTTATTTGATTATTTGTGTTTGGTTTTTTTCACTTCGAAAATAATGTGTGTCTGTGTTTGTATGTGTGTACATTTGTATGTGATTGAGAGACAGAGGCAAAGAGAGAGAGACAGAGACACAGTGAGAGTCAGAGACGGATTGAGAGACAGAGACATAGAGAGAGACAGAGACATAGAGAGAGAGACAGAGACACAGTGAGTGTCAGAGACAGATAAAGAGACAATGATAGAGAGACAGAGAGAGACAGAGAAGGAGATAGACTGCTGATGACTATCAGACAGAAAAAAAAGATTCTTGGGAAAGGGGACAGCTATTTTCTGTTTTTCGCGCTTGAAAACTTTCACAAAATTGGAAAACGAAAATGCTGCCTTCGGTGTCAAAAGTGACATTTAATTTTGTGAAGTGGTGCACAAAATGTATGTGCCCCGATGGGCATTATTTATTTGATTTTAAAAAATATTTCTTTATTTATTCTTTTATTTAGTTAGTTTATTTGTTTAGTTAGTTAGTTAGTTGGTTAGTTAGTTAGTTATGTACATCTTTCTTTACTTACTTACTTATTTATTTATTCTTTTACATCGAGGATAATGGAATAAGCATTCGTGTGTTGTTGGTTTTTTTTATATCCAGTACGTTTGAGTGCTTGTGTGTCTGTGTATGCGTACATGCGTGTGTGTGTGTATGCTCGTGTGCAAGCGTGCGCGCGCTTGTTTGTGTTTGCATGCGTGTATGCGTATCTGTGTATGCATGTGTGTGTGTGTGTCTGTCTGTCTATGCGTCTGTGTTTCTGTGTGTCTATGTGCTATAAGAAAAAAATACTGAGAAGAGAAATCCTCAGCCTGTCTATGTTCAGTGTGTGCGTGACGTGTCCGTGTCTATGTGTGTTATGTGTGTAGATAAACTAGGCTGACTACTGTATTAATTTATCAGGATCTAATTCTGCCTAACATCGAGAGAGAGAGAGAGAAGGGGAGGGTGGGGGAGAGAGAGAGAGAGAAACAGATAGATAGACAGACAGACAGAGACAGGCAGATATAGAGAGACAGAATGAGACAGACAGACAGAGGGAGAAAAAGTAACTGTGGCGGCTGATCCATATTACACGTTTTCACCATTAATAACCTGAGGGAGAAAAAAAGTCGATATCCTTCTAAACCCTCCTTCCCCACCCCTTTCCTTAAAAGCCATGTTCTTTTGAGTCATTCGTTTCACTTATGTGCTGGTGTTATTTCCTTGATATCGTGGTTGTTCTTGTTGTTGTTGTTGTTGTTGTTGTTGGGTTTGTTTTACACCTCTTTCTTCCTCTTTTACTTTCCTTTCTGATTCTATGATTTAAAAAAAAAAAAACTCAACTAACACAGCCCCTTCCTTAGCGTTCGTTATTATTTTACTTATTCATTATTTATTTATATCACTTTAAGTCACAAAAATTCTCTGCTTGAAATTTGAGATTCTCTGCTCAGGGAGAGCGCGTCGCCACAAGAGCAACGTCAGTTATGGAAACTGTTAACGCTCAAAAAGCGTATGACATAAGTAAAACTATCAAAGTTAAGACATCAACAACAACAACAACAAAAAACAAATAAATTAGTCATGCCGATGCCGGATGCGCTGGGCCTGACTTGGCAGGCGCTTAACGGCAGCACAGCGCATTTTCGCTTATATGACAGAAAACAGTAGCTGCTGACTGAGCGTTTGATGGCAAAAAAGTAAAAAATAAAAGTAGTCTGTATTTATTGTTTGCCTTTATTTTCCTTTGGGGCTTTGTGCATTCATTAATCCATTCATTCATTCGTTCATTCGCTTATTCATCTATTCAATCATTCTTTCATTCAATCATTCATTCATTCGATCATTCGCTATTTCATCCATCCAACCACTCATTCATTCTTTCATTCATTCATTCTTCCATCCATCTATTCATCCATCCATTCATCCATCCATCCATCCATCCATTCACCATCCACATCATTCATCCATTCATTCCATCCATTCATCCTATCATTCATCTTCCTCCATCATCCATCCATTCATCCATCCATTCATCCATCCTTCCATTCATCAAACCATCCATCCATATCCCTTCATCATCTATCCATCCAATCCATTCATTCCAACCCCTCCATCCATCTTCATCCACCCACCATCCACCCATCCATCCATCCATTCTACCATCCATATCCATCACAATCCATCCCATCCATCCAATCCATCCATCCATCCATCCATCCATCCATCCACCCAATCATCCATCCATCCATTCACTCAACCATTCATTCATCCATTCACCCAACCATCCATCCATCCAACCATTCATCCATCCATCCACCCATCCATTCCACCCAATCATCCATCCACCATCATCCATCCATCCAACCATTCATCCATCCATCCATCCATCCATCCATCCATCCAACCATCCATCCATCCATCCATCCATCCATCCATCATCCATTCACACCATCCATCCATCCATTCAACCATCCATCCATCATCCATCCACCCATCCATCCATCCACCCATCATCCA
>CM054143.1:28776314-28788814 GCA_028751875.1 Rapana venosa | reverse complement strand
CCGTCATTATCTTTTCCCTACAAATATTAAAGTGCAGGCTTCTGACATTATATATTAAATTGGGACAAAACTAACGACAAAAAGTCAACTAAAAGATCAGTGTTCATGCTCGACTAATGGCTATCAGTCAGACGTAAGGGATTCTTTCGGCATTAACATGAGCTAATGCTCATGTTCTTTTCTCTTTCTTGATCTTTATCTTGCCAAATATGAGAGTGGCATTATCACAGTAAGCATTCCATTATCTTCATATAAAAGAATAAATTAAAATAAAATTAAGCATACGTCAGTACCTCTGTGACTCTTGCAATGAGCCATTTTAAGTTGCCGCCATGGCGGGTTAGGGTTGTTTCTTGACTGTAGTCAAAGAATTGAGTGGAAAAACTTTGTTTAAAATCGTATTAAATAAAGGTGAGTATGTTTGCTGTGGTGCTTTCTTTTTTCTTTTCATTTTCTTTTAGAATCGTTCCAATAATTGGTAGGAGCTGTTTTTAAGGATATTCAGATCGCGAACTGTTCGGAACTAGAGTGACCTTATAACTCCTGTCACTAGAAGGTCATTGCAGGTTATATATAACGTCTGATGAGGTTTTTGACAATTGTGTCTTCGTGTCGTTTCGTTTCCTCAAAGACTCAGCTGGATCGATGGGCATAAGTTTTCACAGGCTCCAGCAAATTCTCTAAATGCCGCGCTGTTTCATATGACCTTGAGCGGAGGTCAAGGTCAGTTGTGCAGGTAGGCTCTGCGTGTTCATGGTTCCATACAACAAATGGCATGAAGGACGCAGTAAATAGTATGTCTTCTGGATGTCATGTCTTCTGGATAGTCACTGTGTGCGTGTGTGTGTTTGTATGGCTAACTTTGCATATGCTAAGAAAAAAAAAAGGCTGCAGTTTATTTTCTTTATAAATATCATCATTCTGTGTATTTCAGAATGACCGTTTGATGCCGTTTATCTTTTATACTTGTTCGTGTCTGCTAACACTTTTTGGCATTATGTGAGTGCTTCCCTGGTTGAGTGAGTTGATATTCTTGCATAATAACTATGATTATTTCTATAACAACATTTTGTTTCAGTTCTGGGATATGAGTCAAGTCAAAATTATAATCATGGTCTTGTATTGGTCATCAGTAAGAAATGCTGTGTACGGTTGTTTTTTTTTCCAAAAAGCTTGACAAATTGTGACGTCTGACTCTTTCGTGAACTTGTTGGTGATATTGCTGCTATTGCCGCCGTTGCTGCTGTTGCTGCTGCTACTGCTGCTGCTGCTGCTGCTGCTGCTTTAGGGGCTTGCTCTTGCTTCAAACACCCTAGGGATCACCCAGAATATACTTCCTGCCTTTCTCATCACACTCGGGAATCTCTACAAGACTAGACATTCAGTACATACAGGATGAGAAATTTATGTGTATAGGCCGTTTTCACATACTTCACCATACACGCAGCCACAATTCACCTTCCGAGAACGTTGTTTTCTTATTGAAAAATACATGCTGTTATGGGAAGAGTTTGTTATGGATGAAGACAGTCTCGGCATAACATGTCCAAGCGTAATGGCAGTTTGATAAGGGCTTAGTGCGTTGATTACATCAAAAGCTGACAGAGCTTTTGGCTTAAGCCAAGAATTGTGTGTAAATAATATGTTTGTTTTTTGTTTTTCTATCCATTTTGTCTGATAATAATATCTTATCTGAAAATATGTGATACATACATGCTTGTTTTCATGGTTGATTTTATAAGGTGTTGAAACTTGTCTGTTATTAATGTGTTTTTTTCGTCTGTCACGTGTAAATAAAAGTGGCTTTCATGCGTCCATGCGTATTTTCTTGGTTTTTGTTATGTTTTGTGTGTGTGAGTGCGTGTGTGTGCGCGCGCGCGCGCGCGCGTGTGTGTGTGTGTGAGTGTGTGTGTGTGTGTGTGCGCGCGCGCGTGTATGTGTTCGTGTGTGTGCATTCATTTTCAATTCAACAGCAATCCATAGTTATGCCTTTTCAACCAGGAAAAAAACGCAAAAACGATATATAAAAAAAAAACCAAGCAAACTAAAACACTGATAACAATAATTAATATTTGTCAGAATAAGCACAGCACTGAACTTATCCCTAGTCAGCGTATCGTGGGCAGGTTACATTCGGTGGAGCCTGTTCCTCTTCAGGTAGTGGGGTGCATGCTGGGTACATCCGCGTCACCCATCTGGTCTGCAATGGCATACGTTTGCAAGAAACCACACACATGACTGTGTTGGTAAAGGTCGTGTTGTTCATGTCAGAGGAATCCACATCAAACAAGAGGGTACGGGGTGGTGTCTTTGTGAGCTTAAAATTCAGGTCAACAAGTATCGATGTGGAAAAGAACATTTATCAACAAGGTCAGCAGTTGTTCAAGTTGAGAGGGTTTTTTTTGGCAGATTAACACTTCAAGGGTCACCGGGTTACACTAAGGAATCAATGAGGTGCCTCTCCCCCGTGGGAAAGGTGGAGTCATGTCTGTATAAACAGCATCCCCACCCTCTGGAAATTATGTTCTAGAAACTCCCTCTTTTCCATCCCTCTCATTGTTTCTGCCATGTTTTCTTTTCTTCCTGTCATCTCCTTGTCTATTTTCTACGTTTTTTGGGGTCCATTCTCCTGCCTTTATTCCAGAAAGGCTTTAAAAGGATAACAATTCTCTCCCATGCCGAAGTCGGATGCGCTGGGCCTGACTTGTCAGGCGCTTAACGGCAGCACAACGCATTTTCGCTCTAATGGAAAACAATACTAGTTGCTGTCTGAGCGTTCATCGAAGAAGAAGAAGAAGAAGAAAGACAGAAAGACAGAAAGACAGAAAGAAAGAAAGAAGGAATGAAAGAAAGAAGGAACGAAAGAAAGACAAAAAGAAAGAAAGAAAGAAAGAAAGAAAAAAGAAAAGAAAAGAAAGAAAGAAAGAAAGAAACAAAGAAAAAAGTACGGATTATTTTCATTTACCTCGCCACATGGGCAGCCATGGTTTGAGAGAGATTTCCCTTCTTTACTGGGGAGAGTACAGCTTGTCATGACAAAACCATGTGACGACTGAAGACAACCTCAAACATGACATTTTAAAGTTGGACGGATTGTGATGGGGGTAGAAAGCAAAATTATCATATACAAGACCAAATATGGACCTCCTCCTTTCACAAATCACTGGTATGGCTTTTAAAAAAACCCATGATATAAATAGATCATTAAATAAATAGACAAGTAAACAAAAGCTCTTTCAGACTTCAGTGCCAAACAGAAAAAGCCAAACAACCTGAAAGTGTTTCACTAAAATGTGAACCCACAAACTCTGGACCACAGTCCTTGACTTACCAGGTGGTTACTGTGTGATGGTATTCAGGGCTGCAAAAAAAAAACCCATGGCTTTCCTCATTCTCTTCTTCTTCTTCTTCTTCTGACTAATTCTATTCACGCACGCACCCAACCTGTCTGATTGCATTAGCAAATAATCGCGGCTTCCTTTTCTTCTTTATATAACCTCTCTGTGGCCACGTGTCAAAACGTTCGCGTATGCAGCATAGTCATTCTTTGGATGACCCCTCTCTCTCTCTCTCTCTCTCTCTCTCCTATTTTAGCCTGCACCACGCTTTTTTTCAACTCTAACAGAGCCTGCGGTCATAGTTAACGCGCTTTGGATTAATACGCTAGACACGCGCTGTCAGACGTAATTGTACAAGACAATGCCGTGATGGCGTCTACAGTCAAATAAGGGGATAATGAAGTGAAGAAGACACGCTCGTGCAAACACTTGGTTGGATATACGTGTCTGAAAAAAAATGTACTGCCACGTTTTCACACATTTCCCTTGTGACTGGGATGAAGCTCTTGACGGATTTGGTGCTGTTGGTTTGACAAAAAGGGATATCGACATTTGAGTTGGGTTGTAGAGGTAATAATCTGGAAAGTTATTTAAAGTCTTCTCTCTTTGCTTTTCTGGAGGCTTTCTCATCAATACCCTCTGTTTCAAATGTCTTCACAATTATGCACCCTCTCTTCTCTGTAACTGTCTTCACCGTACACTCCATCCCGTACCCTTCGTTCAGCCGCAGAGACTTTGTGCTTTCGAACACCCAGATTCAAACAAACTACTGTTGGCCCCCGCTCTTCCTATGTTTCTGGTCCATCTACCTGGAATGATCTCCCTCTTTCACCTCACCAAAAGCCTTCACTTGATACCTTCAAATCAAACCTCAAAACACACTTATTTCCTACCTGAGACTCACCCCTCATATATGTCCCCACTTTTTAACAGCATCCTTCATCTCCTTCATCTCCACCTAAGTGTTCTTCTTTAATTTAACGTCTTTTCACATTACGTGATATTAGACAAGTTGTGTGTGTGTGTGTGTGTGTGTGTTGTGTGTGTGTGTGTGTGTGTGTGTATGTTTGTTTGAGTGTGTGTGCACGTGTGTGTATTTGAGTGGGTGTGTATATGTGTTTGTGAGAGAGAGAGAACATACATGAGTGTAGATGTGTGTACATATTTGTCTATAGAGTGTATGTGAGTGTGCGGGCGCGCATGTGTTTGTATGTGTGTGTGTGTGTGTGTGTGTGTGTGTGTATGGACGTGTATGTATGCCTGTGTGTGATTGTGTGTGTGTTTATGCAAGTGTATGTGGGTATTTGGGTGTATATGAATGTGTGTGTAAGGTATGTGTGTGTTTGTGCGGTGCGTGTGTGTGTGTGTGTGTGTGGTGTGTGTTGTGTGTGTTGTGTGTGTGTGTGTGTGTGTGGCATAGGTACTGTATACTCTACATCAGCTAGGAATCTGTAGGCCTACATAGTTGTGATGTTTAAAAAAATATATATATATTATGTTAAGAAATCAAACGGAATCAAATTTAACTTGAACAGGAACAACAAATATCTGTTATAAAAAACGACCGACTGGGCTCTTACTCAAGCCTTTCACTAATTCTAGCATTTTAAGATTATCAAACAAAATGTCTGTGTGGGATAAACTAGCAGAGTTGTTGTTAGACAACCAATCCGGCAAAAAAGGCTTCAACTGATCACAATAAAACATAACATGTTCTGGCGTAATCTGATCACCACAAATACATGACACATTTCGACTGAATTTCGTTTTGAGAGCATCGAGCCTTAGTCTGTATATCAGACTTGTCAACAGTCTATGACACAATTTGTTCTGATCAGAGAAATCGTTGTATTTAGACTTTGTCGACTTAGGTCTTGCACATCCTTTTGAATGATAAGTTTCATGATATAGAGTGCCAAACTGATCCCAGCAAGTCTTCTTTAGAAGACAATATCCCTCTTGTAAAGACAGCGGCAGTTGCATTTTGATGGTATTTTCCTTGTTCATTGCACCCCTTTTAGCTGTGCAATCTGCCCATTCGTTTCCCCAAAGACCACAATGGGATGGAATCCAGCAAAATTGTATACAGGTACCACGTGTGGACAAAAAATGAATTAAATGAACAATTTCAGTCACAATTTCACCTCTTATATTAGAACTATACGATTGTAAAGACTGTAGAACAGACTTGGAATCAACACAGAATAATACTTGTACACAGGCGAAAGGTAAATTAAGCAGGAAGTTTAACGCCATCACAATTGCAACAAGCTCTGCTGAGAAAATAGAAAAGTCTTTTCCAAGGTAATAAGACCTTTCAATTTTCAGAGCTGGAATTACAAATCCAGCACCTGCATCATTACTATCAAGTACAGAGCCGTCTGTATAGATTTTCAAATGATTATTATAATTTTCATGTAGATGAGATCTAACAAATGCCGAAAGAACAGGCCCATCATTCTTTTTAAGGTCAGCATAGTCTATGTCAAATTTGGCAATGTTAAGCTCCCATGGAGGAATAACGCTGAACGACAATCGAGGAGCAACATTTTTTGGATTCACACCTGATTTTTCAAAGAGGTCAGATGTGAAGGTCCCTATCGGAGTTAAAGAACTTATTGTTTTTGCTCTTTTGGGATAATGGGATTCAGCCTTTAAATCAATTTCTGGCATACATGAGTTTTGATTTGTATGACTTCTCAAGATATATTTAGCTGAAGCAAGCTTCATTTGTGATTCAAAAGGCATCACTCCAAGTTCGGCATATACACTCAGTGTCGCAGTATGAACCGGCACACCGAGTGCAAGTTTGTAGGCTTTGCTATCTACGCTTTGTAGTTTTTTAAATAGATATTTTGGAGCCGAGAAGAAAATTTCTTGCGCATATGTTAATTTTGAACGAACCAAAGATGTTGCTAGGTGTAAAAGGGTATGAGAATCCTGACCCCAAGGTTGCCTACTCACAATCTTCAAAAAGTTTAAACTTGTTCTGGCCTTTGTTAGTATGTACTCTATATGATGATTCCAAGTCAGTTTAGATGTAAGATATACTCCTAAAAATTTTACAACTTGTGTGTATTCAATTGCAGATCCATTTAATTTAAAAACTGGGAGAAAATCTGGATTATGCCCTGAATTGAAAAGCATCATATGAGTTTTTTCTGAAGAAAGGGATAACCCATTTTCAAGCATGTATGCATTAACTTTATCAAGCTCAGTTTGATACATCTTTTTAATATTATTTATAGATCTACGAGGAGTGCGTTTTTTAAGATTCACTTTCAACCACATGCAGATATCATCTGCGTACTGCACAATTCCAACATTTTTAGATAACGGCTTAGAAAGATCATAGGTCAAAATATTAAACAGTATTGGGGCTATAACAGATCCTTGCGGAATTCCCATGTGAAGAGACCTTAAGTAAGAATAGGCGCTTCCTACTTTTGTTTGAATGGACCTTTCACTTAAAAATGCTTTAAAGTAATTATATATGCAACCTGAAAGCCCAATTAATCTCAGTTTATAAAGTAGCTTGTCATGCCAGACTTGGTCGTACGCTTTTTTTACATCAAAGAAAGTTGCAAGTACATTTTGTCTTCTAGCAAACTGATGTTTAATTTGGGTCGTAATTTTAATTAGATGATCGACAGTTGACCTGCCTTTCCTGAAGCCTGCTTGAGAGACAGGCATGATGTTATGCTTTTCACAGTAATGATTGAGCCTTTTTAAGATGATACGTTCCATTAATTTCCCTAAGTGTGATGTTAGGGCGATCGTCCTGTAGCTGTTTTTGTCTGCAATTGGTTTACCCTGTTTAATAACTGGCACAATGATCGATTGTTTCCACAAAGATGGCAGAGTCCCACTTAACCAACAGTTCTGAAAATATTGTTGTAAAAAAGTTAAGAAGTTATCTAGAAGATGTCTAATCATTTCATTTGATACAGCATCAGGACCCACAGATGTTTTCTTTGTGCCAAGGGTTGAAATAGCATCTTTTAATTCCTGAAGTGAAAGGTCAGCATTTAGATAATGCTGATAGATGATACTGTTAGCAGTTATTTTGGCATTTTCTATATCTTCTCTATACTTTTTTTCAGTTACCGATAAACTTTCCACATTACTATTCTTTGCAAATAATTCTACAAAAATTTCAGCCTTTTCAAAGTTAGATGGAAACTCATTGTCTTCTGATGTTATGGGGTATGGTGGCAAAACTATACCATTTTTCATTTCCTTCACTTTTTTCCAGACTTTGTTAAGATCTTTGTGTCCTGAGATATCTGATTTACAGAAAGTGGACCAAAACTGCTTTTTCGCTTCTTCTATTATCCTGTTGCATTGACTCTTAGGTTTTTTCATATTGTCTTTATTATTTTCATTACTTTTATCTTTTAGGTAGATTTTAAAAGCCTGTATTTTCTTTTGTCTGGCAACTTCACAGGAGTCATTCCACCATACAATACCTGAATACTTACTAGATTTTAAAGGATTACATTTTGGAATGGACATGTCAGCTGCATACAGAATTGTTTTAACAAAATTGTCGTAAGTTCTGTCTATGCTGTCTGTCAGAAAATCATCATTGTTGTATGCTGTCAGTATGTCTTTAAATTTGAACCAGTTGGCTTTTTTATAACTATATTTTGGAATTCTGTCTTTGGGATAATCTGTTTTTGACAGTTTGCTATCTATACATATAATAACAGGCAAATGGTCACTTCCAAGCGTATCATGGAGCGTTCTCCACTCAGAATGGGTGCCAAGTGCAGGCGATATTAAAGATAGATCGATTGCTGTTGCTCTGTGACTTGATACATCTGGTATTCTTGTAATATTTCCGTTATTTAGCAAGTATAAAGGAGAGTCCACAATATTTTCTAAAAAACGGTTATGAGTAGTATTTTTACACTCTTTATCCCAAAACGGAGAATGGGCATTAAAGTCACCAGCTATGAGCCATTTATCGTTCTGGTCCCTTAGGGCACGTAGCCATTCAGTATTTTGATTGTCAGGACCTTTAGACAAATACACTGAAACAATATTTAAAGTCAGCTGTTCATTAAACTTTATCCTGACTGCACAAGCATTAATATTTTCAGTGTCCTTTGGAAAAGGAGACAGAAGCTCAACATAACTAAGTTTTTCTTGAATATATATAGCAGTGTTGATCTTTCCTTTTTCGTCTTCTACCTGATATACAGGAGGGTAATAGTAGTTAGGAATTATAGAAAGTTTATGCCGGTCTACATTTAAAGATTGCAAAACCAAAGTTTGATAACGTTTAGAAGAGAGATGTTGTAGAAGATAATGCAGATTTGTTGAAATCGATCGGCAATTCCACTGCATGATATCAATATTAGATCTAGTATTTTTCATTTTGATATTTGTTTTACATTTATAAGTAAACTGATAACCTACAGATCTAATTTAAAAACTAACAAACCCTAAACAAACGAGAAAAAAGACAAGGAAAAAAAAAGGAATAAAAAACAACAAAGAAAGTTCAAATGGCAAAAACACTTCTATCGTAGAAAAACGACAGACTAAATGTTCACTGATCCGAAGTCCTGCTAGGCCTATAGCTGCAAAGAAAGACTATGTCACCATCTGTAATGAAAACGACTCCACTTTTTGTGCCAAGAATCACAGCTAGCACTGTCACCAAACCAAAAATGACCTGGATAGTTTTGACACATGGCTGTTGATTCCCTTGGAAAGAATCGATCATATTTGGGAATGAGTGGATGAGGTTGATGGAAAGAAGAAAAGCTGGCCTCTGGTGTGGGTTTTGATGGCAGATGATTTTTCTTCTGACTAGTGGCGGAACAAGGAGGCTGTGGGAAGACGGATCTTTTTCCCGGGTTATTGCGGCGTCGTGCTGCTCTGCTGGATGGCTTCTTCCACAGGAGAGAGTGGAGATGTCGTCCCAGGTTCCCGGCTAGAACACTGCTTCCTCTGGCTGAAGGATGAATGGAATCTGTCATATACACTTTCAAATTGGCTTTAAGGTTTTCATGACATACAAATGAAATATTGTCAATGTTGAACATCTGAGAGAAAACGTGAGCATTATACAGCTCTCTCTTCACTTTCAGCTCAGGGATGGTCAGTAGAGCCACTTTACTTACAACAGTTAAAGCTGTAGACCACCTGGACTGCACAGCCTCAACACAAGAAGCCAGAGAATGAGCGCAACATTTGACATCATCGTTTTTCTTCAGATCATTTACACCCAGATGGAGGACAACTACATCAAAATGATCTTCCCTAGTGTATCCATCTAAGACCGACAGACATTCTTCAGTGGTATGTGCTTTTTTAGTAACAACCTGAAAGCCATAGGAGTTTCCCAGTCGATTCCCATCTATTTGGCCCATTACTGAATCATGCAATATTAAAACTTTGGGGAGTTGTGAAATGGGATTTTATACTTGAGGCTTGAATTCCAGATTTTGCGTTTTGTTTCTTTCATCAGAAGCTTTAATATGAGTTGATGACATTTGATTTTTCATGGATTTTTTTGCTGTGTTCAGTTTATAATGTAATATTTATGCATGTGTGTGTGTGCGCGTGCGCACATGTGTGTGTGCTGTGTGCGTGCGCGCGCGAATAAATTTGAAATCTACTGATTATGGTATTTGAGGAAAGTTGCGTGCGTGTAAATGATTTGAGTTCAAGCGCTTCGATTTGTTTGAATTAAAAGATTCAATACTAAATAAATTCTGAATTATTATTATTATTATTATTATTTATTTTTTTTATAATTAATTTGGCGTCTTTCTCCAGTGTGCCATCACAATTGGGAAGTACATGCCTGTTTCTGCTTGCAGGTGCCAAACGTTCTTTCAGCCTTCCTCCATGGCAAATAATGCAGAGCAGGGTCCCTCTGAAGTATTGGCCAACGACATAAAATGCAAATAGCTATGTAGCTAAAAGGTGATTGAACCTGTAAATGAATGGACGTTTCAACATCAAAGAGCACATTAAAGTAAATACATAAATGAACAAAAACTTCATAAAAGCAAATCAATATAAGCTAATAGGTAATTGAACTTCCAAATAAATGAATATATCAATATTAAAATACTAATTCATAAATAAATACATAAATGATAAACAAAACAGATTCATCCATAGTTAATATGACCTCGTTCGAAAGAATTCACGTGTGAAAAGAAAGTACATTTGACATCATTATTTTTTTACCTTACAGTATTTTACAATCACTCTTAAAAAGTAAAACAAACAACAACAAAAAATACGAAAAAACCCACCCACAAGATTATCATGACCATGTACTATAGCATTACTTGCATTAAAACTAACACAGACAAACAGTCATTAGAGCAAATTATGCGTGGAGTTGTTAGCAAAGCGTGGCAGAATACTAATTATGGAAACAAATGACCCTGTGATACGGCATTACTTGTACCAAAACTAACAAGGATAATCAGTCATTAGGGCAAATCATGCTCGGAGATTTAATACAAAGCGTGGTAGAATAATAATTATGAAGACTCGAACATTCGAGGATTTCAGGATTTATGTTATTATTCAACAACTTACATGCTTAATAATTCTCAGTTTTATCATGTACTAAAGATGACTCGTTACTAAGACATATACAAGTTAAGTAACTGCCATGGTCAGTTTTCTTCTACACTAAATTGTCATTGCTTTGCTTTGATTTAATTTGCTCTCTCTCTCCAAAATGTACAAAACGGCATGCACATGGGGATGAAAAAAGCATATTTAGTCCTTATTCCATTATCCTCGAAATATAAGAATAAAACAAATTTATAAAAAAAAATATATCTGTCTGTGTCTCTCTCTTTGTCTTTCTATCGCTCTCTCGCTCTCACGCTCTCTCTCTCTCTCTCTCTCTCTCTCTCTCTCTCTCTCTCTCTCTCTCTCTCTCTCTCTCTCTCTCTCTCTCTCTCTCTCTATCTCACACACACACACACAGACGCACGTACGCAGGCATGCACACACACACACACACACACACTGTTATGATTGATGGAAAAGTAGGCCATTGTGTGGTAGTGGGGATGAATGACAACATTAACAATGCAGCATACACACGGGGACTGGATGTAAAAACACACGAATGCTCAAACACTATTCTGCAAATGGGATAATAAAAAAAAGATGAATAAAATAAGATAAAAAGAAAATACGCGCACACACTCACACACAACACAACACGCACAACAACACACACACAACACACACACAAACACACACACAACACACACACAAACACTCACACACTCAAACGCACAACACACACAACACACACACACACAAACACACACATACACACACACACACACACACACACACCCAAAGAAACAGGTATGCCTGCCTACCAACAGACAAATAAACCCAGTTTTCAGAGGGCAAAGTCGCTCTGAAAACTACTAATACCCCAACGGAAAAAAAATAAAATAATAATAATACCCACCAACATCATTGTGCTGCAATCACCTGGTCAGTATATAAACAGGTGAGCGGTTATTAGCATGACTTCCATTAGCTACCTCATTAGGGGGCAACAATCAACTACGTGGTGTGTTTTACGTGCTGTCTTTGTTAATGGCCTGTCATCGCTTTGTCCATGTCACCATGTCCTTTCTTTGTAGGAAGACACACAAAAACGTGGGTAGGGGTATGTCGAAAGATAGCAAAGTTAATGGGTAGAGAGAGAGGCAGAGGGACAATGACAATGACAAATTCTTTTATTTCGAGGATAATGAATAAGCACACATGTGCTTTTTTACATCCCGTTAGGGATACATCTTAATAATAATAACCCAGGGAGGCAGAGAGAGAGAGAGAGAGAGAGAGAGAGAGAGAGAGAGAGAGAGAGAGAGAGAGAGAGAGAGAGAGAGAGAGAGAGAGAGAGAGAGAGAGAGAGAGGGTGTTGTGTGTGTGTGTGTGTTTGTGTGTGTGTTGAGTGTGTTGTGTGATGTGTGTGTTGTGTGTGTGTGTGTTGTGTGTGTTGTGTGTGTGTGTGCGCATGCACACACGCACATGTAGTAGGAGGGTTATTGGAGACTGTGTGTGATGTGTACATATGTATGTTTGTGTGTGTGTGTGTGAGCATGCATAGTGTATGTGTGCGTACGTGCGTGTGTATGTGTGTGCGTACGT
>CM054143.1:28763814-28771314 GCA_028751875.1 Rapana venosa | reverse complement strand
TTGTTGTTGTCTTCGATTTTACGTCTGTTCACTCTCAGTGATATTAGACGCTGTGTGTGTGTGTTTTGTGTGTGCGTGCGGGTGTGCGTATATACATCCATCCATCCATCCAACCATGCATCCATCCATCCACACATACATATATATATATACATACATACATACACAGAGAAGAGAGAGAGAGAGAGAGAGAGAGAGAGAGAGGAGGAGAGGAGAGAGAGAGAGAGAGAGAGAGAGAGAGAGAGAGAGAGAGAGAGAGAGAGAGAGAGAGAGAGGAGAGAGAGAGAGAGAGAGAGAGAGAGAGAAGAGAGAGAGCACTACCACTTCCCTGCTAATCTCGGACACTACCTTGCTAAACTCCCACCACCACCACAGCACCACACACGCACACACACACACACACACACACACAACATACATACACACACTCACAACACACACACGCACACACACACACACACCCTCACACACACACACGCGCGCACATTTAAAAATTAATGACAAAATACCTCAATTATTTCTTTCCTTAAGGCCAACAAAATCAGGCCGTACCAAAGACGCCATCCACTTCGTTCAATATATCATTCGCCTATATCACCATAAAAAAATTGTTTTCAAAAGATAACAAGCCCTTTAAACAAATCAAAACGATGTTTTATGTTTAACATTCAAAAAATGCCATTCCACCAAAGAACACTGTAGAATGAACATCCTGTGCCCATCCCAGAGTCTACAATGGCCTGGATGCCAGAACGAAGTAGTACTAAGCAATAATGTCATAATAACGCCCTAATAAGAATGCTGTGTAACAAACAGTTCCTAGAAAAACGTGCAGAAGAATGGAATTGACCTGGATGAATTGAAGAAACTTTATTCTTTTTTTAATTATTTTTCTTCTATATCGAGTATGATGGAATAAGCACTCATGTGCTTTTTACATCCAGTCCCCGTGTATATGCGGTTTTGTAAATTTTGTCATGTTTCCACGGGCACACAAAGGCCTACTCTTCCGAAAAGCGAAACAGGATTTAACGTGTTCGCAAGATATTCTGCGTGCGTTCGCACACGGGATCTTGGTTTATAGTCTCATCCAAAGGACTTTTGTGGAGAGTGGAGTCGGCACTGATGTTAAGTCCAGGGGAAAAATATCCCCTTGAACGTTAAACTTCATTTAAGGAGGGCTATCGCATAATTATACAAACATGCTTTTTTTTTTACAACCAGCCCTCTGTGTTAGGAAGTGAGCTAAATAACCAAGAGAGAGAGAAAGAAAGGTGAAAAAAATTAAGACGGAATTAAAGAGAGTGATAGAAAAAAGGAAATGTCTAGCACAGAATTTCTAGTAGGAAGGGATGCTTTTTGTACTGAGAGAGCCCTTGGTATCCTAACTGGGGAAAGAGTACTCAGTGTAATGTAGTTTTTTTTCCCCGAGTTCCTAGCCTATAGCTCCATAGTTCGCCAATGGCGAGAATTTTGCGTATGCGACCAGGTTTTTTTTGCCCACCGTTAAGGTAGGATCGGTGGTCTAGAGGTAACGCGCCTGTCTAGAAAGCGAAAAGTCCGGGTCGGAAGTGTGCGGTGGTTCGTACCCCGTTTGGGCCCGAAACTTTTTCCCCATCCGTTAGATCATGAGTGGTGGTCTGGGCACTAGTCTTTCGGATGAGACGATAAACCGAGGTCCCGTGTGATACACAAAAATTATTTAGCGCACGTAAAAGAACCCACGGCAACAAGAGAGTTGTCCCTAGCAAAATTATGTAGAAAAAAGCCACTCTGATAGGGAAACAAATACTGTTGCAGACAGGAAAAATGAAAAAAAAATGGATGGCGCTGCTCTTGTGGCGACGTGCTCTCCCCGGGAAGAGCAGCCCGAATTTCATGCAGAGAAATCTGCGTGATTAAAGTGGTATAAATGAAATAAATGAAAAAAGGTAGCCATATTCCGACTTCTGGAATAATGTCTAAACGCGGCACACCAGTGTACATGCATTTCTTTTAAAAACAAGTCATCCTTTCCTATCGTCAAGCAATGATCCATTCCTGTAGACTCCACTCTCCCCCAGAAGTCCTTCGGATGAGACTATAAACCGAGGCCCCGTGTGCCAACGCACGCAGAACATCTTTCGCACACGTTAAAGAGACCACAATGACCTAACCTTCCTCACTGAAACTTGGCTTAAACCACATGGCCATGAGCCCAAAATAAAACAGCTGACTCCTCCAGGATATAAAACTATTTTTTTCCCCAGACTCTCTCGAGGAGGTGGGATTGCCATAATTTTCAAAAACACATTGGAACCAGCTCTTTCTTTCAGCCACATCCTCCCATTCCCACACGACTCTTTTGAAGTTTGCGAAATCAACCTCAACTTACCTGGCCACTCTATTACGTTCTGTTGCCTTTACCGCCCACCTCCTAGCCGTAAGAACAACCTGACATCTTCTGTTTTTCATCAAGAATTCCAGTCACTCCTCGACCACTACAGCCTCTCTCCTACTAAACTTATAATTCTCGGTGACTTTAACTTCCATTTCGACAACCAGTCTTCCAGATGTCAAACGTCTTTCTCTTTCTCTGTCCAACCATTCTCTCTCCCAACTGGTAAACGAAGCAACGCACAGATCTGGCCATATTTTAGACTGGCTGATTACTAATGCTTCATTTAATCTTGTTACATCTGTTTCTGTCACTGACGAACTGCATTCTGATCATTCCGCCATTCTTTTCCACCTCAACATCACAAAACCTGTCAGAAAGAAGAAATATGTTACTCGTCGCAATCTCCAGTTTTCATTTTCCACAAGCCTTAGACATTCATATTTTCTCTTCACAAGCTTCCGAACGTTTTTCAAAAACCTCTGACCACACTGACCTCTCTGAATACTATAACACTGTTCTCCGCCAATTGCTTGATGAGCATGCACCTCCTACTGACCATCTCCTACCTGACAGACCCTGTGCGCCATGGTATACCCAAGACATCCTGATAGCGAAGCGCAAACGCCGGCAACTAGAACGGCAGTGGCGGAAATCAAAAACCGAAATCAACAAACAGTTTTTCCGAAAACAAATAAACAAAGTCAAACCATTAATCCATTCAGCAAAGACAGAATACTACTCTTCCCAAATTCTCTGCGCTACATCCATAAAATCTCTTTTTTCCCTCACCTCAAATCTCCTTGGGTCTGCAAAAACAACTCCTCTGCCTACCACCCACAGCCTGTCTGAACTTCCATCTATCTTTTCTGCCTTCTTTTCAGACAAAGTCCACAACATACGCTCCAGACTGGATCAGACTCATTTCCAGCCTGCACCTCCTGATCCCCAGTTCACTGGCACTCCTCTCTTTTCCTTCTGTTCCACAAGTGAAAAAGAAATCATGACAATTCTGAAGGAAATGACTATAAAATCATGCGACATCGATCCCATACCTGCTCCTGTTTTCTCACAATGCCTTCCACAACTTGTACCTATTATCACTAAAATAGTAAACTCATCTCTTCTGTCAAAACATTTTCCACAAGCTCTTAAAACCGCAATAGTCACACCTCTACTGAAAAAGCACGACCTCGATCCCAACATTCTGAAGAATTATAGGCCTGTCTCAAACTTACCCTTTGTCTCTAAAGTACTAGAAAAGTCGTTCTCAAACAGCTCAACAGTCACCTTCATTCCAATGATCTCCTTCCTCCTTTTCAATCTGCCTATCGCCCCAACCACAGCACCGAAACCACCCTAGTCCATACTTTAGATACACTTCGACTTGCTTCTGATGCAGGAAAAATCTCCCTCCTCACTCTTCTTGATTTATCTGCAGCCTTCGACACTATAGATCACTCAATTCTTCTTTCTCGCCTCCAAAATACGTTTGGTATCAATGGCACTGCCCTCACCTGGTTTACTTCATACTTCACAGACAGATTCCAGAAAGTTATTGTAAACAAAATTCAATCAAAATCTGTCAAAATGGAATGTGGAGTTCCACAGGGATCAGTCCTGGGCCCCGTTCTCTTTACTCTCTACACTGCTCCACTCTCACATATAATAAACAACCACCATATTGATCATCATTTCTATGCCGATGACACTCAGCTTCAGTGCAGTGATACTGTTGAAAACTTGCCTTCCCTCCTGACAAATATGTCCTACTGCCTTCAAGACATTCAAAACTGGATGACTCAGAACAAGTTACAACTTAATGCCGAATAAAACCGAAGCCATGCTCATAGGGACCCAACATAAACTTTCCTCCATCACAACAACATCAATACAATTCGGCAGTGCGTCAGTTCCTTTGTCCAACTCTGTGAAGTATCTAGGTGTAGTTCTTGACAACACACTCAATATGAAAAAATTCATCACCCAGACCTGCCAGTCTTGCTACTATCAATTACGGCGCATAAGTGCGATTCGCAAGTATCTGTCCACTGATGCAACTTCCAAGCTCGTCACATCTCTCATTCTTTCACGTTTAGACTACTGTAATTCTCTTCTGGCTGGCCTACCAGCATCATCCATTCACTCTCTTCAACGCATACAAAACTCTGCAGCTCGACTGGTCCTAAGAAAGAAAAGATCCGAACACATCACTCCTCTTCTGCGATCTCTTCACTGGCTGCCAGTCTCACAAAGACTGAAGTATAAGATCAATACCCTCTGTTTCAAATGTCTCCACAAATCTGCACCATCTTATCTTTGTAACTGTCTTCACCTGTACACTCCATCCCGTTCCCTTCGTTCAGCCGCATATACTTTGTGCTTTTGAACACCCAGATTCAAACAAACCACTGTTGGCTGTCGATCTTTTTCTGTTTCTGGTCCGTCCACGTGGAATGACCTCCCTCTTTCACTTCGCCAAAAACCTTCACTTGATACCTTCAAATCCAGCCTCAAAACACACTTATTTCCTACCTGACACTTCCCCCCTCATATCCGTCTCTACTTTTCAACAGCATTCTTCATCTCCTAAGTGTGTTCGCGGTGTGTGTGTGTGTGTGTGTGTGTGTGTGTGTGTGTGTGTGTGTGTGTGTGTGTGTGTGTGTGTGTGTGTGTGTGTGTGTGTGTGTGTAGGTGTGTGTGTGTGTGTGTGTGTGTGTGTGTGTGTGTGTGTGTGTGTGTGTGTGTGTGTGTGTACATACACGTGCATAAATTTGAAATATGTTCTTTATTATATTTGAGGAAAGTTGCATGCGCGTAAATGATTTGAGTGCAAGCGCTTCGATTTGTTTGTTTTACAAGATTTGGCGCTATATAAATTCCATATATTATTATTATTATTATTATTAAATCCTGTTCTGCTTTTCGTAAGAGAGCAGGCCATTGTGTGCTGGTGGGAACAGATGACAAAATTTGCAAAACCGCATACACACGGGGACTAGATGTAAAAAAAAAAACCCATGTAAGTGCTTATTCCATTATCCTCGATATAAAAGAATAAAATTTAATTTATAAAAAAAATGTTGCTTTTGTCAGTTGAGGACGAGAACAAAACCTGATAATTCTCTATTCTTTAAACCGTTTTGAAAAGGTGCGATAAACACATCTTCTCAGTGGCAATCTTTGACCAGTGTACGTTGAGAGTCTTTCACTAAAGCCTAGCAACACAGAGCTCAACGTGTGATATGCAAACCCACCGGGAACTATTCCACATGTTTGTTACAACAATGGCATCCGTTAACGTTGTTGCTTCTGAAGAGCCGTGTCTTTAAAAAAAAAACAACCACGATGTTTTCTTCCTTTTGGTGTGAAAACCTGACTGACGCACTCCATTTTCCCTGAACACCTTGAGGTATCTGTTGTTCAGGACACTGCCCTAAGTGAAGTGTATTTAAGTCAAGTCAAGTCAAGGCAGGTCAAAAACACTGTTTTCGTACGACAAAAGGACATTTACAACACTTACAGTACAGTCACGACAGACCTCTCTGCGTGAAATGCAAGAAATTCTCTCCCCTAGGGGAAATCGAGTCTGCACAAAAGCAAAGCCTCCTATTATGTATTTATTTTTCTTTTCCTGTTAAGCATGTGAATTTGTTTCTCTATCGCTGTCTTTAATTTTTACAAAATTTGCCAAGATCTTTATTTGTCGTGGGTTCTTTTACGTGTACTAAATGCGTGTTACGCACTGGACTTTGGTTTATCGTCTCATCTGAAAGACTGGCACCCAGACCACCACTCACGGTTATCTCGATGGAGAAACGTTTTGGGCTCGAACGGAGATCAAACCACCATACACTTTCATCCAGGTCTTCTTGCTTATTTAGGTAGGTGCGTTATCGCATTCAGTGCTTACTTTTGGGGACGGGATAGCCTAGTGGTTAGAACATTACGCTCGCAATCTGAAAACCCGGGTTCGATTCTCGTTCAAGGGGGATATGTTCCCCTGGGTTAACATCACTGCAGATTCCACTCTCCACAAAAGTCCTTCGGATGAGACTATAAACCGAGGACCCGTGTGCGAACGCACGCAGAACATCTTGCGCACACGTTAAATCCTGTTCCGCTTTTCGTAAGAGTAGGCCATTGTGTGCTGGCGGGAACAGGTGACAGAAATGTCAAAACCGCATACACGCGGAGACTGGATGTAAAAAAGCATATGAATGCTTACTCCATTATTCTCGATAAACAAGATTACAATTTAAACATTTTTAAAAGCTCTCACCAACTCCCGCGTGTGATGATTAAGTCAAGGTTGCTCACACAAAACCCCCCCAAAACACCACCACCAACAACAACGCAACCTTCTACAACGACAACAACAACAACAACACCTTCTATAGCAATGGCAGCAAAAGCACCAATAACACCAACAAAAAACCATCACGACCTTCTTCTACAACAACAACAACCCCAATAACAACAACGCGACCTTCTTTAGCAACAGCAGCAACACCCCCACAACCACCACCACCACCACCAACAACAACGATAACAACACCATAGCCTAGTACAACAACAGCATCAACACCATCAGTAACACCAACAACAACGACACGACCTCCTACAACAACAACACCAACAACACTACAATCAACGACTGCACGACATTCTACAACAATAACAACAGCAGCACTACAAACAAAAACTTCACGACCTTCTACAACAACAACAACAACAACACCACCACCTTCTACAAGTACAAGAACACCACCACCAATAATAGCGACAGCAAACACACTACCTTACAAAAAACAACGATACATAAACAACAAAAAACAACACTACCAGTAACACCATCAGAAACAACATGACGACCTTCCACAACACCAACAATATCAACAAGAAGACCAGTAACACAAACAACAACAACAACAACAACTCCAACACGGCCTTCTATACTACTACTACTACTACTACTACTACTACTACTTCTACTACTACTTCTACTACTACTTCTACTACTACTTCTACTACTACTACTACTACTACTTCTACTACTACTACTACTACTACTACTGCTACTTCTACTACTACTACTTCTAATACCACCCCTACGGCTCCTG
>CM054143.1:28753814-28758814 GCA_028751875.1 Rapana venosa | reverse complement strand
CCAGAATACTTTCTATTTCACATCTGATTCCTAGTTGGGATGAGTGGGTCAAGAGTGCATATTCTGGGTGATCCCCAGAGTGTTAAGCTGGGGAACGCACAATAACAACAACAACAAAAAAACAACAACAACAACTGTTGATTTTGTTCTTGGTGACCGTCTAGTGAAATTGTAAGCACTGTAGTGGCCACGGGATGTTTATGTTGCGGTGCTATTGCCTGTATAGCATTTTATATGGGGGGTTTTGTCTATATACTTTAAAACTTTTGTAATTTTACGGGGTTTTATTGTGGCCTGGGGAGGATGGATGATAAGCGGAATGTCTAGAGTTCTCAGCATGGCTTTGTTTTATTCATCTTGAGATGTGAAATAATTGAGGTACTTTACAACAACAAAAAACCCACACACACGCCGATGTCGGTTGCGCTGGGCCTGGTTTGTCAGGCGCTTAACGGCAGCAAAACGTATTTTCGCTCATTTGACAGACAACAATGGTTGCCGTCTGAGCGTTACACGAAGAAGAAGAAGAAAGGACTTTACTATTTTTCTTAATGTTTAATTTTTTTCAAGCTGACGATGCTTGATGCTTGTGTGCATTAGCCCAGTATGTAGTGATTTTGAACTTGACGTTAATGCTGTGCATTAGAGATAGGGAAGGAGGTGAATGACACAATTGAGGGTACTTCACTAATTTTTTTTTCTCGGGTTGACGGTTTTTGATGCTTGTGTGGATTAGCTCAGTACGTGGTGATTTTGAACTTAACGTTAATGCTGTGCATTAGAGATAGGGAATGATGTGAATGACATAATTGAGGGTACTTCACTAATTTTATGGTGTGTTTTTTTTCTCAAGTTGACGATTGTTTTATGCTTGTATGGATTAGCTCAGTACGTGGTGATTTTGAACTTAACGTGAATGCTGTGCATTTTCAGATAGGGAATGAGGTGAATGACATAATTAAGGCACTTCACTGTTTTAATGGGGTTTTTCCTTGAAGTAGATGCTTGTGTGGATTAGCCCAAAATGTGGTGATTTTGAACTTAACGTGAATGCTGTGCATTACAGATAGGGAATAAGGTGAATGACATAATTAACGGTACTTCACTGTTTTAATGGGTTTCTTTTTTCTCAAGTAGATGCTTGTGTGCATTAGCCCAGAATGTTGATTTTGAACTTTACGTGAATGCTGTGCATTACAAATAGGGAATGAGGTAAATGACATAATTGAGGGTACTTCACTATTTTAATTGGGGGGTTTTCTTCAAGTAGATGCTTGTGTGGATTAGCCCAGTGTGTAGTGATTTCGAACTCAACGTCAATGCTGTGCATTAAAGGAAAGGAATGAGGTGACAACCCTGATATGACTTTTGCGGTCGATAGGGATTTCAAATAACATGACATGAAAAAGAGAAAGTTGGGAGAGAAGCAGATGCGACAGAGAAAAAACAGTTTTTAAAAAAGGGGGCTGCAGGAGGAGCGGAGGAATAGATGGGAAAGTGGAGAAAAAGATGGGAAAGCGGAGAAAAAGATGGGAAAGTGGAGAAAAAGATGGGAAAGCGGAGAAAAAAGGAAAAACTACCACACTGACGTAGGCACACGTGCGAGGATGTTCACACACGTGCACAGGCACAGGACACACACACACAGACAAACAGACAGACACACACATTCACACAAGTCCTTCGGATGAGACTATAAACCGAGACCCAGTGTGCGAACGCACGCAGAACATCTTGCGCACACGTTAACTCCGGTTCCGCTTTTCGTAAGAGTAGACCATTGTGTGCCGGTGGGAACAGATGACGGAATTTACAAATCTGCATACACATGGGGACTGGATGTAAAAAAGCACGTAAGTGCTTATTTCATTATCTTCGATATAAAAGAATAAAATAAAAAATAAATAATAAATAAACATACAGACACAAACCGACAGAACACACACACACACACACACACACACACACACACACACACAACACACACACACACACACACACACACACACACACACACACAGTGCCGTCTCACCTTTTTAAAAAAAAATATTGTAAATGCATTTTTGAAGCCTGCTGGAAACATGAACATAGTCAATGTGCCATTATTGAAAGCAACGCCAGCTTCTTAAAACAATAGTGTTACATACCTAAATCCCGTTCAAGGGGATATTTTCCTCTGGAGTTAACATCAGTGCAGACTCCACTCTCCCCAAAAGTCTCTTGGATGAAACTATAAACAGAGGTCGCGTGTGCGAACGCACGTAGAACATCTTGCGCACACGTTAAAACCTGTTCTGCTTTTTGGAAGAGTGTGCCATTGTGTGCCGGTGGGAAAGGATGATAAAATTTACAAAACTACATACACTTCGGACTGGCTGTAAATAAGCACACGAGAGCTTATTCCATTATCCCCCCAAAAAGAAAGAAAGAATAAATAAATCGATAGATAGATAGATAGATAGATAGATAAATAGATAGATAGATAAATAGATAGATAGATAGATAGATAGATAGATAGATAGATAGATAGATAGATAGATAGATAGATAGATAGATAGATAGATAGATAGATAGATAGATAGATGTCGTCTGTCAGCATTTCAGCCTGCTTGCCTTTCTGTCTGTCTGCCTCCATGCATGCATTCATGTATGCCTGTTTGTCCGCTGTTTTTCCCCATTTTTAGCTCCTTGGTGAAAGTAGATGAATGCCACCAACCCCCAACCCCCAACACATTTCTAGCCATTTTTTTGTTTGCTATTTTCCCTTTTATTTTATATTTCAACCAAAACGCTCTCATATCATAAATGATTTTTTAAATTCTAAATAGGATAGTGTCAGTGGTCAGAGCACTTGCTTTTCAAAAGCTAAGATTAAGCAGCATTCAGCGTGGTTACCAAGTGAATGGGTGAACGTTTGCGCGCCTTGGCTTTAGTACAGCGCCCCAGTTCACCCAGCTGTAAATAGGTACCTGCTCTCTTTAGAGTCAGGGAAGGTAAAGCAGCGAGGGAGAGGAGATGGGCGCCACCCTCAATATGCTGGCCCCTAGAGAAGCCGAGGTCTCTGACACCTCACTCGCGAACGACCCCGAAGGTTATGGGACACCTTTTCCTTTACTTTTTAACACATAGATTCATCAAGATATTTAGACATCGTTCTCATATTAATTTTACAGAATCATCGTTCTGGGGGCGATACCTGGTGATGGAATGTTTCAAAGCAAAGCTGAAAAAAGTATCACCTAGGGGTCTTTGTGCCAGACATCTCTTCATTCTTAGTCTGTCATTACTTTTGGCATAAAGATGACAAAATAATGATTTACTGTTATTAATCTTAGCTGTGCTACAATATTTTTCCTGAAGTTTGGACAGTCTGTCATTTCTTAAACTAGCTTTCCTTTTATTAGCTAAGGCTCACGCTCTGATCATATAAAAAGAAGAAGAATCATCAAGTTGAGATTCCCTATCATCTGAAAGGTTTACGTCCATAGGTTCAAAAAGACATTAGAAGAAAAATTAAACAGACAAAAAGCGAACTGGGATACTGTTCTGTTCAGAGATTTCCACACAAACAAGGGGTTGGGTGGCCTACATTTTGCTACATTCATTCATGTAACGAGCACGTACTTGGTTCTTCTTCGTTAAACGCTCACACAGCATATATTCTTGTCTGTCATATGAGCGAAAATGCGTTGCGCTGCCGTTAAGCGCCTGACAAGTCAGATCCGGCGCATCCGACTTCTCATCATCATCATCATCATCCCTTGATCTCCACTGTGCTGAGATAGCTTCAATACAAGTTTTGCACGTGTCTTGGTGTGGGGTTTTTTACAATTTAAAAAAACCCAACTTTCATTTACTCTAAAATTGCTCCAGTGCTGTAATCATAGTAAAGGTTAGAGTCACCCAGAAGACTTTTTTTTTCATCAGAAACATTTATATGCAGTGTTTTAAAGAGAACTCGGAAGCAAAATGAGCAGACAAAAAGAGCACATAAAGAGGCACCAGTTGGGGGGTGGGGGTGGTGGTTTTTTTACAGAATCACAAATCTGTGGTTTGGTCGTCTGCACGTTGTTGTGTTCATACAGGAAAGGAGCGGTAGTGGACTCAAATGTAGCCCAGAAGCAAACTTGTTTTACCTACTTCCTCCAAAGAAGCTAGCGAGTATACAACAGATTGGAAAAAAAACATTGGTCAACAGTACAAAAAGCTATTATAAAATTGAAATGAAGCGTGACTCATTTTGTGGCGGAGAGTCACTTCTATAAGAAAAAAGGCACAGACAATAGAAAAAGTAGATCGAGTTTAAGAAAGAATAACATAGAGGCAGTAAGTGGCGGAGTTGGTTAGAAAAAAAGCTCTAGATGGATCAAGGAGGGTTTTAACATGCTAGGGGCCTTGGTTTATAGTCTTATCCGAAGGACTTTTGGGGAGAGTGGAGTCGGCACTGATGTTAACTCCAGGGAAAAAAAATCCCCTTGGTTTAAACATGGTTTATACAATATCCATACAACATAAGCGAACATCAATACAGCAGGGGAAAGGCATCAAGCTAGAGCTTATTTAAGAATCCCTTTGAACGGGATTCAAACCCAGGTCGTCAGATTGTGAGCGAAATGTTCTAACCACTAGGCTTTCCCCTTCCCCCTCCTTGTTCTGGCCAGACAAGTATTAACTTTTAATGTATAGACTGAGCACATTACTCCTCTCTTGCGATTTCTCCACTGGTTGCCTGTGCCACAGAGAGTAAACTATACGATCAGTACCCTCTGTTCACAAATGCCTCCATAAAACAGCACCCTCCTACCTCTGTGAATGTCTTCACCTGTACACTCCTTCTCTTTCCCTCCGCTCTGCTGCAGATACTGTGTGCTTAAGAATACCAAGATTCAACCAGTCCACCGTTGGCCGTCGCTCTTTCCCTGTTTCTGGTCCATTGATCTGGAATGACCTCCCTCTCTTCCTTCGCCAAAAGCTTTCTTATGATGCTTTTAAATCCGGCC
>CM054143.1:28743814-28748814 GCA_028751875.1 Rapana venosa | reverse complement strand
AAACCAACAACATCAGTTTTGTTTTGTTTTGTACCCTTGAAAACAACAATTGGTTAATGATCAAAGCAAGTGGACACGCAATACTCTGTGTGAAATAACTCACAACACTGACTATTTCTTTAAAGAAAAAATAGTCACAGGCAATCTCTGACGAAGTATAAAATATATTGTCATAATTTATTCTCTTAACATGTATATTAACCACAGGAAGTGATGGGGGAAAAGTCCTGTATGATAAATGGACACATCACAAAGAACAACATCCCAGCACAGACCAACAGAACTAAAATAATGAAACCAATGACATCAGTATAGTTTCAATTTCCAGGAAGCAAAAAGAAAAATCTTTAGATTCTCATAGCAGCTAGACATGCAATAATATGGGTAAAGAATGCAATGCACTTGGTTTTCTAGAACTGCTGACGTATAACTCCCATTTATGACATCACGATTCAGCTTGTTTCATTAAAAGTTGTCTGCCTATCACACTAAGCTGGAGTTATGACGGAAGCTGTGCTACAAAAACAGAACAGCTTTTTCCCAATTCCTCCTCTGCATTCAAATATAGCTGCTGCTTCTGCTATCATCTTTATTCTCCTACACCGGGGTATATTTCTAAAGCTGAAAAACGGTATATTTCATTGAAGAATTTTAAGGAAGATAGCAGATTAGATGTGTTTGGGTCTTCTGAAACGTCTGCATACAGATGTTAGTTGTGTGGAACGTGTAGTTTTGTGGGTCTGTTGTCATGTGCTTCTCTCTTGATTGTTTTACTTCATCAGGAACTTAAAACCTCGTACAACCGCCCCTCCCCCTCTGTGGGGTTGTAGCAGGCTTGTCCATATAATATGATAAAGATAATAATAATCATCATAATCATAATAATAATCATAATAATAATAATATAATAACAATAATAGTAGTAAATGGAATTTATATAGCGCTATATCTTGCAAATGCAAATCAGAGCGCTGGCATCCATTCCACTCCAACACATGCAACCAACAATGATTAACAATACTTTAACAAATTAAAATGTACACACACACATACATACACACACACACACAGATTATACACTTCAGCAGGGTGATGAAATGTAGGCTGTTTAAGGCAGGGACAGCTGAAATAGGAGGAGAAAATCTTAGGTTTGAAATAGGTATGTTTTGAAGCTGGATTTGAAGCTGTCGTAAGCATGCTTTTCACGAAGGGAGAGAGGGAGGTCATTCCAGAGTAATAGACCAAAAATAGAGAAAGAGCGGCGACCAACAGTGGATTGGTTGAATCTAGGTATTCTTAAGAACAGGGTATCTGCGGCAAAGCGGAGGGAACGAGAAGGAGTGTACAGGTGAAGACATTCACAGAGATAGGAGGGTGCTGTTTTGTGTAGGCATTTATAACAGAGGGTACTGATCTTGTACTTTACTCTCTGTGGCACAGGCAACAAGTGGAGATATCGCAGGAGAGGAGTATATGCTCAGATTATTTTTTTCTTTTTGAGGACTAATCGAGCTGCAGAGTTTTGTATGCGTTGAAGGGAGTGGATAGATGATGCTGGCAGACCCGCCAAAACAGAATTACAATAGTCCAGACGTGAAAGAATAAGACATGTGACAAGCTTAGATGTTGCATCAGTGGACAGGTACTTTCGGATTGCACTTATACGCCGTAATTGATAGTAGCAGGACTGTCAGGTCTGGGGGATTAATTTTTTGCATAGAGAGTTGGTTGTAAATAACAACACCTTGATACTTGATTGCAGTGGATAGCCAAATTCCATTGAAGCTGTTGTGATGGAAGAGAGTCTTTGTTTGGTCCCGACAATCATGGCTTCGGTTTTATCTGCATTTACCTGTAACTTGTTTTGTATCATCCAGTTTTGAATGTCTTGAAGGCAGAGTAACATATTTGTCAAGAGAGAAGGCAGATTTTCAGGAGTGTCACTGCTTTGAATCTGAGAGTCATCGGCATAAAATGATGGTTAATCTGGTGATGTTTTATATATGAGAGTGGAACAGTGTAGAGAGTGAACAGAACAGAGCCCAGAGCTGATCCATGTGGGACTCCACATTCCAGTTTGGCAGGAGTTGATTGAATCTTGTTTACTGGGACTGTCTGGAATAGGTCAGGGATGTATGAACTAAACCAGGTGAGGGCTGCACCTTTGATATCAAACGTTTTTTTGCAGCCGGGAGAGAAGGACAGGGTGATCTATAGTGTCAAATGCTGCAGATAACTTGAGAAGAGTGAGAAAGGAGACTCTCCCTGAGTCAGAAGCGTTTAGAAGCGTGTTTAACGTAAGGACTAGGGTGGTTTTGGTGCTGTGGCTGACGCGATAGGCAGACTGAAATGCGGGAAGGAGACTATTTGAATGAAGATAGCTGTTGAGTTGTTTCAGAACTACTTTTTCAACGACTTTGGAGATAAAAGGTAGGTTAGAAAAAGGCCTGTAATTTTTCAGTATGTTAGGGTTGAGGTCATGCTTTTTGAGCAGAAGTGTAACTATTGCAGATTTGAGTTCTGATGGAAACATTCCTGAAATAAGAGATGAGCTTACAATCTTCATGATAGTTGGTACAAGCTGCGGAAGGCACTGTGTGAAAAGAGAAACAGGCATAGGATCAAGATCACATGATTTTATGGTAATTTCATTTAGAACTTTCATAATTTCTTCCTCACTTGTTGGCTGAAAGGAAAGGAGAGAGTGCCAGTGAATTTGGGATCAGGAGGTACAGGTTGAAAGGAAGTCTGATCCAGCCTGGAGCGCATGTTACGGACTTTGTCAGAAAAGAACGATGGAAATGTTATCAGGAAGTTCAGAGTGACTGTGGACAGTAGGCAGAGGGCTTGTCTTTGCAGATTTAAAAAGAGTTGAGGTGAGGGGAAAAAAGATATTTCATGGATGTTGCATTGAGAACTTGAGCAGAGTAGTAGTTTGTCTTGGATGAGTGGATTGAGGTTTTTACTTTGTTGGTTTGTTTTCGAAAGAGCTGTTTGTTTATTTCAGTTTATTTTTGTTTATAGGTGGCATCCCCACCTTCTGGAAAGTCTGTGCTAGGAATTCCCTCTTTTTTAATCATTCTATATTTTTCTGTTTTATTCCCTTTCTTACAGTCAACTCCTTCTTGTCTATGTTCTACCTTCTTGGTCTCTTATCCTGCTTTCCCCCCAGAAAGACTTAAAATATGAAAATTACCTCCCACGCAAAAATATGATGTGCTGGGCCTGATTCGTCAGTTGCTTAATAGCTGCGCAGCACATTTTCGCTCATATGACAGACTAAGTTGTTGTCTGAGCACTTGAAGAAGAAGAAGAAGAAGAAGAAGAAGAAGAAGAACAACAACAACAACAACAACAACAACAACAGCAACAAGACACACAATACCGTGGGTAAAGGATGCAATGCACTGGGTTTTCTAGAACTGCTGACGCATAACTCCCATTTATGACATCACAAATCAGCTTGTTTAATTAGGAGTTGTCTGCCTGTCACAATAAACAGGATTTACGAGGGAAGGGATGCCACATATGGGGAGCAGTTTTTATCCAAATCCTCCTCTGCAATCAATTGTAGTTGCTGCTGCTGCTGCTGTCGTCTTTATTCTCATGCACTGGGGATATTTCTAAGGCTAGAAATGTAACAAATTGGAAACAGCTTTCATCTGTTAAGAAAGATGGCAGGTTAGATATGTTAGGTTTGAGTTCTCTGTAACCTCTGCATACACTCTGGTGGGATGTGTCTAACGTATATTTTAGAGATTTTGTTTTCATATATTCTTCTAATGATTGTTACCCGTTATCAGTAACTTAAAACCTCGTACACCTTCCCCTTGGTGGGGTTGCAGATGGCCTGTATATATATATATATATATATAATATATATATATATATATATATATATAATATATATAATTATATATATATATATTATATAATTCCAACAGGGAACAATAGTTACTCTCCAAGTGGTCAATGGCACTAACAATGATGGCAATGATGACAAAGAAGAAGAAGAAAAGAAGAAGAAGAAGAAGAAGAAGAAGAAGAAGAAGAAGAAGAAGAAGAAGAAGAAGAAGAAGAAGAAGAAGAAGAAGAAGAGATTGAGGAGAAGAAGAAGCAAAAGAAGAAGAAGCAGATTGAGGAGAAGAAGAAGCAGAAGAGGAAGAAGACATTCAATACCAATGCACTGCACTGGGTTTTCTAGAACTGCTGATGTATGAATCCCATTTCACCTTCACCTTCATCTATGCTGAAGTCCTTTGGACCATGGGGGCACTAATGAATATTTTACAACCAGCATCCTCCAGTCTACAACATTTTGTGGAAGTTTGTTCCCATTTACGACATTGCAAATCAACTTGTTTAATTAAGAGCTCTGCCTATCACACTAAACAAGATTTATCGGTAACTTAAAACCTCTTAAGCCCCCGCCCCCACCCCCACCCCCTTCGAGCTGCAAAAAGAGAACAGCTTTGTCAAATCTTCTGCATTTGAATATGGCTGCTACTACAGCTGCTGCTGCCCTCCTTATATGCACTGGGGATATTTCTAAAGCTAGAAATGAAATTTATCTTTGAAAGAGCTTTCATCTGTTAAGAAAGATGGCAGATTATAATAATATGTTATGTTTGAGTTCTCTGCAACCTCTGTATGCAGATGTAGATTATGTTTTAGGTATATTTTGGTTAGTTTGTTTCCCCATACTCTTATGGTAATTTTTACCCTTAAACTGTAACCTAAAACCTCTTGCAGCCCCTCCACCCCCCCCCCCCCTTCCATGGGGCTGTAGGGGGCCTGTGTATAAAGTATCCCCAACTTTTGGAAAAGTCCACGCTAGGAATGTCGCTTGACCCAACTTGTCAGGTGCTTGAAGACTGCATAGCATATTTTTACTCATTTGACAGACAACAATAGCTGCTGACTCTGCTTTTGATAATGACGACAACAACAAAAATGAAACAGAAGAAGAAGAAAAAGAAGAAGAAGAGAAGAAGAAGAAG